>VZRV01000635.1:484838-894600 GCA_013398115.1 Falcunculus frontatus
TTTTTTTTTTTTTTTTTTTGAGGGAAAGGAACAAAAGGACAAAAGTGACGTCAACAGCATCTCCACGTACTTCTGTGAGGGGCCACATTTTCAAAACAACTCTCACTAATAGCAGAAGCTTTGCTGACAAATCAGAGCAGTTGTGTATCTTTACCTCGTAGCTAGAATCCCTCTAGAACAGACCCTGACCTACATGGAAATATGAATTATGGCAGTAAAAGAAATATGAAGACTTCAAGAATTACTAAACCTGATTGTCATGTACTTACTCCATAATTCCTTATTCAGAACTCCAAAATTCAATATAATAAAAAACTTCATGTAATTTTCTGCATCAATATTTTCATAAAATCCTCACCAACACTGGCCTTGAGGTCCCTAAGGATAGCTGAATTTCAAAGACCTGTCATGAACTGAATCTAAAGAAAATGTTTTGAGAATTCTTATTTTACAAGGAAAGTAAAAAAAAAAAAAAACCCTTTTCCACCAATTTCCCATATAACTTTACCTTTATTTTCCCAGGACATTCCTATTGATTGTGTCCCCTCTAATAGAAATAGTTTTTACAAGAGATTCAAAAAGTGTTCCATCTGGACAACAGGAACAGGGATCCACTCTTCCATGTATTTATGGGAGCCATACATTCTCTGCAAGTAAAGATTTTATTCCTGAAAGAATTCGGTGGTTTTTTTAAAACAAGTAGGAACTGAACTTAAAAGAAAAAAAAAAAAGTGGTTTAGGATTCAAGTTTTATGTTTAGCAAATGATTACGCTATCCATTAATATCCTATGCTACTTTAGTATTTTTCACATGCAGAGTAATTCCCATTCCCACTTTGCCATGCAGTGTTCTGTGGCACCCAGGCTCAGCTTCAGCACACGCATGACGACATGGCATTTTGAGTTAAAGAACAGGTTATTTAATGATGAGTTAAAATCCCTGAACTGGATTTTAAACCTGGCCAGATTTTACTTTCAATGCCAAAGAGAGGATCTACCCCATTGAGTCATGAAGCTGAAAATAAACCAAACCTAACATTTAAATTATGATTTTGCGCAGCTGAGATGTTTCTTTCATACCTCATTGAATAATTTGCAATGTAAAACTGCTGCCATAGAAGATCCTCATTCAGTGATTTTTATATGGATCTTGCTATTTAGAGAGAAGAAGCAGAAAGAACCAAGAGCCTGCTCTAGAGGAGGCGTAAATCAGACTATTTCTGCTGAGGACCCAGTCTGGAGTGTCAGAAGCTTTTCTAGTCAAGTTCTGAAAGTGTAGTGTTTTCTTATGTATCCAAAATGACTTTAAAACTTGCCTTACATCTAATTTTTAAACAATCTTCCTACCAAAAGGACTTTTGTAGCTGGAAATCTTTACCCTCATACAGTAGAAAATCCCTTATGCTGCATTAGTGGGGAGGAAAACTTTGCAAACCACCCTTCAGAGAGTTTCAGACAATCTATAACTCTGGAGGGAGCAGGATTTGAGTCCCCTGCCTCATCAGAGCATGAACCCAGGCCGTGTGGAGAGCAGTACTGGGGAGCTTGAGCTCTCTTCTGAGCACCGTGGCAGGCAGAGACCTCCTTGCTTGTTGTTGTTCCAAGAATCTCATATTTTATGCTCTCCACAGTGATGAGACTCAGTGGGAGGCTTCAGGCTCAGTGTTGATGACTTTGGTGCCAACACACTTACACCCTAAGCCTGCTTCTTCAGCCTTCTGCTGCAGGGACTCTCTGTGGAGGAGACACACGGGTGGGAGAGCTATGGCAGGAGTGAGGCCCTGACTTGTCATCACAGGAAGACACAGATCCGTGTACAGAGACGCATTGCGGAACAATAGATCATGTTTTTATGGCACAGGTTTCTTTTCATAAACTGAAATGCTTATGTAAGTAATCATTGACTTTTAATCTGTATTAGTGGTATAAATGGATTGGACAGAGGCAAGCAAATTTACACACGCTTAAATAAGAAGCTTCCTCAGGGACTTCCCTCTTCTTTGTTCTCTGGCATCAGGTACATTTTCTCTGCCTTTCTCTTGTAACTTTATCTTTATTGATTTTATAATAAACCACATGTTTCAATGATCAGCAATTTTTGAGATACAATGATAATACTTTTGCTCTTATAGAATAATATTTTGCGCTCCTGGCTTCTTCCATTCAAGTATCTCGAGCACTTTGCAAGCTTCACTTACTTAATGCAGATCAATTACAGGCAGCACCTCTTTTAATAACTCTGCTTTTCCTTCAAGGGAATTGCATTTGGCAAACCCGAATCACGGCTCAGTGTTAACATAAACACACAAATAATCCAATGCAAACACAAATGACTTCCCTCGTTTACAAAAGGCAGCATGGCACGTGGCATTAACTGCTAATCTGAGCTTCCTAAAGTTAGTTTTCTTTTGGATTCCCCAGAAATGAAAGTGTGTTCTGATTTTCCTCTCGTTGTTTGTTGGGGTGGAGAAGTTGTCACTAGGAAGCCTGAAACTATTCCCACCTCTTCCCGTCTCAGCTGTCATCAAGTCCCTGGCAGAGGAGGTGGCTGAAGCAGGATACCTCAGTCTCTTCTTCCCCACACTTGGGGTTTAGAGATTAGGGAAAACCACCACTGTTCCGCACATTATAAAACTTTTAGCAAGAGGCTAATGAAATGCAAAGCTTTCTATAAGGCCAGCACTAGCCTTCCTATCAAATCATCTGAAATATTTATTTGCCCTCTTGAATAATTGATAGGGGCATCAGCTCTCCCGGTCAATTGATTTATTAAGGGACTGTTTGGAATTAAACAGCTTAAAGATATTAGATTTAGCAGCGACCTTGCTTGTTAGCATATTCATTTACCTACGGGAGCTCCCATTAGATATTGTTAATACATGACGTTCCCAGTCACGGCCTGGATCTCCTCAAATTGCATTAACACTGGGCTGTTTAGCCACAGAATAACAGGTTTGATTGAGTGCTTGGGCTTGGTGTAATTAGATTTTCCTAGAAAAGGGGGGACTATTTTAATGCTGCGTGTGTTAAACTAGATATGTCATCAGCATTACTGTAATTGGCAAACAGGAGCTTTGGAGACCTGGCTGTGTGTGAATGTTTGTGTTTATGACTTGTCCTGCCATTGTCATAGATGCCATATAACAGCCCTGCTTATTTACATGTGCATGACACTGATAGAAAATAGCTGGCCTGTTTAATAAGCATCCTGTTTGAAATCAGTGGAATATTCTATACTGAATAATGGGATCAATTTATTGTTAGTTAAAACTGCCAATTAGTTCTCACACTGAAAAGGTCATGAAACTGGTTAATCAATGATGAAAACATAGCATGTGTTGGTGTGTTTTTATTCTATGGATTTGTTAAACACACAGAAATGTAGAATCATAGAACAGTTTGGGTTGGAAGGGACCTTAAAGATCATCTCATTCCATCCCTGCCATGGGCAGGGACACCTTGCACTAGAACAGGCTCCTCAGAGGCCCATCCAGGCTGGCCTTGAACACTGCTGGGGATGGGGCATCCATACAGAAAGATAATCTTCCCAAGTTCCCTCACAAACTCTACCAAATCCTACCAGGGAACACATTTACACCCCTCTACATTGCTTTCAGAAGGGCACAATCCTGTTCGTTTCAATTATTCCAGCATGAAGTGGAGTAACAGAGCAATGAATCAGGCACTTCATTTTTAATTATGTGCACCTTGATATAATTAAAGGTGCACACAGGTAATCAAATGTTCGCTATCCGTGTCTAACCACAAACTTCCTTGCGGGTCAGACAATGCCTTTGGATGTGTATGCATGAAATTGCCATTGGCTTTAAAATGGTCTGTCTGCCAAAACTCTGTTTTAAGCGGACCTGAAATTCTGTACCGGACCCGGAATTAGAAGGAACACATGCATGGAGCCCAGGGAAGAGATGAAAAACCATAAAATAATAGAACATAGAGGAATTATCATAAAACTGAAGAAAGCACAAGTGTTCGTTGTGACTTTGAAAGGCAAAACCAGAGAAAAATGGCTGGAAGACGTACTCAACTGGTCCTCAAAATTCAGCGAGTGCTCAGCATGGTCAATGGCAGCATTGTCTCCACCACCAGTTTGAGTATAAAGATTTAGGATGGCTCATGAAAACACAGTTGTTCACAGCCAATTCAGGAACCTAACAACAAGCCTGTGTTTCAACAAGTTTGGAAGCTACTGATGCAATTACAGAGGGGAGGGAACGTATTTATTTATATGAGTAGACACAGATACATATATTAGAGTGACTTGTTCAGCAGGAATGGGACTGAAGTTACTACAGGAGAGAAGTGCTGTGGAAGTAAGGAATGTGCTGCAGTCGGGAGGCTGGATGTAACTCAGTATTGTCAGTATGGGAACTTCCAGCGCTTAACAGAAGGAAGAGCAAAGGGAAAAAGAAACAAAATAAGAAAAAATACGGTTTTGCCTCCTTCTCCCCCAAAATACTGCAAAAACATCTTGAAAGATATACCCTGATATTAAAAAGTCTGAAATACCATGTTTTCCTTAAGTCTGTGTTTTCTTTAATGAACAGATTTGTTCTGCCAGTTCTTCAACAAGTGAGGAATCCAGTCTTTCCTTGTTTGGCTTTTTTTTTTTTTTTCCCTTCCAGAGGGACAGAAATACTGGAAATGTTGCGAGGTGGTTGGGTTTTTTTTAAAGCCAAATTATTTCATGTGCCAAAGTACCATACTTGGGAAGGAAGAGATTTCCAAGAAGGGTTGTGTGTACAGCCAAAGCAGTAAACAAAAAGGAACAACAAAAGTCATTTGTCCCTGAGCAAAGGCTAAGAGGATTTCAAGTTAGAGGAAAGGACTTGAAGCAATAAACTGGCAGGTGACTGGCAGAGACAGCTGCCGGAATATTTGAAACTAGGCTGAGTTTTGTAAAATGTATTTATTTTAATTGAGCTCAAACATGCACTCATTAGTAATGTGATCCTGCTGCTGAACGCCAGGTCAGGACAAGGGTGCTTAGAGCCAGGGCTCCAGAGCTGGAGTCCAGTCCCACACAGGCAAACCAAGACTGGAGAAAGATGACTCTTGGTTACGCAAACAAAATAACAAAACAGCTCTGATTTTCCCTAAAAGACAGGCACAGAACCAGAATAGAATGACCCACCCTCAGAGTTTGACTTGGGCCCAGAGATGTCAATACGCCCATTTATTTTTGCAGGACTCATGCAAATTGTTTTTCTTGTGACACTGCATTTCCCGGCTCCAGCTGACCCTGGAGCTTCTCAGCCCGTGTATTCCCTTTACAAGGCAAGTTTCTTGGCTCGCAGGCACACGGGTCATCAGCGTGCAGCTAAAGTTCACCAGAGTTTGCGATGCAAATTTCCAAGTGGTAACAAAAAGTAGCTTTTTGTTTTGAAAGCCTCTGGCAAATTTCTTGAGGGCAAAACTTGAATTTTTTTAGAGTAAGACTGCTAGGAAAAAGCCAACCAAACAAACAAAAAACCAAAACACACAAAATAAAAGTAAATAAATCTCTCCTGTTTCAGTACTGAAAATCCCAGGAGGATCAGTAAGGAAATCTAATCATAAATGCAAAGTGCAACTGGCAACCTGACTCCCTCCTCTCACTCACAGAGAAGCAAAATAAAATCACCACTACGATTAACAAATAAGTGAGTAGATTTTATTTGTAGTAACTAATAATCTATCAGGTTTTTTGTTTTTTAAATCAGCAAATCCTCTGCTAGTTCACATTAATTAATGAAAATAAAAGGTAAAAAGGTTTCCAGAATCTGGAGTTCTCTGCAGAATAACCCTTAGAAAGAGGCACATGTTCCTACACCACGCATCACGCCTTTACACAATCCCTCTGCACCCAAAAAAGCCACCTTCCCTCAGTGACTACCACAGTGCCCAAGTAGTCCCACACTAATAATCAAATAGTCCCTCACCAGCAATCAATTCTGTTCAATGGTAAAGAAATCCTTGCTGTAAATAAAAGTAGAATAAACTGGAACTAATGATTTATCCCATGTTTTCTGTGAATTGCTGTTCCACTAGGCATGACATTGAACCAGGAAAAAAAAAAAAGACAGAGTAGATGTTGAATATAATAAGAGTCGAGTTGGCATTCCAGGGCTGATGTTTTATTTAAAAAGGCAATTCTGGTTGCCATTCCTTTTTTATATATATAAGGAAGAAAATGAATATTTTCTGAGTATTGCTTTTCTCTTTCATTCATCTCATGTGCAAGAAACTACTCCCTAAAATAACTCGGAGCTTTTTTTTTTTTAATGCTTGAGCAAAAACATGCATTCAAGTAACAACAGCAGAAAGCACTGCCCAATCCTTAATCACTGCTCACTGTTTTAGGCCCATTTTATTAGCAGGCAGTCCTTTTCCAGAAAGCCATTTTCTTGGCAGGGAGCAGGGAGTGTTTGTGGGGGCAGAGGGCTTGTCCCCCCATGGCTGTGCCCTCTGGGGCTGGGCAGCCCCGGGAGGCAGCGGGAGTTTGAGTGCCGGAGTTTTGTCTGACAATACTCATCTCTGGTAAGTGTGAATGAGTGTTAGGTATAAAGCGGGAGGCCGGATACAAAGGACTCAACAGGGCATAAAAACAATACATATTGCACACTGTGACTCCTCTGATGGGCAAGGCAGGGGTGGAAGGAAAGAGAAACAAGGAATTACACTCTGCATTGAGAGATTTTCTTGGTTCTGGGTTTGTTTGCAACTGTTTGTATGTCAGAGTAAAAATAATGGATTTGGGGAGAACGACCTGTTAAAAACCTTCCTTGTTTTAGAACAGTTTTCCCCCCCCTCCCCCCTTCCCTAGTCACTATTTGTCACAGTCAACTACTGAAATCCTCTATTAATCGCTAAATCCAGATAATAGCGGAGGTGGGTTGGCTGACCTGTGAAATTAGGTCTGCATGTAAAAAGGAATTGAACTGTGCGAGCTTTGGAAATAACTCTGTCGGTATTTACATTAGCATTTGAACATCAAAGATCTCCCCTGGGCTCCTGTAGGTGCCTCTAATCCGAGTACCAATCAACCAACTCAGCTTTTCCACCCAGCCAGCCCGGCTTGGAGACCCTCGGAGATATATCCCAGCCAACTGAGAGGCAGGTGAGAAGCTTCTTGCTGGTTGTCAACCCCCAGGTTTCCATGAGAGTGGGGCCCCGGGAAAAACGCTAACAAAAGAGATGAAAAAATAAAAAAAAAAAAAACCAGCATTTTTATTTCACAGGAGAAACAGCCTACCCACCTCGCAAGCAAGCATGTGCACAAACTGTAATTACCATCTTAAAAAGAGGCCTTTAAATACAACAGGCTCAGCAGACTGCGGGAAAGTAGAAATTAAAAGGAAGACTAGAAATTATTTCCTTTGGTTATTACTACAAATATTGCTATTGTTTTAAAGAAGCCTTCACCTCAGAGGCCTGCAGGGTTCTGTTTCAATGACCCTCAGCTCACCTGCTGTTTGTATGGGCACAGTTGCTGCCATTGCAGCTGCAGAGCTCAAAGCACAGCTCTCACTTTAACAACAGTCCCACAGTGACTCGCCATAGAGTTATTCCCATTCCACAGATGGGTAAAGAGAGGCTTCCAGCAAACATCCACCACCTGTTCCAGCTCCTCTAACTTCATAGAGATAGAAGGGATGGGACCTTAAAGTTCATCTCTTTCCAACCCCCTGCTCTGGGCAGGGACATTCCGCTATCCCAGGTTTCTCCAAGCCCCATCCAACCTGGCCTTGGACACTTCCAGGCATCCAGGGGCACTCATAGCTTCTCTGGAGAACTTCTTCCAGTGCCTCAGCACCCTCAGAGTAAAGAATTTCTTCCTAATATCCAATCCAAACCTGCTCTCTGAGAGTTTGAAGACATTCCCCCTCATCCTGCAACGACATGCCCTTATAAAATGTCTCTCTCGCTCTAGGCTCCCTTCAGGTACTTAGGGCCACACTTAGGTCATCTGAAGTCTCTCACACTTCCTACAGGAGATGGCTCCTCTGAAGTTCTGATAATTTGGATGCAATTTTTCTCACCTGCTCCAGTTCAGTCCCAAGGCATCTATTCTATGCCATTTGACAATGGGTTTAAATTTAGACAAAAGTATTTTCAAGAGGAGCAGAGAGCTGTATTCCCTCCCTGTTAGCTCCAGCCTCTAAGGGTGTGGGAGAGGATTGGGAGAAGGGGAGGAATCATTTTCCACCATTTGCTAATAGGGTAGGTGAACTGCACAGCATCAAGTGTGCTCCTCCTGAGATCCATTCTCAGACACATTAGCTATTTAGCTCAAGAAACCCAAGGTGAAGGTTGATCTAACATTTACCTTTCGATATCTTTGAGAACTTAAAAAAAAACCATATTGGAAAGCAATCTAGGACAAAACTCCACAACAGCCATATAAAAATGCTGGCACGATTTTCCTGATATTTTAAAAAGTTGTCATCATCATCATATAAGGCTGCAACAGAAATCTCTTACCTTTGGACTGCTCCACCACCTCTTATTTTTTATGGCCCTTTACTAAATTTACCCAGGGAGAATGAAGAAGTAGAGAAGAGATCACCTTTAAAGCTTTTCCTTTCTTTTCCTCTCTTTTTTTTTTTTTAAATGACAATAGAATTTTTTTTCCTAAAGTTGTATTAGGGATTCACTTAAGCAGAAATGAACTGTAATATGCAAATAGTTCTAATTGGACTGCTAATAGAGCGTGTCTCTGTTGTTTTTTTGTAGGGAGTTTTATGCCTATGTAATCAGTGCAGACAGCCGTTAAGTAAATGAAGAGGCAACTAACAATGTCAGAAAAGAGACCGGGCGGTTCCAGCTGACACTACCCTAATCTTCCAGGACCCATTAAATGGCAGTTTCAACGCATTACCTACCATAACATCCTTGAATATCACTGATTTTATTTGCAGTATCAAACATTCCATTTCATGCCCCATTAACAGTAGGAGCCTGGGCTTTTTGACGCAGCTAAACATTTTACTAACTACCTGGACTAAGTAACCAATTAACTTTTGGAGACAATACGGCCAATT
Organism: Falcunculus frontatus; assembly: GCA_013398115.1. Classification (NCBI taxonomy): domain Eukaryota; kingdom Metazoa; phylum Chordata; class Aves; order Passeriformes; genus Falcunculus; species Falcunculus frontatus. Next base: position 493,880 of record VZRV01000635.1, read on the forward strand.
AAGCGCGAAAAGGTAAGGCTGTCATCCCCCACTAAAATTGAATTTCCTTTTCCTGATGGCACTTATTGTCGGTGTTCAATTGTTAATGGAGATTTGGTCCCTATTAAAAGGATGAAGCCGAAGGATAATGGGAAAGTTCAGAGGACTTGGTTCCTAAAGAGTAGGTCAGAAAATGTCCCAATTGGCCACTAATTCAGTCATCTTTTCTTCATGCCAGCTTCTCTTACTGGAGTAGGGTTGCAATGTAGCTCTGATCTGACCCACCACGCTAACACATTGTGCAATATGGCAGCCTCAGAGTCACGTGCACGCAAGGGTACCTAGGGAACTTACAAACAACCAAAAGTATAAACAAACGTAATGGTTGGATTTTCAGTGCTGAAACATCATTCTTCTCACGTATTGACCTGTTCAGCACAGCACTGAGCCTCTGAGAGAGCTCTTGAGCCCAGAGAGCAGGCGCTGTCGTGGTGTTCCTGTGAGCCTCCCTGGCTGCTGTCAGGAACCCAGCAAGAGACAGACACTTGTGCAAGCTTAAAGTGTTCATCTTCATAACCTACATGGATTTTTTTTCAGTTGTTGCCATCAGGCTGAAATCTTCTGCCTTGTCACCGATATATGAAGGAGCTGACACCTTAGATGCTCTCATAAATATGTTTTTCTTCTTCAGAGGAAGTAGCAATGTGCCCATATATACCGTATGAAGATAGAAATAGAAAAGTTTAGGGTTGATACCTTTTAATTTTTGATGTAAATATATATATTTTTTTTTATTTCATACATCTGCTCTGAGTAAAAGTGTCATCCCCTACCGCTGAAAAAAGTTTCCACCAAAAAACTTGGCAGCAATGGGTAAGCTAAGCATCTCCTCAAAGACATGCACTTCATGAGATCTTTCATTACATGTTCTCAAAGCACTTCCCACACTACATTTTGTTAGATTAACTTTTTTATATGATTTAGCTTTTTTTTTTTTCCCCCCCCAGAAATGAGCTGAAGGAAGAAGCAAAAAAGTCGGTATCCAGAAACAAGAAATGGCGCAAATACAGAAGATGGTGTTTTTCACAAGAACTCTGTAAACAGAAATGCATGGAAAACATAAGCAATAGGCTGCAAAGTTTGTCATGGGTCTACCCTGAAGCTGCTTTTTGGTCTCCAGCCAGACAAGCCTGTGTGCTTGGCTCTCTGTGTCAGACAGAAGGTGTGTGCAGATAATCCTCCATCCCAAAGAAATCATCCTCTTTGATGAGGACAGCCCATATCCTCCAAGGGCGCCTGGTGGCTGAGGGAGTGGCAAGCCAAGCGTGGACAGGGCACATCATTTGAGAATCACATTTCTGTCAAACTCTGTGGAGCCCATCTATCTGCAGCAAAGGTACCTGTTGAAAAGTACTGTAATCAAAATACACGTATACTGTAACCATTACAAGGAGGTTGGGAAGCATCGTATTTTTGACACTGAATAAATCTCAGTGCTGGTTTTGTGGCTTTCCAGGCTTTGTGAACTTTTCCATCACATAAGACAAAACTCACATTAAGATGCAGGCCTGCTCTGCCATAATGTATTTAAAGATTAGCCCAGGCACCGCACAGTCAGCTTAGACTGTTATTAATCTAATCTCTTAAACACATAGAATATCAAAACAAAAAAGCAAGTGAAATGATTTCTGTCTGCTCTAATAGCAAAAATATGACTTTGGCTTTTCTCTGCAATGCTTTACACCATTGAACAATTACTTGTGGGCAGAACCTCAGCCCCCATACTGCTGCTTCTGGTTTTGGGGATTTTATTGGTTCGCCAACTACGCCTTCCAATTAAATGTGGTGTCATTAGGCTTTTGTGGGACCCTGGCTCACATCACACCATGGAGTCCTCATTACCTTTAGTGACTTATTAGTTTGAAACATGTAATACCCAGGTTAACATATGAAGCAAGGTTTAAAACAGTTATTGAGAGATCAGAAAAGTCATTAAGAGTAGCTTCCATCTCCTTTTTGAGCATAATGCATCTTCTACTCTTCTCCTAGTTAACTGACTATTGAATCAAATCTGCAAAAGAAAGAGCTGGAGTATTTCTGCCTTGCACATCACCATTGACTACTGAAATGCCACAGGAAAACCACCCTTTACTGGAGTAAAAGTTTAAATCTCTTAATTTTTCTTCTTCTTTTATCCTGGCAGAGATCCCTGGTTGAATCAGACGCAGCAAACGTTACACTTTAGCCTGCAAGATCCTCGAATTTGCATTACGGTTCGGATATAAACTACCCCAACCCATTTCTGTTTTTAACTTTGGCTTGTGGGGGTTTTTTTAAGTAAATAGATTTTGGCATATTCTCAGCTCCAAAAATATAAAGATTTGTTGCTTGGTTATAAAAATGGAAACACATTAATTTTAATTTGAAGAAGAATGTTTCATGAAACTATTTAACTTAATATCAAGTTGTAATGAGAAAAGTTAAGGGAAGAAAAAGCTTTTTAAATGAATTGTTTAAAAATATTTAAAACCCTCCCTCTCCACACCCTTGAAGATATATGGAGCTAAGTTAATGGCAGAGCATAGGGGAATGTTGCTCAATGGGAATTTTCCATTATTCTCAACAAAAAGCCCCTAATGCTCATGGATTCTGACAGAAACCAGAGTTATGAGAAACATACGTCTCTAATGATAAATTAAATCTTTGGTCAAAGATCTAAATTGCTGTTGTGTAAGTGAGGACAGAACTCGGCTGGGCAGCAAGGCTGGAGGCAGCTCTAGCAATGACAGGGGTACGCAGCCCCTCCACTGCTCCAGCTCCAGGCACACACAGGAATATGCTGCAGTCCTCAGCTCCAAAAGCTCTCTCCACCCCAGGAGCACCAAAACCATCTCCTGAGCATGTACAAATCAGAATCAGCCAGCTAGAGATATAATTTTCATGTGGTATTGGCAGACACGTTTTCATGGAGAGCGCCAACCCCCTCCTTCCTCTCTGAACAGCCCCACTGAGGGCAGCTCTACAGCTAAGGCTGCCACTCTGCTTGGAGACCCAGGTCCCACAAGCAGATTCTCTACCTTCAAGAGCTGATTTTCTAGAGAAAATGCAAACCTATTGAGCTAATCCTTATCCAGCTCTAAGTGTGCTCCTGCAGAAACTCTTCTGTCTTCTTTTCACTGTGACGGTCTTTGCTACTAGTTCCCTGGCCAACAGCCCTACAAAAACAAGTGAGGAGAGGAAAAATCTCCCACTTCCTTCAGCCCTCAGTATATCTCATCTGGTGTAATCAGAGTCACCTGTGAGCTGAGTTTCCCACACCTGCAAATTCCCCCAGGTTGTTTTAGTTTATGTAATTCGTAAAATACACAAATTTTTCACTTCTCCATTGCTAGGCTGCATCTTAGCAAGCGTGAAGCATGGAAAGAGACAGATTTCACACAGAAATGTGTCCTTTTGTTCCAGACTTTTGCCACAAGGTGTGTAGAGCCTCTGGAGGGTCTGGTTCCCTGAGCCGGGAACTCGGACTCCTATGGGCAGTGCTGCTTTCTACATCAGCACGCTTTATAAATCCTGAGTTTGTTTCAAAGCTTAATTGATAGAGAAACCAATTCTGTCCCCGAAAGATTGTGTTGTGGAAGGATAAAGGGCTCACTTTATTCACCTTGTGTTTCTCTACAGGTTCCCAAAACTGAGCAGTGCTTCACAAAGCAACTTCTTCTATGAACTGAGCAAAGAAAATGTGTAAGGTTTTTTATTGCAGCCTCCATAAATCAGTCTTAAACACCTTGCTCTTGTCTTTCGATGCTGGATAATGTGTAGCCCAGGTGTGAAATTCTATATCAGTTGCAAAAGTACCATGTAATGTGCTAAGAATTTTGTGAGGAGTTATTCTGGTTTACACTGCAGATGATGACTGTTCCTCCCATTCACCCGAGCTGAGATCCTGACCCTTCACAGCACCAGCAGCTCCATGTAGCCACATGAATCCTGCTTTGCAGGATCACAGCTTTTCTTTCTTTTACCTATGTTCCCTCTTATTGTCTTCCCCTCCCTGATTTCCTTGTGCTACACTCAAACCAGACATGGGCCTTACTCAGCAGCACAACCTGAAATCCCACCAAGGGAATGTTTTCCACTAGAAAACTCCAGGTACAAAATAGACCACCTTATGTGGGGCCAGAGGGTCACTTCTTGCCTGGCTAATTATCAGAGGTGTAGGGTTGCATATATAATTATGGAGAGGTTGGAGCAGGCTGAGGCTGTAAATTCTCTGCTGTCTGCTTGAGCAGTTGAGCACTGGAGCTGTTTGGATACAAGCTCTGTGCCAGGTTAAAGTTGTTCCTCCTCATGACCTTGATGCAGAATGTTTGTCTCTCGTAGGGAACATATCTTAGGCTTTCAAAATCCACAACTGGAAAAATACAAGGGAAATTGGAGCTGGGACCCAATAAACACTGCTGTCTTGGGATCACAGAGAGGAGATGTTTGCCTGCGCTCCGTTTCCAGTCACTCATCACTTCTGAATGTCTGATTAATCCATATTTCCCCTACTATTTTTGATATATGTTAATTTGCTGAAAGGTCTTCTATGTAGTTTGCAGACTTACACAACTTAAAAAACTGGCAGAAACAAACTTTGCATCCCACCTAGTTTTCAATGACTTTATTTTTGCATTTTTTCTTGAAAACAAATGACTGGATTTTAACTGCAACCTGTTAGATATGAGGTTGGCTTTAATTCATTGCCAAAATTATACTTTTGATAGCCATAACATAAAAAAGGGAGTAGAAAACACATAGGAAATTTACCATTTCTTAAAGTAATTTTGTTCCAGTACTTAAAATCATTACTAACTTCTGCAGCACTTAATTAATTGAAAATATTGTAGCTGTAGGGGTCTGTGATGAAGAGGTCTCTAACAGTTACCTGCAATTAGACCTGGAATTCCAGCTAAAATGTTCTTGAACAACATTTTCCAAGGAATGAAAAATAAAGATCTTGTTGAATTTAATCAGTCATCCACTTCTTTTTATCCTGCCTGTTGTTTTCCCTTGGGGATTTGCTGGACATAACTCTTTGTCAGCTGATGTGCACAAAGTACCTGCCTAAGCACAACTTTTGCTTTGGAAAAAAGATGAAATAACATATGCAGACCACTTGTTTTGTTATTCAAACTACAGGAAAGTCAGTATCATTAAAAATCCTGATTCCAACCCACTCTAAACCGTCCCTTGGCTGACGAGAATGGCTCATGTAACAGTTACAAAGATGACAAGCTCTCTGTGAGAGACACTCCCTGCTCATTCATATTCATGATAGCAAATTGTGATATCCCAGCCTGATTAATAAAGTTTGTGCTGCACTATATTTCTCAGAAAGGATTCCAGCAGTTTTAGCCAGCCAGTCTCCAGCAAATGCATGGGAATTGTTTTACCCATGGCAGAGATGTGACTGATTCAGATACAGAACTCACCCATATTTACTGGAATCAGTATGAAAGGACTTGGAGGTGCAGGGGGAGACATAACTGAGTGGAAATATAGGAAAGCATAAGGTAATCATGCAAACTATATCTGGTCAGAAGAAGGTTCTAATAAATCTTCTTAGTAATTTAAAAGGGACATAGCAAGTTTATGAACTACAAATAATCAGAGTGATTAATTAATCCAGATTTCTGTATATCTTATATATCCTAAAACTAGGGTGCTCAGGGAATCACAGGCTAGTGACACCATATCCTGAAATTGTTATCAATTATTTTTGTTGTTCGTGATTGCCTAAAATCCCTAAATTTCTTCAAAATCATCTGGTTCTGTAGTCATTCTACACAGCCCATCGTGTAATTCCTTTGAGGCTGTCCCAGAGGATAAGGGGGAAAGGAGGACATGAACAGTAAAAATCCCAACACACAATTATACAAGATGTTCAGACTTTCCTGGATTTTGTTGTGAACCACATGAAACAAGGACTTAAGGACAGAGTTGTCTTATCAAAACTAACACTGCACCCTGCAGAAAAGATGTCACAGCTGTCCAGTCTGACTGAGGGGAGACCAATGCAATTATATCAAGGTATACTGAGGAACCCTCGGTGCTATAAATAATAATAAAGGGTAAATAATAAAAAAATAAAACAGAACCCCCAGAAGTGAGATGTTTTAAATGAAAGGTGATGAACTGTGAACTTAACACACTGGCCCTTTAGCCTTTCTGTTAAAAAGGTAATCTGATTGCCATTGATTTTTTTCACCTCTGTTACTAAGAAGGTGATGGAATGGTGTCCACGCAGATGTATTGAATCAGATACTAAACAGAGAGCAACATAAAGAACAATTATCAGCAGCCTTGCCTTCAGCTTGCTGATTATGACATTACTGAAAAGACAAGGTCTGGGTGACTTAAACCAAAAGGGAGAAAAAACCCTAACTAAAGAGGAGAGGGAAGAAACTGATACACGTTTACCATCTGTCTGGGTACAGACAGTTCTTTGCCTTTACCAAAAATATGTATTTCCCCTTTGCAGCTTGATAGGTGTCAGAGTGTGATCAAGCTAATTGGTTTGATCATGTTACAGAAAAAAAAATAGCACAGAGGCAAAGGCCGACCTGCAGTTCATGTGTTTTATCCTACCTAGCAAGTTCTGTATGGAGAATTTTATGTTCATGGTTCTGTCTGCCTGAGCATTACTGGGCTTAATTACTGCCTGCATGATCATCAGGCAGATTTTTCTAAGATTCTGTAAATACAGAGGCTGTTATAAGGCTCAGAATAACTCAATAGGCCATTAATAGGTGTATATATAGCCACGTTTGAATGACGTACAGAGGAATGGTTGGCCAAATTCTCCCAGGGCATAAAATGAGAAAACACCATGAGCCCACACAGCTCTTGATTTCAAAGCAGTTGGGCCAATTTACACAGGGTGACAATCGGGACTGGATAATAGGAAGACTAGCGCTGTAAACTCTAACCTTGTGGTATTAAATTTCAGTCTGTCCAAATGGCACAGGCTGTTCCACTTGCATTTCCAGCAGCACAGTTTTACCTGACCCAGCCTGTGTAAAGAGTACAGCCAAGTAGCTCTGGTGCTTGGCTGCCTTTATGTACTAGCAAAAGTAATGACGCCTAGTATGTAGTATTATTATTTTATGACATCAGCATAGTATGACATTTTCTCAAGGGCAGCCCATATCCCTTGCCCTCCTCCATATTGGCAACCATCACTAATTGACTGTGAAAGTGGAGAATTCAATGGTTTAAGGTGATCTCTTCTCTGAACTCCAAAACAGTTTGTGGATGGAAATCAGCTGAAGCAAAACATTGGTTCAATTACACTGTCAGGGGATATAGCTCCTGTACAACAAAGAGGTAAACACTTAATCCACTAGTACGTATTGCTGATATTATAGTTCTATTTCAGATGTGAGAATCATGTGAATCAATAAAAGCCAGCACTGACATGACCTAACTAAAATAAACCCTGATGAGCTTCTGTTGCTGTAAGGAATGAGTATTACATGTTTGGTCTGGATAACACCTCAGCACCCTTGCTGGGTTAGCAGCTCCCCCATCCAGCTGAGGGTACCTTCCAAACTGTGTCACTCACTGAGAATAAGACAGACAATTTTATCCTTCAAGTTCAAAGGGCTAAACTGTGTTCTTCTTTCTTAGATGGAGAAAAACTTATTCACCTCATTCCCTTCATTGGTTTATTCAGGGCATAAAGCACTGGCTAATATGGATATAGAAGAGAAACTGCTTGTATATTTAGTGTCTATGTGCTTCTGAGTGTGTATTTTTTACTGTGCAATAATTAATGACATCCTCCAAAGACAGCTTAAAGGATAGTTACATAAACTGTAGAAATCCAAATGGACACAACTTAAATAGGATCTCATGCTGAGACTGCTCTCACCAAGCACTTATTATTGAAGAATATTTGCTTTTGCCTATACGGGGAAGAGGTGGTGGATCAGATATGGATGAGACCATTTAACAATTTATTATAGCTTAAGCACTCTATGGACTGCTTTTCTCTACAGATGAATAGTATCTAGTGGAAAATTAAGTTGCACACTTTCATGTCACTGAGAAAAAACTTTGGTATCTGTTAATGATCCTATAATCAATATGACTATCAATTTCAGCAATAATGAATTAGTTAGTCATTTTTTCAGCCTAGGGAAAACAAATTAAACTTCTTCTCAAATGCTTCTGCAGATAATCAAGAGCTCAGCATTTTAACTTTATGATCATCCACCACAGAATTAATTGGACGTTGGTCCTGAGGATAAGAGTAGAAATACATTTGTCAGGTGTTATTTGAACTACTTTGCAGAGCAAATCACCAGATATACAGGTGAGTGGATGCCCATGTGTCAGCTTGTTTCATACCTCCCACCTCAAACACCATCTCTTCCACAGAAAGTCCACCTTTGATATAACAATGTGAAGACCAAGGCTGCAGCCAATGTCTTACCTGAACAAAGGGCATAAAATCAGCAGCAGCTGCCACCAGGAAGAAACAAAGAGAGATTAAAAAAAGCTTCCACCCTTTCTAAAATAGGCCTAGAAAGTTTGCAGCCCAGGCTGCTGTAAAGGACAGCATCATAACCTAGAAGAACTACAGGAATTTTAAATTTTTTATTTAGAGACTCTTTCAATATGGGAAGTCTTATATCTTTTCTCCAAGAATTTAAACACATTTTGATCTAAATAAATGTATGAAGGTCTGAGAGAGTGATCAGAATTCCACCAATGGAATTATTTTATCACATATGAAGAGACAAGCTGTGTCTGATTTCAGAGAGCAGCAGTCCAGGACCTACACTTTATTTTGAAACACAGGGGGAAAAATAGAATAGAAATCGCTATTCTTAATGAGTTACTCACAAGGGAAGAATTCCACTCTGCATATCCTTCTGAATACCTGTGGAAAGGCAACAGGCTGCAACAAAGTTTAAAAAAACCAAAGATGATGTCACACCTATATTAATCTGGAGACTCCGGAAAAGCACTGAAACTATCACATATATAAATTGCTAAAATCTCAGATTGAACCTGAGCTCCTCCATATGTCACCCTAGTCACCACAGGATGAGAGGCAAGGAAACAGCCACAGTTTTGCTCGGCTGGCAAAAGCAAAAGCAGAGATTTTGCCAAGTGACAACTATCTGAACATTGTTCAGTGACATGGACTGTTTGCTTGGATCATGAAAATATCCAGAACTGGATTACAAATCCAGGTCAGGTAATTCCCAGCAGTTCTGCAGTCAAAGGAACTTTGCCCATAAATACTGAAGGATCCAGCCTCATAAGATATGGACTTTAGGCAAAGAACTATACAGCGAATAACTGAAAAAATCCTTGCCTGTAATTCTAATTCCAAATGCAACCGTTGTTTGCTGGTCCAAAGTCAAGACATAAACTTGGACCTATATTTACAGCTGAGAACTGTTTAGAAATTGAGAAAACAAGACTTTTATGAAGAAGTTTTGCTCAGGGCATCGATTAAACATTTTTTCCTGATTTCTTCACTTCACTCCTAGCTTCTGGCTGTGACCAGAGGCATAATTACTGTAATTAAGGCTGATTATTGGATCCAACCCAAGATGTAAGAGGATATACCATGTATAAATATATAGTTCTTCTTAATTGTCTTCTATTTAAGAATTTCAAGGTGATTTAAATTTAATCTCGTAGCACTTTTGTGAAATGACTATTATAATTTTAGTTGGACAAATAAAGAAACTGAGGTAGAGACAAGATTTATGTATGTTCAGAGCGGAGATATGAAATAAATCAGACCCTGGAAATGAGCTTCCTATCATATAGACTTGTCCTTGTTCTTTTTCCATTAGTATAGCTATTTTCTCAAACTTTTCAGCTCATCACCAACAGATTAAAGTGATTTGGGGAATCATCCAAGTCTCAGGACGTGATTTCCAAGTAAAAGGAGAGACAATAAGTATAACAAAGCCAAACTTCTACCCACACTAAAAAACTCGGCATTGGACTTCAGTGGAAGGAGAATGCTTGGCAGGAGGTGACTCTGGGAGAAATGTGGTCCAAAGATGAGAAAAATAAATAAAGTACCAGAATGGAAGGGAGAACCTGACCAGAGATAAATGATTCCTCTCCTGAGATGTGTTTTTGTTTTATCGCAATGACCTTTCAGAGGAAAGATGAAGCCAGCCTCAGGTAAAAAGAAATAGCCACATTTCATCTACAGTTAGCCTTTGTGACCTCTGAACTCTGCTTTTCTATCTGAACCTATTTCCATGCACCATTTCTCCTCACCACAGATAAGAGACTTCCCACTGCCAGAAAGAAACTTAGAGCTTCCACACAAAGGTTAGCAAGCGAGCATGACTACTCTTTAATTTGGGAAATTATCCCCTCCTTGATTTTTAATGTATCTCCCCTCCTATATGCTACAGGAATCTGATAAATGATGCAGGAGTGGTGGGGACACAGGGCACCTCTGGATGTGGGCTGGCACATGCAGCTGTGCACGTGTGCTCACGTGTGCACGCGTGTGTGTGTGTGTGTGTGTGTGTTTGTACAGCGTATCTCATTATCGTATCACCACTTTTCAGCTATCTCTAACATGGGAGTCAAGGGGTTTGGGAGCACACACAAAAAAAGAGAGATTTCTAAGAGAGCAGGAGATTGGGCTGGGGTCATCCGAAAGGGTAATTATTGTTAAATGTCAGGTTAACTCTGAAGGCCTCAGCTCATCCAACTGAGAGCAGATTAGCCCAGATGGAGACATTTTCAACACGGTTCTGTCTGACCAATCAGCGACAGATGGGATTAACCAAATACCTTCTCTCATCTGCTTGCTCACAGAAAGGTCAGTTTCTGCTCATTGCTTCCCTTTTAAGATGTGCCTTTCTTTTCTTTTCTTTTTTTTCTTTTTTATTTTTTTATTTGTGGTGGCTTTATGCAGGAAATCAAGATTCTTTTATCAGTGAATTAAATATTCAACATCTAAAACCCATTTTTTTTTGAGAATCAACTTCATTCACTTTCAAGAGCTCTTTTATCTTTTCTTTTCTTTTCTTTCCTTTTTTTTTCCTGTAATGCTGCATGCAGATAGATAAAATATATATGTAGCTATCAGACCCCCAGCTTGTGCAAAGTGATGTTGTTTCATGGTCATCACTGGAGGTATATTGATTTCTACCCACCGAGAATTTGGCCCAGTATTTCGGCATCATTCCATGACTGCTACAGGACACAGATTATTCGTACTTGTTCTTTCCTTGATTTGCTTTCCTTTCTAGAAAGAAATCTTTGGTAATTTTATTCTCAGCATTCATCTATTTAAGAGCTACTGTTTATGTCTTCTATCTAAAGTGTGAAAAAAAACCCCAACAACCCCACCAACAAGTTAAAACAAAACAAAACAAAAGAGCTCTCCCTCAAACCAACCCTGGAGTGCTTTAAAAACTAATCATCTTTTATGTACAGGTTCTTTTCCCAGACAGTTTAAATAAGTGCAAACATAAAACTCAGGCATAAAATGAACAGAAACTGAAAAAAAAAACCGCTCAGAACATAGTTATCAATAATTTGACTTCATATCCCTAGGAAGTTCTTTCACACCTTAATTATTCTGATTAAGAGGGAGATCCTTTTGGTCTCTTGTTAATTATGTTTCTGGATTTCTGATGTGGGTTGTAGACATAAACGGCAAGGGCCAAACCATCTGAAAATTTTATTGGCTAGTGTTTTGCTTACACTTAAAGTCTGATGGCGCAAAGGGGCCTTTCCAAAGCATTTGCATCACCTTTATTTTTCCTTTCTCTTTCTAGGACTCTGTAAAAAGGTGTCAGTGTGAAAGTGAAATGTTGGGCTTTATAAGAATTGCCATAGTGAGAGCCAGGTCCTGATGATGCTCTGGTGTGATTTTTTTAAGGGAAGTGATCCAACCCTGGAAGAAAGGGAATATTTCCTCCTAGAGCAGAAATGTTTTCCACCACTGAAAGAGTTCACTGGAGAAATGACACGGAATTCTGGCCACCACACAGATCTTAAAACAGGATGGAGAGCTGGAACTAGAGAATCTTTAGGGTTCCCTCCAACCCAAGCCTTTCTATGGTTCTATACTTTTCTATGATGAACAAAATACGGGTCAATATTCAAAGAGAAGTTGGAAAAATCCTCACATTTAGGATATTTATAATGGAATTGTAGAAGGACCTGCAAGACACACAGAAACAACTGAATAAATGGACAGACTGAGAAAGTGGTTTATAAAGTCTTTTGCTACTGTTGTTCCAAGCAGCATCCCTGTTCCTCTGGCCTGGAACTAGGTCTAGTTGAAACCAGAACCTTAAATATGAAAAGAATGAAATAAAACTCCTGGTCTGGAACAGCAGTAAAAATGCAGATAAACTGCAGTCTAACTGTGTACTCTTCAGAGGTATGAAAAGCATGGATAAAATCTCAGTAGTCGTTATGGGCTAAATCGTGCTTATGAACACAAACCTGTCTAGAGGCACAAAGGAATGGAAGCTCCAAATGTTACCTTCCTCATAAGCTGTCCAGAATGTGAGTCCAGATACAGACAAAAATATCTACTGTGAACACGTGCCATGATGGACCTTCATCCCCAGCACCTAGTGGAGCAGAAAGGAGCTGCCCAGGAGGAACACAACATTAGGGGTTTAAATTTTTTCCCTCTAATGTGCATGAGGTTTCACTCACCATCCTGTCTCCTAAAAGGACTGTTATTACAATATTAATTGGAAGGGCTGAAGTGAGTAACTCAAATTTGCCAAGCAGTTTAGCAACAGAACCAAGTTCTGATTTCCCTGATCTATTCCTTTTTGGCCTATGGGTATCATTGGTTCTCTGCCTGCCTCAGCACAGTGGCTCCCTTTGCAGCATATAACCTTCACTCAAGCAGGTAATATCATCAAAATCAATTACTATGTCAATTAAATAGCCCTGCCCATCATCACCACAAATTAAATGAAACTACTATGCAAGTTGAAACCATTTATTCATTTAAATTATGTGTCCACCATTGCTCTCTGTGCCAAGCCTTTGAGCTCTGCCATGAGCTTGTGTCTGGATGCAATTGGGCTTCCTACTTCTTCCTTAAATATAAGGGCTCTAACATGCTTCAATTATCTGTGAATTTAAGTTTTTTCTTCTCAGGCAAGTCCATATATCAAACCCTAGTGTACTATGGTGACACAAAACTGTTTCTAAGGTAAATAAAATTTTACTCCTGATCATTTTATGGACAGGGACAGAAAAGCAAAGGGTAAAACGATTTGCCCAGTGGAAAATAGTAGGTCAATGGCAGATTTCGGAGCAGAGCCCAGGTGTCTGGAATTGTCGGCTACTTGCCTACCCATCGGACCACACTAATTCCCAAGAAGAGCTCAACCTTGTTATTTCAAAGCTCACTTTCCTACACAGCTGCTCTTGCACTTCATATACTGTGCTTCTAGAAAATTAACATATTTAACAACATGTCACACACAAAAAATAAATGTCTTTGATAGTAATTTGAATCAGGCATACAAGGAGGCCAAATTCTTTTTAGTATTCAGAGCAGAGCATCTTATCAGAGATCTGCTTAAAATATGACACAGCTTCTTTATGTAATTGTATTAATTCAATAAATCACTGTTTCAATAGCATGGATTTTTTTTCCAGAATTCTGCCAAGAAAAAAACAGGAGAAAGATTTTAGTAAACTTGGGAAGTACCTATGTTAGTCTGAATGTCAGACCCAAAAATGCAAAGAACAAAGCAGTTTATTCATGAATCAAGTAGACTAATACTTGAAACTAAATTCTAATCTACACATGGTTTTTGCTTCGTGTGCACAAAAATTTATATCTATCTATATATAGACATATAGATATATCTCAAGTCAAGCAGAGAAGATTCAGTGAGGTTATGAAAACAAGGTTCTACAGGAAACAGCTGAGCTCAATTCTGTTTCCCAAACCTCCCAAGTTGTAAAGTTGTTTAAGAAAATCATATTAATTTACTGCAGAGCTAATTTAATAAATGAAAGTATTTGAGCAACTGACCTTCTTAGTACAAATATAAATCACAGTGTTTGAATTCACATGGAGCAGGAACAGACTCCACCACAGAATATTTACAAAAGAGTAGGATGAACTTTTGGGTACAAAGTGGAACTGGACTCTGTCCCATCCTGTGCTGCACATCTTTTCTTGACTACGATTTACTTCTCGTCCATCTCACGAGTCTTGCCCAATGTTGCTTTGCCTATATCCATGGAGAAGAAAAAGGCCTTTTGTATAAATAACCGCTTATAACACTGCTAATACTTTGAGATCTCAAAGTAAAAAGTGATGATCAATACTGTAACCAAGGTAAAATCCATGTAAAGAAAATGTGGGCAATACAGGCAGTTAATTTTTCTCTGCTCAAGACAGGACAAAACACAGGTGAATTTATTTGCATTTTAATTCACCACTACAAGACTGATGCTACAGTGTGAGTGCAGATCATGATTTTCTACTCATTTTTTATTTGTTTTAATAATTCTCCTGCTTAACTGCAGGCCTTGATATTGGGAATTGAAGACATGCCTTGAAAAGGTCTTTGGAAACCCAAAGGATCAAAGGTCAAGTTTGGTTCTTTCAATCCTTAAACGAAAGTATTTTGATCCAGACTCTAATTATACCCTAACTACCTTATTGCGTGAGAAAGATGAAGAAAACATAGGAAGTAGTTATAAAATGGATATTATAACTTTTATCATTTTAAGGAAAGACGCAAATCATAAGTTAGGATCTTGTTGTTCATGGAACCGTATTAGAAAAGCAGAATGATGAATCCGAAGGAACCATCTCTGATTTAAAAAGGAAAGTGTTTTCTGTGCAACAACTTTATTCCTTGGAGTGACTAGAAGAGGTATATCTTAGCCATCTAAACCAAAAGTCTCCCAGTACTAAATAGTTAATATTTATAGGTAACTTTGCAATCATTACTATCAACAGACAAAAAGCTACAATAATCCTATTGCCATCACTTTAACCAAAGCCCGTGTCGTAAACCTTGTAATTTTCTGCTGTCATGCTCAGGCACTTTCAACACATTTAAATTAGAAAGGACTATGCTAATTTTGCTTCATAGCCAGGGTAATTGTTGTAAGACATAATTATCTTTTTTTTTTTAAAGGATCATTTTATTCTCCAGAGTTGTTTAAATTCAGTCTCAGTTACTGCTCGTCCTTTCATCCCTACACTGCATTCTGGCTCCCACCTCCATTAAATTATTCTTTTCATCTTCGTTAGCTGGAGACAACTTAACCCTCCTTTCTGATGGACATTTCAGGCCCTGGCATAACTCTATTAAAAGGAGGAAAGTATGCTAAGGACAAATCTAGTTCTTTGTTTCCGCCTGACCTTCCTGAGGAGTCGTCAGAAGGTTTAACACGTTAAGTCATCTTTGATGCCAATTTAAAGTTATAGTCCAGCATACGGCCTTCTTGATTATTGATGGATCAGAGCTTTGCCCTTATATAAGCAGTGAGTTTAAGTTGAATAATACTGAAATACAACCAAACACAAAGAGAATATGTGGATTTTCCATTTGAATAAAGTTCACCAGGTAGGGCGCTCCCCATAGCATATTTCCAAGACTTTTAAGCCAGGATATTAGAAAGAGTTTTGACTGCAGTGGCAAGTAAGAGGCACAGAATGTAGGGCCAGCCAGCAGTTGGGTGACTCTGCTAATTGGCCAGGTCTGCTCAGTCAGCTGCTCCACCCATTGGCAGGTAGAGCACATCAGAGGTGCCCTACAAACCCCCTGCCTTGTGCTGCAGCTGAGGATATCCCACGGTGTGTCCTTACAGCAGGTAAATCCACTGCTCCCTCGTTATCAGCGGTTGTTCCAGGGCACCTGGAGCCAGAGCTAAAGGAAACACTCCTGAATGAAAATACTAGTGATACTAGTTACTGATTAAATGCTGAGAAGTGAATGGAAGCATTGTTTGCAGTCCAGGTGGACTGACATTGGCACCATGACATCTTCTGATGCCAAATGGAAGACCTGAGCAGAAAAAGGAGAAACATTTAGGCTTGATGCCAGCAGACCTTGGCAAGTCATGCACTCTTCAGAGCATGTCAGCAAGTCAGTTTCTGGGCATGTTAAAAGGTGTGCCTTGGTAATTGAGAATCTGATGCCTCATCAGAGCTTCAAATGTCTCCTGTGGGGTTGCTCAGAGGAGTTTTCAGTAGACAGCTTTTTCTTTCCCTTGCATGTTTTTTCCCTGCTGGAAGTTCAATAGGGTAGCTGAGAGGAAAGGGAAGAAATTTTAGTGATAAAGTTTCAGGTCTAATATAGCAGTGCCTGTCACCACACATCAGCTGCCACAGATAGGGGCTCATTAAGGAACATGTTCTCTGTGCTGTAGTGTGGGTCCAAAGGAATGAGGCACTGAAGAGGCAGTGCTGTGACCTGACCACAGGGTAAACCTCTTCTCCTTGTGTCCATAGAACAAAAAGTTGGTTTGTGTTATGGCAGAATAACTTCTTGCCCCACTCTTTAGCTG
Organism: Falcunculus frontatus; assembly: GCA_013398115.1. Taxonomy (NCBI): domain Eukaryota; kingdom Metazoa; phylum Chordata; class Aves; order Passeriformes; genus Falcunculus; species Falcunculus frontatus. Next base: position 510,413 of record VZRV01000635.1, read on the forward strand.
TGCATGATCTGATTTCCAGCTGAAGGACTTTGACTGTCAGCTCTGCTGTCCCCATGATAACCCCACTGCTTTTTTTTCTGGCCTTGCTGTTGCCTTCTTATACCTTTTTTTCTGAATAAAAAAAATAAGTCTCCACAGACTGGGTTTTAGTGATTTTTTTTTCTGCTTATGTCCCTATACTGTCTTTTTCATCATTGCATCTGAACAATTTCTAGTTAGCAGCAGGGCTATCAGTTACCACATACCTTTTTGCTCTTCTGTCCTCTTCCCAAGGAAGGATATTTTTGTGGTGGAATGACAGTGCTGTTTACAAACATCCTTTTATTGTCAAAGTGATCAATTCTGCTTGTATGGAATGAAATGATAACTAAATAATCACCAGCCCAATTGGTAATAGTCAAATCTGTTTGCATTATTCAAATATACTTGCACTAATATGTAGTTAGTGAATATTTATGACAGATATGACAGAAAAAATGCCATTAACAATAAATCCATTGTTTCCCCTGGAATGACTGGACCTTCACAAAAGCACCAAACTGAGATCTTTATTGCTGTTCCTTTACCATGTACCAACAGCCTTAGGGATGCGTCTGCGGCTCCAGTCAGGGGAAACACATGGACCTTGAAGACCTCTCCATGTTACTGAGCAGCTGATGAAGAAATCAGGATCTTCACTCCCTGTAGTTTGATTTCTTGGCCACGTTTGCACCAAGCTGAGATTCTTGAATGGGGGAATCACAAAAATCATCTGCCTAAATGACAAACTAAAATATCTCAGGATATTTGTCTGTGCCAGCATTGGCGGAGGAAGAGAATGTTAATGAAGGAGGATGTTTCCAATTAGGAACCTCTAACAGTGTCCTGGGATGAACGAGGAGTGAAAATTGTCTCCCTGGAAGCCCTGAATTCAGATTTTTTGTTTATGCACGCACACACGTGGATACACACACTCACGCACACACTTGATTTCCAAATGCCACAAGTCATTTATATCACTGTTAATGACTCTGATGAGTTACATGTGCCGTCACTGCTCCAGGCTCTGTGTTTCCATGTTCATACGGCATTAGGGGTTAAGTTAATTCCTGCTGTGGTTGTCATGCTGGAAATGCCCAGGGTTAAGCAGAGCTGACTGGGACCAGTGGAAGTGCTGAATCTCGTACCACTGTATCGAGCAGCTGATATTGTCATCTGCTCAGTCACAACTGATGCCTGGAACTGTTGCAGAGCCAGACCCCAAATCAATGTTCAGCACTTACTCTTTTGCTCAGTAGGAAAACTTGAGGTTATTGTGGTCTCTGGTAAACTTAGACTTCTCATGAGAAACACAGAAAAACTTTACAATAGCCGTAAAATTTTCAATCAGATCATTTCTACAGTGGCCTGAGAACAACCTCATAGCAACATTCCTCTTCCAGAAGATCCTCTTCTGTATTCTGGGGAAAATAATAGGCTTTGTTTCCTTTTACTCAACACTGAGATGCCCATCATAAAATAAGAGTCATCAGTGAGACAGACAGATGGACAAGCTATAAGCCATTGCAGAGGTGTGTAACGAGACAGGTACAATTCCTTCCATTTCAACTCCTTGTTTCCTCTCTTCAACCCCACCTTGATCCCCAGTGTTCTTTAATGTCAGGGTACCTGGGGAGGATCTGTTTACGGACATTCACCAAGCAGCAAATAAACCCTCATGTTATTTGTAAGCATGGCATTTTCAAGAGGTATCCTTGGTTGTTTAACAACATACAGTGTTTTTGTAACTGCAGAAAAGGTCCTATGGGCCATTAAGCAATCATTTATTGGTTAAATATCTCCATTCCCAGTAATGAATTGCTGTTTTGCGAGAACAAACATTTCCTTTCAGTTTAATTTTCAGATTTTGAGGTCGCAATGGTGTGTGCTCCGGCGAGGGAATAAAGTCTGGGACCATGACATTAATACACTCCCAACTTTTATTTCCTTCTCCAGCTGTGACTAGACTTCCAGTACATTAATTTCCCTGTTTTTCTTAAGCCTCCAACCTCTCAAGGAGAGATATGTATGTCTTTACTACTCCTCTTGTCTGCCTAACTCGCTCATCATTGAATATTTACCTGCAGTGAGATAAACATTGAATTCCTTTAATTGGGTGTTAGTAAGTTCTGCCCTTACAGATTTCTGAGTATAGGAGAGCAACCAGGTTGGTTTGCTATATTGCTTTAGTCTTCTGGTTTTTTGGCTTAGTTCTTTTTTAACTGAAGAATTGCAGTCCTGGATTAAGAGTCTTGGAAAATTTATTTCGTTGTTAGTTCCACCACAGGGACTCAAACAGATTTTGCAAAAGTCTCTTAAGAATAAATCATGTTTTCCAATGCAGGTTTTTGGTTTTTTCACTTTTCTGAAGACTGTGCTTTTGAGGATAAGGAACTGGTTTCTGTAGCCTCTATAATCCTTCTTTTTTCTTAGAAAACTCTGGATCTAGCTGGTGTCAGTGACTGATTTTTTTGACCCCGGTGAACTTCATGCCCTGCGGTTTTCCAGGAGCACCTCAGCCTGTTCCGTTGACTTGAGAAAATTATTTTTAGCCTCATGTTGTGAGTGGGAAATCTGAGATATTAAGATCTGAAGTACTGGAGGCTGCATGGCTGAGCAGGGAACATGACTGAGCAGAAGCCAGATTCATGGACCGGTTTCTGACCCAACACAGCAAGGATGAGCCCGAAGACCCAGCCTGGCACCTGGTCAAGGGCAAAGTTCACAGCTTTCCCTGAGCCCCCTGAAGTTATGAGATTTTATTTTATATTTGTATATAGATATATATTTTGGAATGACTGTGATCATTATAAAGATTAAGGAAAATGTGGTCAAATGGGCAAAGAAGGTAGCTTTGATTCTATTCTTGGCTCTACCACTGAGTTTCTAGGATGGCCTCTGGCAAGATTTTTTGTCTTTTTTCTCCCTCAGACTGTTAATTTGCAGTCTCTATTCTTGCCTGAAGGCACAGTGGGGCAGTGACAGACTCTGCAAAATGTTAGTCCAGTTCCTAGCATGATGGCTTACTGCATAGAGCAAAAACTATGAGGCACAACCATAATATTATTTTTATTCTGCTATTCATTACATTCACTGTGAGCACCCTTGCAGTAGCCCTTCATTATTTTATTTTTTTTTAAGAGAAAAATGAGAAAACAAGTCCTGGACTATTCACGGGCTTTGTAGGCATGTATTTGAAATTTTATGGGCTGGAAAGAATACTTAAGGCAGGTGTATGTTACATGGAGGTGAATATGACCCCATTTGCCCCAACTCTTAAAGTCCATCTTATCTCAAGGGGCGAAAAGTGAGTCCAATTTGATACAACTTCTGCTAGATTCAGTGGGTACAGGCCAGGTTATATACCTCCAGTATCCAATTAAAGCAACCGTAGTAACAATATGAACTTTAACGCTTACCACATTAATACTTGCAAAAAGCAGATTAAAACCATTTTGGAAATGGTACCAATCCCACCTCTATCCAGCATGTGATTCTGGAGCTTGGGCTCAAACGTGGTGACTGGGAGGAGGACAGGTCCCTGCCAGAGCCAGGGTGCACACAGCCTTCCCTGTGCAAGCACATCTGGGATGGGAATCATTGAGGCAATCAGCACAAAGAAAATATCTCCTGGTTATCAGCTGCCAGCAGGACCCCAGCATGCTGGAAGAGGGAATGACAAAAATAGGACTTGCACCCACATGAGCTCTTAATAAGCAAGTGGAAATCCAGAGTAAATAGACTGATGGAGCTGTGTAGAGGTGGTACTACCTTAACCCATTGGCTGTTTACTCAGAAGTTCTTTTGCTGTGCAAACTGGCATTGGGAAGGCCACCTATTGATTCGCTTTCTTCCCTCTGGACACTTACAATCTATCAAGCATGGAGAGCAAAACAGAGGGAATGAATCCTCACTGCAGCACAGCAGAAGTTGCTGAGAAGAGAGAAACTCTTCTTTCTGCCATGCTCCGTGAGGGACATTTCCCTGCATTCAGGCAGCACATCTGAATAACTCCTCTCCTCCCTATTAAGTCATCGGAAGGGGCAAGAGCCTGTTCCAGCCTCCCTGCTCGGATTTAACCTCAACGGGTTAACTTCATAAAACTGCAGCTCTTTATTCCAGCCTGTGATTTCCCATCATACTTTAGGACCAGCGAACCGTCCCTTCATTGATGGCACCTTTTGGCTTCACAATAGAAGCCAATTTGTTAGAATTCTTCACAGGTCAGGGGCTGTGTGAAGATGTGGAGGGCGCAGCAGTGGCCGCTGGAAAATGAAGTTGTATTCGCTTGGCAAATTATACGTCTGCTGCACTTTATGGGCCTTGATTTCCTTTCCCCTTTCTCTCCCTCTCCCCTCCCTCCAGCCCCTCCCTTATCCTCTCTTTTTTTTTAAATCGGAGAAGCGTGTATGTGAGCTATCGTCACATATCCAGTTAATGTAGGTTAATAGATTGATTCCAGTGACACGGATCATAATGAACAGTAAATTGTTTTATCTCTTAAGTCTTATTTGGTCAGCCAGGAAAACATATGAGGTAATATGGCTTGGACTAAATGGACCGTATAATAGATCTCCCTCTAAAGAATAAGGACAGGGGTGACAGCGCCTCTTATGATTAATGAAAATAATAATGGTCCTGAAATTGAAATTTTTCTAATTTTTTTTCCTTCTTCTCTCTTGGCTGCCACCAAAAACTTCAGCCAGCAGATGATTTGTGCACAATAACCACCTCTGACTTCTCCCTCAACTCCTAATACAAGTTTAGGGAGTGCTGGTGAGGGAGAGTTGAAGAGGGATGGATGGTTGCCTACACTTCTAAGAGCTTAGCTCAGCAGTAGAGTCGCATATAAACACAAACTGTTTGCTTTTAACCCTGAGTTTGAAGCAGATACTTCCAGGATCTTGCAGCTTGCCCAAATACAGCGTTTCCAAATGTGTCCAAAGAGTTCTATTATTTAAGTGCTTTGCAAATATCGCAATAAAGTCTTAAACCTTCAGACACATCTGCTTGCTTATTTATGCAGGAGCCCCTGCATTTATTGGTTGTGTGCAGCATTCGGAATGATTTGTCATTATTAATGAATATTTACATTTGCTTAGTGTCGGTGCTTCTTGTTGTAATACATGTATAAGAAAGTTAATTCCGCAGCTGAAAAAACAGGTTGGGGCAGAATCAGGCCTTTTACAGAGCAGCTACGTCAATTTTTTTCTTAGGGATTTCGCCAAAGTGCTTCCATTTAGCTCAAAAGAGCTTTCAAATAAGACTCACGAGCATTTATCTCGAGCAGCATCAGATGACCTGGCAGACGACATGAGATCTTTGTCAAATAGGAAATCTTTATCTAACGACTGTTAATAAGAGGGGGGAGGACAAATCCAAACGGGATCAGTAGAGCACAGACGGAAGTATCAAACGCTGTAACCCAGCATGACCAGAGACACTCAATGGCACTGGAGAACATTTGTGCATACATGTGTGGGTGATTCCCTGGTCTCCTCCAGTAAAGTCATAGGGGAACAGAAATATCACCCTGAATATAAATATAATCTTCAGTCCTTTCTTCAGGAGAGTCATATAAAGTAAAACAAAAGCAAGGATCTAGAGAACTCTCCCATGGAGTGCCTTCCTGTATGAGCATGGCAATGTGAATCGGTGTACTTATGACCAAACCTGGATTTTGCATCCCCCCCACTACTTTTTATGTTGTTTGTCTTTTCTTTTCTTTCTTTCTTTTTTTTCCTACACTTAATTCCTTTTAAGACTGTAGCAAACACAGTAAGTGCTTTGTCCTTTTACTCCTCTTTTATCTTTGTGCTTTACAGCTTCTGTGTTGTATCTGTTTTCATTCTTATAGGATCAATAAAAGGTTTGTCACTTCACAAAGTTTTGGAAACCAGAAATTGCACTTGAGGAGTGGGATAATAGGGGTTGTTTCCTGATGCTTCTGCACAGTTACATCCCTTTTTTTTCTTTTAATTCTTTTTTTTTCCATCTTCCAATATCTAATCTCAATATCTGCAGTCATGCTTTTGGGTTTTACACTGGCTGTCAGCAGGCAATCAGTTCAGGCATTCAACTTCTTTGGATTAACATCAAGCTCTGCAGTTTGGGTATATTAGCAGCAGGGTCAATCACGGCAGCAGGAAGCAGCCTGAGCAATAAAAAGGAAAAAAAAAGGAAAAAAGGAAGACTAAAAGGAACCCTCTGAACTTCAAGAGTCTGGAAAACCCAAACTGAGACTAAACTTCATAAATATCCCTAATCTCTGGTTTAGAAGCCAGGATTGTTTATGATTCATGGCATTTGATGACATTTAACAGCATGCAACCCATTACAGCCCTTAAGTCATTACACAACACGGCAGAAAATGTCATCAGGTGCCACAACAACAAGGCAGGTTATTGGAGGGGCAGGGTTCAGTTCAGATTAGTTCAGACTTCTGACGGATGCTAGCCTACTTCCAGACTGAACCCAAATTCTGCTTGTCAGGCTTATCTCTCTAACAGATCATCCTTGCTTCTCTTTATGTTCTACAACTTCCTCCCCTACAGCTCAAAATCCGAATTCCCAGCTTCTGGTGGAGCACTGGAAAAAGTAATGATCATTTTTATGCAGGGATTGCATTAATTATTTTTTGTAAGAAGAGCTGGGGTCAATCTGGAGCCTCTCTGAATATGCAGAGGGTTACTTATATCTGACATTATGTCTTAGTGATCTGCACCTTGAGACATTTCTGCTGGTCTGAGAAGATTACAACTTCCAGTGATGAAATCAAAGTGTTAGGCATTGGTTAGGAAACCCACAGGATTAGTGAGCTGCAGCAATATGTGTGAATAATGTGCTTCACAGCCATGTTTCAGGGCACTACAATTAACCTTAATAAACTTACCAGCATCTGGAAACAAATGGGGCATTAAAAATCTGTATGAAATATTTAGCTGGAGATCTTCCCGTAAGTGAGTGGAGATTGACACACCACATCCTAATCCCCTGCACCAGGGGAGAATTTCCTCCAAGATAAGGAGAGTTTACAGATCCCTAGCAATAAACAGCTATAGGTAGAAAAGGAAAGAGTTTTTATGGTGCTGTGCTGGTTTAAAGAGCTGGATTCAGGAAAAGTCACCTGCATTTCTTAAATTTGAGCTTGACTGCCAAGACTCAGTGACTAACGAGAAAATTCCACACCACCAAAGGAGTTGAGAAGATCCTGCATTTCCTTGTGTACCTTCAGTGCCTAAACACTACCAACCTATCCAACCTCGGCAGAAATTGCAGAAAAATGCTGTGGGGTATTCTGAGGACCCTGCTTCCCAAATGTTGCTGATGTCTTAATTTCCAATGTTTAAAACATACAAAACATCTGCAGAAAGGCAGGACAGTGAGTATAAGGGGTAAGTAGGTGGTGACCAAAGGGTACAATGAATCTTCGCAGCCTGAGAAAAGTTTGGCTGTTTTGTATTTCCATTTGATTTATCTGAGCCAGTTTAGACTCCTTGTAACTAATTACAGTCTGGCTATCTTTTTGAGGATTTTAAGTGGCATAAAGTTATGTAAAGAAAGACACAAAGGCAATGTTTTAATCTGCTGATATTGTGTCTTGTCTGGCCAAAAACACAGCAGTCGTATACAATTTGCTTATTTATTTTGGAGAAGTCTTGGGGTGTAGATATTGGAGGCAACATATATCTCATCCATAACAATAAGTTACATGCATCCCATACGTCTGAATATCCTTTCCATTTGATAGTGAGGTGTGTGTATATGCACACATTTACATGTAACACAATGTTGCCTTATTTTGTCTCTTATGGAAGGAAAAAAAAGATATTAAAAAATCCAGTGACTGATTTTGCTTCTTGAACCAAGTCAAATATTTTCTTGTCAGTATGCTCATAACTTCAGACTGCAGAGGTCGTGGCCTTGACTTTCTCCTTCAGATGGTTTGTGAGTGGAATGTCCTTGAGATTAAGGTTCCCTTTGTTTTCCTTGGGAGGGGCTTTGCTTACACTGGCAAGCAGCTGAGACTTGCCAAGGTCCTCCAGACTCTGTTTATTAGATTTTTATCTTCTTATCAGAGTCTTCCTCCTTAAATCATGTCAGCATTTTACCACTCTTCAGGGATTCCTGGTGTTTTATTGTCTCTGAACTGCTTGGGGGGTGGGGGTAAAGGAAGATATCCTAGCAAAAATAACATTTATATAATGGCAGTGATGGGAAAGGTTTGACTCTCTCCTTAAGATTCTCATCCCGACCAAAGTGAGCACTAACTGGCCATCTATTGTGGATTTAATTAAATCTATATTTAAACAAACTTCCATTGATTTTGTTGAGAGTTTTGTGCCTGGGGAAGGACTTTATAACTTGGTCTGGCATTCCTGCCCAACTCCGACATGAGAAAAAGCCAATCCAGTTGGTTACTGTCCTTACATTGTTTTTCTTGGCAAAGCAGAATTTCTTTTTGTTATTATTTTCACATTAAAATGTACATTGTGACTTAATAAGATAATGCTAAAAAATATTCAATCTACTGGTTCCAATTCCTACTAAAATCAGCCAAATCTATTATTTAAAACTGATACATGTAAGTCTATATGTAATTAGAGTTTAATGTGTGTATATAAATATATACTCTAAAAGATACACATCTCTGTTTTGTCTTAAATTAAAAGTCTCAAAGAACTGTGTAAATCTTAATGCCTAGTTCTTCCCAGATCTGCTCTGAAGTAACCTAATTATGAAAAAATTCCTTTTCCCAAGGTCTGAGCCAGGGAGGGAATAAATCTTTATCATACACAAAGCAAGTCTGGGGCATCTCTAGCTTGAGTGCTAGAGTATACTGTGCACAGTATACTATTTATTTGTCCAAAAATGATTCATGATAAAGACACAAGCAGATCAGAGTTTGTGCCACAAGTGCCTACAGATGAGCAGAAGTGAAATCTCAAATGGTTTGAAAGCACATGAGCCTCTGGTGTGAAGGTGAAGGCTCACTTTGAGTTCTAAGGTGTTGATGAAGAAGTTAATCCTTTTGAGGAGATGACCTGGAATTGAAAACACAAAGAGAAAATTCAGCCAGTGCTTCAAAATAGATGAACAGGTCCTCACACGGTGTAAAACACTTATCATTGTTAAAGGTATCTGCCTGTTGGCATCCGTTAAAGATGTGCTCAATCTGGTCATTCAGCAATAGCCATATTATACGCAGAGACAGACAGACCAAATTTGTACTAGTCCTTGAAATATATTCATCTTGGGATTGCTGTCACCCTTTGTCAGGGGAATGAATCAGTGGTACTGTTCATACTTTTCTGCTTTAGGTAACTACTCTTTTGATAATGAATCTTTAATGATAATTGCTCTTCTAAGGAGAGCGTTTTCCACCCTTGTTAAAGCAATACTTTCTTGTGGAAATGTGCTTAACATTAACGCTTCAAGACTGGTGTACTTTTCCAATTGATAAAGATCTCCTTGAAGGACAGAGACCTAAAAATTTTGGCAAAGAGTCTAAGATGCAGAAGTTAAAAATTAATTGTGAAGAAAGATGTATGAGGTGTTATTTCTGATGCTCTCTACATGTGACAGTAATGTCTTTAATCCTAATGCTAAACCTTACCTAAGCTAACATACTTTATAAAATGAGTAAGAAAGTATCATTTAAAACTTATTCTTTTATACAGACATTGTAAAACTTCAAAATAATTCCTGTTTAGGGACAACCAGAAACCATTCTACAGTTTGGCAACAGATGTCTTTACAAACTCAACACAGTTATGGCAACTTTACACCCAATTGCTTGAAGTTTCGAAACAGAATTTAGCATTTCTTCAGAATTATGTCTTGGAGAAGTTTTTACACGAGCAAAACCCAGTGAAGCTATGGTTAAAACAAATCCTATTTTTCAAAGTAGTTTAGTCACTATAAGTCCCAGACATGCAAGTCCACATGTTCATCCAGCCTTTCAGGAACACACTCATCCTTCTTGTGCTGTCTGGAGGAGTGACAAATGCCTGCCAGAGATACATGAAGGAGGAACTCTCACATTTTTAAGGAAATAAATATAACCTGCAACCCAACAAATATCAGCAGAAAGGGGTTTTGTTATTTCTGGAACAGAAAGGGTGGAAGGTTTTGGGGCGTGCAAGACTTTAGGACCGGTGCTGCTTTTAACTACCTGATTGCTCCAGCTTTCTCCTTCAGCTAAAATGAGCTGCACTGAAAAAAACAAACTGGGTATGTGTGCCAGGGCCAGCCCTCAGCTCCAGATTTGATCCAGAACCAGCAAGAACGGGAAAGGAAATGAAGGAGTGTAATGGTGCATGTGGGCAGATCTCTGTGCAAGTGTGAGCACGAAAGGCTGTATCACAAATTCAGAAACATGGAGCTACTTAACTAATCTGGCAACTGAAAAACATGTTAAGGTTGTTTTGGCATTCATTTACTACAAAGAACTGAAATGATAGAGAGGAATTAGTGTCCAGTGAGTTCTCTCCCCTGCCATTGCTTCAGGAGAAGGTGCCCTCTGCATAAGACTGAGGAAATGTAAATATCTCACCAGCAAGTAGTTCCATGACAGTTAGAGCCATGTGCAGGAACTGTTGCAGCATGTGCCTGAGATGTAGCTCTTTCAGTGGAAGTCTATTTACAGGATGGAGCATGTGATTTTAATTGCAAGTATGTTCCTTCTTCCTTTTAAATTCCTCATGTTTTCGCATATACCATTAAAAGATTGTCATACGAGCTTTCATTGCATTCTTTGGCATGTCTTCCAGAATGAGAGGAGGAAAAAAATCCCTGTTAGTGCCAACAAAATCACATACCAAATATGAGAAACAGATAAGACAGCAGATTCAGCATGAAGCAGAGTGGGAGAAGTCAGATAAGAGGAGATCCAAAGCTTGGGCTTTCCACTCTCCACTCATTCTTTTACAGGATTGACTTTGCTCCCCCTCTTTTCCCTGGGATCATCTTCTTAATCTGACCTCACCTCCAAAAACTAGGATTTTGGCTCCATTACCTGGGAAAGCTCAGGAAAGGACTGAGAAAAGAATGAGGGATTCAGGAAGGGTCTCGTTGGCTTCAGCACTCACATTTGAGAAGGAAAATGTTTCTGGGGGCTGTGGGCAGCTAACTTCTGCCTTTGGAAGTGCAGAGGGAACAATATTGAAGGTTTCAAGGCATTAAGCTTAAAAACACTCAATAATTCAGGCCTCTGGGTTTATATGCACCATATAAGCAGACTTAAAATCATTTTGCTATTAAAAAAATTGACTGTATTTTTAAAGAGCTCACTGTATATTTCAGTGGGAAACATTCACGGTCTCCTCATTCCTGCTCCAGGCTGGTGGTATTTCACTAGATCTATCTTTAAAAAGAGACTCTCATGCTGGAACAAATAGGAAAAAAAGATTTAAAACCGGGCAAAGAATTACATAACTACATTTGGGGTTTTGTCAGTAATTTGTGGCAGCACTTTGTAGTTTTGCACTTCTTTCTTGTTTGAATGTATTTTATTTCTTAACCAGAATTGTTTCTGTTCTTGATGAACATTTTAACAATATTCTGCTTCATTTTTGTAAGGCAAATTAATAGTCAGAAACTTCAAGGAAAATTAAGGAATGTGATACATGCTTCATAACTCATTAAAACCCCTCCAACAACCCTGATATTTTAATTGCTTTGTGTCAGTGTCTACCCACATTTTGCAGAACTTTTGTCATCATAACATCTTATTGGAAATAAGGAACATCAAAACATAATCTAAACTTAATGTCCTGGTATGGGATTGGATCCAAACTCCCCTAAAAGTTGAGAGGATTTTGGTGTTGGCAACTACAAAGCTCAATTGTTGAGTATAGCCATAAGGTTACAATTTATATTCAAAACCACACAAATTTTCTGTTCAGGAGTGAGAAAGTTAATCTCACAGGTTTTTCTACTGAAATTAAAAAAAAATCCATTAAAAAATCAGCATGATTTGACGCTGTGTGATGTACAAAAGTATTATTTGAGTGTAAGAGTCCATTCCATAGTAAGTATGATCCTGTGGTTTTTCCCAATTTGAATCATACTTTCTTGTTTTATTTCCATTGTACCTTTCCTGATAAAAGCATTTAAATTGTCTGACCTAACTGGGAAGTAAGGGACAGATCAACCCAGCCAACATCAGCACAGCCTGCCCTTGGCAAAACCGTAAACAAAATTTTCCAACTGGTAGGATAAATATGAAGAATTTTCACATTTCCTTTTTCCCAGTCTTCTGTGCTTCGAGGTGATATAGGAAGAGTCTGGAGGTTTCCAGCCTGAAATACCTTCTTCATAAGCAGTTTTATAAAGTAAAATCTTCATAAATATCAATAACTACCCATACTCATATTTTCTGTAATTGCTTTTATTTGTACTGTTGAGGATGCTGTGTGTCATGGCACACAGCTGGATGGGAGAACCGAGGGCTTTCAGGGAAATTACAGGAGTGGGAAAACTTGCTGCAGAGGCACTAAACTGTACTCTGGAAGTCACACATCGTGCATGTTCCTCCATGCACACCATTTATGACAGAGCAGTCGTCTTCAGCCGTGGTGAAGAGTGAGGAGCTTTCCCTGGATTTGAAGTGAACCTTCATATTCTCACTGTAATGCATCTCTGCTTTAAATGGCTCTTGCTTCCAAAATCGTGTGAGCTGAAAGTTCAGAAAGTGACATTCTCTGAGTGGTAGTAAATTGTTAGTGTGTTTGCTTAAACCTACTTGCTGGGATTAGCTCTGTCCTACTTTGTACGTTCTGGATTGAGGGTTAGACAAGGGTCAAGTAGGTGATTTCAACACTCTCTGATACAGGCTTACCCCCTCCAGCAAAAGGGAAGCTTTTCAACCAACCCAGCCTAATGCTTCCATCTCAAACTCTGCTTTGTTTTGCTTGTATATGTAAGGAGGTTTGAGGGCAAGAGGGCACAATTTTAAACCACAGTTCTCAATTCCATAACATCCATCATTATCTGTCTATGTGAGGCTATTATTGCCCTTCTCACAAAGCCCACTGTTCAAATACACCCAGTTCTCCAGAAAAAGCCATGTTCAACTGGACTGTGCCATTGTTGAAACTGTCCTGATTTTCTCACTCATGTGCCCACTTATGTTTACAGGAAAGGAAAACACTCCTACCTTAGGCTGGGATCATCTAAATGGCCTCCAATATTGAGAACATAAAACTCACAGAGACATTGTAGGAAATACATAGCAACACCTTAACTAAGTAGCCTTGTCCAATTTTTTGAAGACCAAACCTCACCCTCACCAAAATTTTGATTTGGTGCCAGTGAAGAATATTGTGAACTGCTGGAAGCCTTAAGGGATGGATAAACAGAGAGGTAGGCATAGACTAACACTAACTTTTCCCTCTCATTCATTTAAAAATCAGATATAAGTCTCACGATAAAGAAACTACGCAAAATGAGGAGGTTATAAAGAATTCATCAATATGGCCTTAAATTTTATTAGATCATTTCTTTAGCCTGAAAATAACAATGGATCAAAGCGGGCCTTTTATAATATCAAAAACTAGTTTTATTCAAGTGACGGAGCTAAAGCTCTCAGTGTCCAAGTATATTTTCTTACTGAGGTTCTTCTTTAGGCATGCTGAGGAAAGTGAGCGTAAAACTCCTTATTCACATAGTCTACACAAAGCGAATTCTCCATGGATTTGTTCAGGTTCACATCAGGCACCATGGAATTTAACTCTGTGCTTTGAACCCCAATGCCAACTCCTCACCCCGATTCCTCAGCCTTGCTTCTCTCAGGGTTTCATTTATGTGCTGTTTCTTTTTAAACAGATGAAAATTTCCAGTTGGTGGGGGAAATATCAACCTTAAATTAATTGTACTAAGGTTCAGCTTACTTTCTTTTCCTGAATAGAAAAAAAAAAAGAAATAAAAGGAGAAGGAAATGGAAAGGAGAAGGAAAAAGGAAAAGAAACATGACCTTCCTAGGCCAGGGAGATCAAGAATACACAAGCCACCTCTTTGGAGGTGAAGCTGAAAAGATTGACTGGTCCTCAGAGTAATGTGGTGGCCCCTCGACATTTATAGTAAGTAGTTGCTGAGGGAGAGAATTGAATTCTGACCTTCCTAATTCAGCAACAGAGGTAAGAAGTCATCTCCAGCACAGTGGAATTACACAGCACATAAAGGAACTCCCCCTTCAACATTATTTATTTGGTGAACTCTCTCTGTATCCCAGAAAAGTCTACAGCATGCTTATTTTGCAAAAGGATCTTGTTTAGTTCCAAAGCAAGCACATTAGAAGAATTCCACATAGACTTCATAATAAATCCACCCAAGGCCCAGCACCCAGTTGCTGTTGTGTACGGGGCCTTTTATTTATTTAACTGCCTAAAAAAAAATTGCACACATAATGAGAGAATGTCCTTCCCTTATGAGAGGCGAGTTCAATAGTTTAATTTTTGTTAACCAAAATCCCTTGTACTAAGGTAAATTACATTGCGTTTTCTATTACTAGCTCTGTTAATTGTCAGGCAATAAGAGTTTATGCACTCATCCAAAGCAGCAGAGAATTTCCCATAATGTTACAAAATAAAACCTGACAAAGCACAATAATCTTTAGTTTATTGATGTGCTGCTAGGCTGTGGAAAGAATCAGATCTGTAATGTGCTTTTGGTTAGGAAATTGGGGCCTAGAAAGATATACTGGAAACAGAAGAGGAATGTCAGGTTCCAAGAATATATACACATATCCATGTGTGTGCATAAACTAGGGTGATTTTTCTAAGGAAAATTATGATGAAAGACTTTAACATCAACCGTAAAGGTTCAAAGAATGAAAGAATAGCAAACAAAGTAAAAAGTGTATGAATACAAACAGAACTTGTTAGTTAGCAGTTTCAGGTAAACAGGATTTAAAGACAATGTGAAAAAAAAGCAAGGACAATACCTAGTACCTTGGATAGGATGTTTCACTATGTTCAGGTTGGCCCAAACATCTGTAGTGAGTAAATTTATCTCTAATAGTCCTGAAAGAACATCAATTGTACCTTTACGGACCCAAAACCTGTTTGGCTTTAACTAAACAGCCTCCCTTCAATTAAGGCTAGAAAAACTCTTGGGAAGGTTGGAAATATTATTTGAAAACTATATTTAAAATAAGTGGGAATTTAGGAAATTCAGCTTTCAGAGAAATGCCGAAAGAAAACCAAAACAACAAAATATTGGACTTTAATATTCCAAGCTCATGTTTGCCTACAAAAGAACACATAGACATATTATATGGGAAGGTTCTGACCTTCTTTAATGGCCTCTTTCAGGATCTCTCTTTGGTATGAGATTGCAAAGTGCGGGTTGTTTCTGACACCCAAAGTCTGGGTCCGTCATACTGATATTTTTTCTAGTTTTGATAGAGAATATTTATGACAAGGACAACAAAACAGGGTTTTTTCCATTTTCATAGGAGAGGATTAAAGGATACTTGATTTCTATATCTGCTGTGGATAGGTGGATAACTGTGCATTAAGAGGAGGTTCTTAGCAATGCAGAAGAGGCTAAAATTTGGAGTTTTCCTGTGTAATTTCCAGTAAGAACCAGCATGACTCTTGCCCTTTAACAGGCAACGATGGAGCATGATAATGTACATTTCTGCTTCTCAGAGCATTTATTTTAATTACAAGGGCTTATAAACAAATAGGGAGAGGGAAGAGAGGGAGGAAAAGGGGAGGCAGGGGGGGATGTCTCTTTATTGTCCTGATTTTCCATTTAGAAAGTAGAAGAGAAACACAGAGACAGAGATTCTCTACCTTGCATAAAAGATGGCAAGGTGATAAATTAGTGCTCTCAACTGAAATTGATTACTTTGTGTTCCTATCCAGTTCATACAGCAGCAACACAGATGCTCTGAAACACGGTAATGACACATTGGAGAAAAACCAATCAGGTTGGTCTGGTGGAACATTTTTCCCTTTCTCTCCCACCGGCTCAAAGGATAAACCACCATGTGCTCTGCCTGCACGAGGGAAAGGTACACACACCCAACACCCCCAAGACTCCCACCTGGAAAATTTTCAGCCAGCCTAAGGACATTAAATGATAAAATGACAAATATCGGTGATTTTTTTTCTCTTCTGTGCCTGGATATAACTCTAATACTCAGAGGGAGCTGCTTATGTAGCAAAAGGTTGAAGTAAAATCTAGTCACCTTCAGGCAATTATACCTGAGATAGTGGAAAGAAAACAAGAAACGGGGCATGGTTTATCAACATTCCAAGATTCCAGATGATACATTCAGATGCAATGGGTATCGAGTTTTAAAAGAATAATTTGGACTTCTGTAATAGTTCATCTGCTTTGTAACTACTACTATTTCATCTTTACTAAGCTGGGAATTGACTGCTTTCATGGCAAAAGGTTTATGACCACTAGGTCTTTCAGTAAAAGAGAGAATCCTGCTCACATACCACAGGATTGGTTCCGGGGTAGGAAAAAAAAAAGAAAAAGTGCTGAGCAATTTATTTCTTCTCATTTGTCAGATCTCCATGTACTGAATGTGTAAGTAAGGAGAGATGCCAATATGATGGACCATTCAAGAGCTAGAGGACATCAGAATATCACCCTAAATTTCTACTTCATATAACTAGAGTTTAGAACTAGTGAGAGAATGAAGGAAGCAAGAAGATGAGATTTAGTGTAATTATTCAAATTTATAAATGTTATGAATTTCCGAAGTTATCCCTCTGGTAGAAATGTTCTCTTTAGTGTCAACCTACTCTCTCTTTTCTTCGTTTGGCTTCAATAAAGATGATCAAATAAAGTCAAGAGCCTTTCCTAGAGAAAGTCAGCCAAAGGACTGAGTCCTCTTTACCCTCATACATTGCTGTATATGCCGTGCTGTCTCCACATTTCTACTGATTTAAATCAGCTCAGTCTTTGTCTCCAAACCTTTTATCCTGGCAAAGGAAGGACAGAAGGCCTCAGATGCCTTTGATCACCTATGAAAAATGCCTTGTAGTCACTGCAACTAGTCCAATCAAGTGGCCTCAAACCAAAGCTGTTCATAAACTTCAAGTAAAGGAGAATCAGAGTTGTCCTTTAAAAGGAAGTCTTTCATTTAGCAGTGACTGTATAATTTAGATGAATGGAGCAAGCCACATAAAATTATACGTACAAAAATTTAAGCAGACTCTTGTTGAGGTAGTTTTCTTACATTTCCCTATATTGTATAAAATAATAAATTATTTGAATAGTTCTATTATCTGTCCTTAACTGAAATGTACAGTGCCTGTCCTAGTTCCTCAAAAAGCTTGTTAATATGCAATCACCTAGTACAACTGCTAAGTTTTTAAAGGTCACCTATGTTTTATTCATAAAGGGTGGTTTTCTGGAGGGAAAAAGGTTACAGTGTCATGTAATATCATATTCTGATAGAGGCTCAGCTTCAAAAATGTATTTCCTAACAGTTTGTAGGGAAGAAAGGTACATTTGTTTGGGGGCTCTTAGTTTGACTGAGATCTGCCGTGTTCCACAAATTATTAGCTGTGTGGGAACAGCACATAATTTCCCAGGCATATTTAAAATATTTAGACATTACTGGTGTCTCTCTTGTTTGCTCATTACCCCAGTTTCAGGACAAGAGTCATAATGGCCTGATTGCATTTGTTTATTTCCATTTAAAACACTATTAAAAATGATACCAGTGGGAAACTGTGAACAAATTTTGGGACTGGAATTCAGTGTAATAACTGCAGTCTAGTGAAAAAAGCATAAGCCCCGAAGTGATGGGTGACTGTTCAAGCTTTGACATCAAAGTCTGATCTCTGTGGCATCTGATCTCTGTGGCATCTGTCTCTGATAGGGTTTCTTCTACCTGCTCTATTACAATGGAATATTGGATGTTCATAAGTACCTCTTTCACAGGGCCCTGCATGTTTTGTAATATATTGAGCATTTAACTTTCATTCAAGAATAAATTCTCAAATCAATGCTACCTCCAATACATGCATTAGATGGCAACTGTTGTCTTTATTCTAGAAAACTCAGTTCTGTCTCTCAGGGACAAAGTAGAAAATTACTGTGTAGCTCAGACCCAGGCTATAAATTAACTTCCACTCTTCCCGTGCTGGAGCAGAGTTTCCATCTGGATAAGGATCCAAGCCTCTGAACCAAGGTTACCTGACATAAAGGGCCAAAACAAAATTTTGCAGAAATACTGATTCATAAGACAGAAATCAGGGTTATGATTTCCGCAAAGCAGACATTTTAACTTTCAGGGAGGACTATGACGGATGTACATTTTTTTTTATTTATTTGTCCAACCATCACTTTTTTGGTTAACCAGCTGATATATGCTTTCCTCTGGGAAGGACTCACCAAAATGAATTAATTAATTTGTTTTTCGTTACAGATTTTTGTTTGTCACAAAATGAGTGGTGAGGCTGACTATTAAAAGCAGTTCATATAGGGAACGTGACCTGGGTGAGTTAATTGGCCTATTTCAATGAAAAACTCCCAATATGAAATTTCCAGCGCTACTGGCAAGGGTGCCAAATTCAGAGAGGTTATGAAAATAAATGTGAACCCTTCAAAACACTTGAAACACAGGCAATTGATGTAATAAAACCATTTTGCTTAGGACAGAGTAAGCTGACTGTTGTTATTCACTCTGTCTCCAGCTGAACTCAGAGCTAAAAGCCACTTTACTTGCTGATCTGGGGATCTGCTGTATTATTAGCATTTTATTCAATTTTGGGAAACGTGACATTGCATTTGTAAGTGGATGTTGAGGCTCAGCCTTTTTCAAATGGTCGAGGTCTTTGGAGTTATTAAATTATTGAGGAAACAGTTTGTCCCAATTTTCAGACCTAACTTGGCTTACTAAACAAATTTCAATGTAAATAAGGTTCTAAATCTATGCATTCATTAGTACTGTTTAACAGCAATGACATTTCTTTGGCAAGAAAGCTTTCTTTGAGAGCCTATTTAGCCTCAGGTCACTTTAGCTGAGGCCCCAGTGGCAAAGAGAGAGAAAGAAAAAAAAGTGTTCATGTCAATAAAAGTTTTGTTTTCACTTTTTATTTAATGGCCCAGTACAAAACTTTAGTTTGGCAACTGATGGAAAGAAGAGGGCCAGAGTAAAGAATGCACAAGGCAAAATTGTATGGAATTTGGAGTGAAAAATAAAGATGGTTTATTCTGTGTTTTTATTTCCCATTCCAGAACATCATGACAAAATTATGTCAGCTTGAAGATACAGGCCAAGATGTGGTAGCTTTGATCAGAGCCACCTTGAGTGCACGCACAGATATATGTACACAGCCAGGTTTGCTAACCTTGGAGGAGGGAGTTGGTTTATGTGGCATGATCCACCACTCCTTCCCACTCCATGACCTCTGAGTCTCGTGTCCAGCAAAGAGTAATTCATCAGGAATCAAGAGCTGCAGGGCTGCCAGCGACCCCACCAGTGTCACAGAGCTGTGTGTTCTGGGAGTAGAGTGGCTTCAGGAAGACCTGTCAAGGATACTTTCGGAGGGGTAGAAAGTATTTTGGCTGATAAGCAGGCTGCAGGTGTAGGTATCTACAACGTAGACAGTCTTCTCGTGCTCCAGTGGAAGTGTGCAAACACCCAAGGATGTTATTTTGATGATTTGCTGTGAGGTCTAAGAGCAATTCCCTACCTTAGAAAGTTCTCCCCTGCCCAGAAAATTCAAGTAGTCTAGGTTTCCAAAGAGTGGGAGAATGTTATCATATTGTTTTCCTTCCCAGACTTCTGCAGTGTGTGTGGTCATTGCCACTGCCATTCTGTCATGTGACATACATGATGCACTTCACCAAACTTCCCTGCCTCTCCAGGTGACTGTAAAAGTTGAAACACCATCCAAATGGCCACATTGCAACTCCTTCACAAGGGTAGCCTAGAAAAATAATCTGCTACATATTTCATAAATATACATAGGTATGAAGTTTTGGGTCACAGGAGAATGCCTTTCCAGTGTGTGACCCATCACTCAGAAATGCTGAACTTCTGTCTCTTTCACTCTAATATTTGTGTAATCATAATTTATTTTTCTTTAAATCTTTAGTTTTAAACCGCTTTGGTGTGGAAAAGGGCTATTTGCACTCAGACAAATAATAAGAGACTAGAGGCCAAGTCCAGACTGAAAATCAGGCACTCACATTCCATCCCTAAAAAACATGTCCTATTTGTATTTTCAATGTATATCTGGGTTCGTAAATATCTTTGTGCTTCTGGTCTCAAACAGTTAACTTTTTGGTGCAATGTACAAACGAGAACCAACAAAGGTGGAGGGGGCTAGGGGTAATCAGGTCTAGTGGAAGGTGTCCCTGTCCATGGCAAGGGGGTTGGAACAAGATGATCTTTAAGGTGTCTTCCAAAACAAGCCATTTTATGAAGAATAGGAACAATGGTTTGAATTCATATTTATCAAGGTCAGATTAGAGGGCTAACTGCTGGAGTAATCTTAATTTTTGTTATTAGCTGATTGAGGTGTAATATTGCTGAGTATTAAGGCCCTGAGACTTACAGAGTACAGTCCGGCCCTGGGTTGATGTCTTCTACTTCTCACCAATGAAAGAAAAATATTTCAAGCATGAGGTGCTGCCTCTTCCCTGTGAAAGTTATTTTGTCCCTTTATCTTTTCTTTTCTCTTCCTGATTGAGAAGCCAAGTGCAGAGCCCGTGGTTGGCAAGTGATGAAGGAAAAAAAATTAAAATAGTGGAAATATCTCTCCAGGAATGTTTGCTTCACTGTATTTTCTTTCCTACAACTAATTATTCTGGCTGGACAAAAAATAAAATATAACACAATAAAGCACAATAAAATCCTGGATGTGCATTGGATTCCCAAGTTTGCTAGGAGCCAAAATTTTAGGTACATGAAGAGGAAGAAGAAATGATCCTCTTCATCGCTCAGCCAAAACATCAACACCACGCTTGCCAGTTATTCTCCACCGTGATTATCTGATTGACGCATGAACCGATAATTCCCATCCTGCTCAGAATGGAGCACACACACACTTCAAACAAACTATTCCCTGGTGCTTGGTTTTATCAGTGACTCAAAATAACAACTGTAAAACACAGCAATGAAATTACCCCTTAGGCACAGCTGTGCCCCAGGTTTTATGTGCCAGCCTCCAGTGGGTCTGACAGGGAGGGAAAAGGGAGCACAATTTCCAAGTGTTACTACAAGGCTACTACAGCTCCTCCAGCTTCCCACTGCTGTTCCTTCCTCTCGTCTTCCAGAGCTGCTCTTTAGCTACAGCAGTAGATAAAACCCTGGGAATTACTAAGAGCTTCATGGTTTTCCACAAATCCGATGTTTTTGCCTCTGTCACTCTGGCAGGATGTTCTGCCCTTTCTGTCTGACAGCAGATTTCTTTTCCTATTGAAGGACATCAGATTTCTCCAGGTGAGGGAACTGGTGCAACCACAATTTATGGAAGTTACCTATAGCCTTTTGTTTCAGGAGAAAGTCTAAGAATTATAAAAGTAGTTTTCTTGGGGTTTTTTTTAGTTATAGTAGTCCATTACTTTTACAAACAGGGAAGAGGAGAGAAAGAACAATAATCTTTCCTCTCCTCTGTGAAACATATGTCCAAATATCACAAGAAATGCACTTCAATTATATTCTTGACTTAAGACATCGTGCCCATAGGAGAGTAAAAGATGAGCTTTCTTGGGAGAACTCTGATTTTAGCTTACCTCGTGGCTCAGAGAAAATAACATCTGTCTGAGCCCAGCCTTTGGATTTACCATAACATTTAGCAGAAAATAAACACAGCCCAAGATTCAAGTATGGATAAGTATTAGAAAGTTTGAGACAGAAGTCCAAAAGTGAAAGTGGACCAGGGCTTATTTGCATGTTCCCACAGTTATGACTATACTGAAAATTCTGCACTAGCGTTGTTTCAGCTTTTCTTCATCTGTCTGACTGTAGAAAACTTAAATCTCTGAGAAATGCTTTTTTTAAGATGTGTTCCAGGTTTTTGTGGATGCTGAGATAATAAGACCTGCTGTCCTTTAAATGAGCTCTCTGGCTGCATCCTGCAACACGGGGGCTACATGCAAGGCACAGCCACACAAACCACATTAAGTGCCTCTTGCCTGTAGTTGTGGACTGTTTTCCAGAATAAAAGCATTGCAATAAAAATGGATAAATATGTAGATCTCTATCTCAAACCATTCATGTCTGCTTTCTGCTCATTTTTACCTTAGGAATTTCAAAGTTACAGCACACAGGATTTTCTGTTCTCTGTATACTATTAAACAAAAACCAAAAGAAACCACACAAAAAACCCCAAACCAAAAATCTAAAACAGCCCATACTTTTTAAAAATGGGTCTCTGTAATATGGCAGAAAACCATTGCAATGAAGATGCTGTTTTAAAATCCTTATTAATTATTATCGTGATAGACATTTCCAAGGAATTTCAATTTCAGAAGCCTCTATGGTCAACTAATAACTTATTAAATATTACTCAGTCATTAAATATCTTCAGTTTAAAAATGAATATTTAGGGGATAGACATCTGGTAATATATCTTAATCCTATTTTTAGATTAGATCCTCTTAAGAAATTCCCATATGCTTTTAGATAAAGCTTGAACCTTGCTAATCTTCCTGAATATTCTCTGCCTGCTGCTATGTACACAAGAGCCCCTAAAAGCTGTACTTAGGGGTTGTGTTTAGGTTCAGATTTCACAAGGTAATTGCGCTCCCTCATTTTCATGTGTTTTAGTACTAAAACCACAATGAAGGAGGAGGTGGAAGGAAAAATCAGGGGGAGTCCAACAGTAATGCTTGCCTATTAATGAAATTACTACAAATGGACTAAAAGTCAGAATCAAAAATAACCCTGACATTAATGGACTGCTTATTTGAATCAATTGGATAGGAAACTGCTCCATGTGTTGGGATTAACTAACAAATATATGATTAAATTAATTCCCAGCATTTAAAAAATGCTTGAAGTGATCTCTAATATAAACCAATGGTGGGTGGTGAGTGTCTTTAGCAATGTTCCGGGGTTTTAACAGCATTGCTTTATCTAAATATATTTCTTAGAGTCACAAACCCTAAAAGGTATAAAATAAAGTAGATTGAGATGGATTAGGTTAATTAATGGGTATGAACTGGCCTTTCACCTCAACAATTGTAGACAAGTTCAACCTAAGAGCTTAAATCAGAGTTTGCTGTTCTAAGCTCAAGTAGACATTAATTCACATCATATAATTTGGCAGAGTTGGCCCAGAAATGAACTTGCCATGGATTTGACCCTCCAAGTCAGAGATGGGGCAGCAAACAAAGGAAAAAAAAAAAGGGAGGAAAAAAAGGGAAGAAAACCACAATGTCTCCCAGCTGCTCCCCTGCCTTGTGGATAAAATCAGAGCATTTTTGAGGGTTTACACACACAGGCAGTACATGCTTTTGTGTGGAGATGAACACTTAGGACCCAAAACACAAAACAAAGCATTGAGGGGAGTCACTGGACATTGGGGAGTTTCAACTGGAGACTGGGATTCAGGGCACTTTTGGGGAGACAGGGGCCAATGTGCGCTTTGAGCTCAGACTGATGGATTTGGTGTTTGCACAATTTCTGTGCGTTTACAGTGACAAAACATCAAGAGCTTTGCAAACACACCCAGACACACAGGAGGTACAGCATCGGACCAATTTCTCTGCTCTTACTTGCATGCCTGCAGCTCTGCAGGGGGTCACACACATAGAAAGGGACGAGAAATAAATAAATTGCATTAATCCTTTTGTTTTGTTTCGCTTTTATTATCTACCTGGAATTCAGGCATGAAACCACCAGATCATTATTCACTGATAACTGCACAGGCAATAGCAAACTGTTCCACGAATAAATCTCTTCCCTGAATAAAGCCACGGCAGCCGTAATACGCATTTAATGGATTTATCAGTTTTACATTAAATGCCTTTTATTTGAAAGCACCAATTAATTTCATAGATGTTCCCTTTAGGTCTAGGCAAGGCAGATCACGGTGGTCTCCTGCCACAGCCGCCTTCTCCCAGGGAACACCGAGGATTTGCAGGTGTACTGAGCATCCACCACATTTATTTGGTTATGATAAGTAAACACAGCAAGCACCACGCCAGGAAAAGCAAATGTGGGAGCCCACACATCTTTCATGTTCTTTCCTGGAGCCCCAGTTGAACTCCCAGGATAAAGACCAGCAGCAGGACCAAGCCCAGAGCATTAGTGGTCTGGGAGGACCAGGAAGAGTGGAGGACAGAGGACAGATTTAAGGGAAGCCCTCTGTCAAAAACCAAGGCAGAAGAATAAGATGGAGCACTCCTCCAGGCCTGCAGGACGGCAACAGTTATTAGCAAATATTTGTACATTTGGCAGCAGGATTATTGTCTCGCTGCTAATACGATATTTTTTTTCTTTTCCAGACCTGGGAGGTTGGAATATATATCACAGCCTTTTCATGAAGGTTATGGTTAAAAAGGGGGGAAAAAAAAAAAAAGAAAAGTAAAGGAATGTAGTGTTCTAAAAATAGGTTTGTGCACTTGGAATTGTGTTCAGACACCAGCAACCATCAATATAATCACAGATTGACTGCTTTTAACTTTTGACGTACTGTAGGCTCTGTGTGCAGGCCAGCTGTAGAAAATATCCTCTATTTCTATAGATTTTGAATATGCAAGAACAACAAAAGGAAGGTATGTAAGAGACTGACAATGTCTGGATAATTACTGCAGTTCAGTCTGTCAAAATGAACTGCTTTAATAAATTTTGTCAGAAAATAGGGCTGGGCAAGGAAGAAAAACATGGAAAAATTAGTTATTTCCTAGTCTTACTTTTCCATCTTTTTCTGCTAAATAGTTTATGCATTAATAATGTACCTGAGCTCTTTCAGTGGGACTTGCACCTTAGAGTGAATTTCAGTATGAAATTCTGTTAATTTGCCATTCTTTAGCTGACTTGAATTCAATTCAGCCAATGACTGTTTCACAGTTCAGTTAATATTCTTTAGCCTTCTTTTTTTATTTACTATAATTATGTACATGTCTATTTTTGTTTCTGTCTCAGTTCATCTTCTCTACACCTCTTTCTCTCATGATAGGGTCCAGAGATGCCTGTGAGCCTCATGCTGTCCTAGAAAGAAAGAATCCCCCAAAGTCAGTCTTTGCATGGAGAAGATGGAGTCTGCAAAAGCAGAAGACGTTGTGGAATTGGGAGACCAAATATGCAGAGTTTTCATGCTGTCACCAACTCTGAATAACTGCATTCCCAGAGAGAAGACATTCTCCTGTCTCATTACGCGGTGCTCTTGCTGATCAAAAGAAAGCTAGAGAGATATTATCAACGTATGAAACCACTCTGCCCTTTTCCCTCCCTTTTTTTTTTTTTATTAAACATGGCACTTTTCCAGTTTGCTGAAATTCTCTTGTTGATCTGGGTTACTATTCACTAGTTTTGCAAAGCACAAGTTAAATTTGTGCTGGTAAGGTTTTGCATTCCTGGCCTTGAGAGCAAAAACAAAAGTAAAAAATCAAAGAACACCAACACTGATTAACTATTGCAACCCACGGTCAGCTCAGGTGAAGGCAGAAATCCAGGTCAAAATCTTGTCCCACTGGGCTCTACGGTATAATCAGAGTAGAAAGGTCCTAAAATACCAAGATCACTCCATTTTATTTTCCAAGTGAGTGAGCAATTAGAGAAAGATCCATAATTGCAATACCCGAACACAAATTTCTCACTAAAACTTTTCACTGGGGACTCTTGGCATTCAATTGTGATTGCTCTAAGAAGTATTTCCCTGTGCAAAGTGAGATTCCTGTCTGGATGAGGTTTCATACTTACCTAACATGCACTCTGGGATCTATTTGCCACACTGTGCTGAGGCAAAGCTTCTCAAATTTGCCACTGGGCTGAATTTTACATAAATACTGTATTTGGCACCTATAACAAATTTCACAAAGAATGAATAATCTACATAAGTAGGAATGAATACGGCAAAAAGCACTGGCTACTGATAGAGGGCTGCATGGCATGAAAAATTGGGTCATTGACTTCTGGCCTTTGACAGTCTTGAGGTTAGATCTGGCTTACATCACAAGTGAAATAATCACAGGGGTTTTGCTTCAAAAATTAACACTCAGTTTGATTGAGTTTGACAGAAATAGCACACAGATGCCAAGGACCAAGTCAGACAGAACTGGGTTGTTTGGTGGTGCATCTGTTGATGCTTCATTCTTTCATTTGCCCCGAGCCAACAACAACAAAAAAACCAACGTAGTTCTGGCCCGTGACATAAGAAACTATTGAAAAAATAAGATTTTTGACAGTATTTGCAACATATAGAATACAAATTGCAAATAAGTTGGTGGAACATAGAAGGGAAATGTACCATTTTTACAAATTAAAGTAAGATTTACTTTCAGATTAGACCAGCCTAAAATCTGCCTGGTACAAAAGTCACTTAATCTCACACTGACATTCTACTTGTTCGATACGATCTAGTGAAGCTACAAACCTCAAAGTCCATCTAGGAGCCAAACCTTCAATATTTGTGTGGTCTCAAAATCAGAAAATATCTGGTCCATCAGTCAGAACACATCTTTTGTCATAAATCAGGGCAGACATCGGATAAAAAAACAAGAGCTATGTGAGGATTTTAAATGCATTCTCCTGCTTTTAGCCAGATCCAAATTGCCATCAGGATAAGGAGTTTTTCTCATGGTATTTCAGCTGCCACGTCTGCTCCAAACAGGAAGTGCTGAAATGTGTACAAATAACTTCATAAAAAGTAATTTGAAGCACCACAAATAAAGAGAAAAACATTGCACTAACTTTCTCATCCTTTTAAATCACTTGAGCTCCATGAGAATGAAGTACGAGGAGCTTCCACAGAACAGCTCCCTGTTCCTTCTCATGGAAGTCCTCAAACATGACCTTATGGAAGGTTGAGGACCTTGTTAATGCTGAAAGGAGAGGTTCAAATCCCCCCCTCCAGATTCAGTCGCAAAGGCAGGGGGAGTTTAGGTAAAATACTCTCAGGGCCTGGTCCTGAACTCCTGAGTCAAAGGAATATCTATTAGATGGGGGAAGTTAGGAATGTAACTGCACAGAAAAAAAAATTGGTTCTGGCCTCAGCTGTACTTTGAGAAGATCTGAAAGCGTTTACGAGACTGGCACTGACTTCCTGAGGAGCTGGGAAAAGCAATCTGCTCATTCCCAGCAAGACTGAAACGTTTCATCCAAACAGCAAAAATACAGCCTGTTGCTGTAACTACCATACTTTTATTTTATTTAAATGCAAAATACTTTTCATTATGCCAGAACTAATAAAACTTTAGCAAATGTTTCACCGTAAGCCCTCAGAGATGGAACCAATTCTTTCTGGTTTTGGTTTGTTTTATTGCTGGATCACTACTACGGTAGGAGATCTCTCAATAGTTCCAAGAAAATATCTGGATTTTTCAGGGTGTCTCACCAGACAATTAGTAGGGGCACAATGCCAAAAAAGACCCCTAATAACTCCCTCCGTATATAAGCCTGGCTATGACTTTAATGATATTTTTCAGATGCAGAGGTGGTGATCAATTTACTGATTCTAATCAGGCACATAGTAGGAATAATTCAGGGGGGACATTCCCTTGTGTGTTTTTTGCTGATATGCTTCTCAAATCAATTCTAAAGGGTGCCCCTGAAATAGAGAAGTGAAAATTAAACTAACATATATTCATTTTCCCATGTAGACATTGAAGGAAAACACAAAAAGCACTTGGCTGAAATGTGCTCTGAGACCCTCAAAGCCTTCCAGAATATCCTGTGAGTCTGAATGAAGGGTTCCATTAAACAAAAAAACCAAAAAGAGTTTCTCCTGTGCAAGACAAGGGGAATTGCTTTGATGTCTGGGGATGAAAAGGCAGAAAATGTGAAATATATACACAAACCCTGGTTTCTCTTCCTTCTACAGGGGGTGGAGAAGAAGTCTTCAGTTTCTGGACAGTGGTAGCCACATCCTCTTTTCTCTTGTCTCTGTGGATACTTCACTTTTGCCCTGGACTTTGGTGCTTGTGGTTCCAGAGGTGGGCAGGAAAGCTGGAGGACTTGGGCTGGCTGGGAATTATTCAGGTCTGTGGCACTGTCAATGTTCAGCCTTGCCCACCCTGCCTACCTAAATCAGCACTGAAACCCAACTGGGAATGTTTAAGTCAAAACGCTCTTCCGACTAAATAAATTCCTTTTTTTTAAGAGAGATTTTCCCAAGGAAAGTGTCCACTTTGCCAGAAAATAAACCATAATCCACTGAGGAAATCCAGTCTAATGGAAAAGGGTTGTTAATGGCTCTTTTTAATGAGAATTATGTTTCGTGGACAGACTAAAATGCTGCACATAAAATACTACACAAGCACACCTAATTTCACTTGCAGGGAATGTGAGGTTGACAAAAGCTTCCAAGAGGAAAGCAGTCCAAAGCAAATGTGTTTTCTTTTGATTCTTCTAAAACCCAATGTTTTCTGGAAATCCCTACCAGAAAGAAATCACAGCTTTGTCTTTTCGCACCCTTTTTGGATGGGAAAAAGTCAGAAACATGGAAAAGTTTTTACATCACATAACTCTAGCCATATGATTTAGGATTACTTTATTATAATTACGATAAAACAAACTTCAAAGTGTTTTACAAAGTATTTTGCTCATTCTGTTGTATTGCTTTTTTTCTTTTAGGGAAACTGAGGCATAGCCAGGAGAACAGATTTGAGTGGGAGAGCTGCGCTGTTGTGAATAGAGTGCAGGGCTCTCAGTTTCTGTTCAGTTCTCAAAAAACAGGGTTACAACAGGGAGTATGATCCTACTGGAATCATCCACACTGCCTTTATAGCTGGACTTGAAAAGGGAATCAAGAACACCAGGCACTTGTGCTCAAACTGATGACACCCATGTGCTCCATCATCTATGGAACCCAAAATTCAGCCACAGGCAGACCTCAGTCTGCCAGCCCTCTCACATGTCCTTGTCCCTGCCCCTTAGAAGGGCTTTCTGATACTTTTTCATTATTAAATATTCTGAAATAAGTAATAAGCTATATCTATTTTTATAGTTTCAACTTCTTTGAGCAGGCAGAACCTATTTCTGTGGTGGGACACAGTGTGAGAAGGACTTCAAATATTACCAGAATTTGGATTTCCTTCTCTAAAATAGACTCAGCTTAAATTAGATATATCAACAGGTCCCAAAAAGTAGTGATCATTTGGGCACGTTTTGAAATCATTGCACATTTAATACATCTACACAGAAGATGTCTGTCCAAAATTTCTGCTTGCCCAAAAGCACAATTTGCTAAATGATCAGAAAAGTGGGAAAGAGCTGCTCAATAGAGTTGTCCACCACCCAAAGTAGTAGGAGCAGCAGGTGTGATGGAGTTATATTTCATCAGCGTGACATAAAACACGGCTCACTGACTTTATTTTAAATACTGTTCTTTCTAAAGCTTTCCCTTATAAAACTACAGGCATGGAGCTGTCAACTGGGGGAAAAGGATACCTTTAAATCTAGCCTGGCATGCATGTGTATATTTATTTTTGTAAGTGAAATATAAACGGACATGCTGAGTTCCAAGTGCTTGATGGATAAAGGAATTAAATGATTTCATATATCTCCCTGTATAAATATACAAAAAACTTTCCCCGATGGGTCACAGAGGATTTCATGTGGATGTGAACTCTGTTTACTGTTAGTATTAGGGAAATAGTGGCTTTTTAACAAGTTACTCATGCCTGGAAAAAATCCCAGTATTGCAAGTTGTCCTAGATTCTCTGCCAATTGTCCGTGGGAATCGTCAGGATGGGAAAAGTTCAGATGTGTTTTAAAGAACCAGCTTAATGGAAAATGGGAAGGAGAAAAAAAAAAGCTACTGTGTCAATCTCCTGGGTAAGAAGAAGTAAAATGTGATTTGACTGGTTTATTTCTTCCTTTTTCTTCTTTTTTTTTTTTTTTCCCTTTCCTCAATGCTTTTGGATTTTATTCTCACCCATGCAAAGCATTTTGTTCAGGTCATTTGCCCTAGTGAAGAATTGCTTCAGTTCCTGAGCAAAATCAGCCCCGGAGTCTCTCTCTCTCTATCATTGGTGGGCAATTATAAACTCTTGGGGTTCGTTCTTTCAGCCTGACAGGGTGTTTAGTGCTGTGCAGATGCCCTGGGGAGCCCTGGGCTCTGCCTTCAGGGATTTTGCAATTCAGAAGTTGATCCCACATGCTTTTCCTGCTTGTCCTTGCCCCACAGCCTGTGAGGAGAGGGGCTGCAGTGAGCCGTGTGCTGGGGTGAAGGTCAGCAAAGGGCTGAGGACCAGCATCTCCCGTGGGGCTCTTTGGGCAGAAAGAGCCAGCTCCTGCAGGATCCACCTCCCCCCCCTCGCCAAAAAGAAAAAAAATCTCCAATAATCACTTGTTTCCTATTTCAACCAAGACTTTTAAAACTCAGGGCATTGATCCTGTCACTCCAGAGACCACCAAGTGACTAACAGTGCTGGAGCGAGAATCCCTCATGGATGTCACATTTCGAGAAGCATTAACCCACTGATTTAGCTTTAAATAGCGATGGTGCTACAGAACATGTCACTAATTATTTGCTTTCCAGCAACAGTGTGGTGCCTTCTGGTACGTGCACACACAAAAAGATGAAGGTTAAGTAGGGGGCTTTCTTCGCCTGCAAATAGACACATTGTGTCATCATGACACCCAATAAATCCACCCGCCATAGGGGGGAAGGACTGTGTTCTTCCACTTTAAATCCCCAGATTTTCTAAACCTGCTTTTTTCCCTTTTCTGTTTTTTTTCTTCCCCAGTAGCTTGTGAAGATCCCCCGGCCTGAACTTCGCAAGGTGGAGGGGGTAAAATAAAAACTACAACCTGTATCCAATCTCTGTGTCACACAACCAGATACAAAAGCCCGATTTTGGAAACCAAAAGGAGCATCCAATATCATCTGGAAACAAGCTGTTAGTCTGGATACATTTTTAAGATACAGTGTGGGGGGAAAAATATGGATTTTGTTGCAGATCCAATATTTTTTTCTTCTCAAGACCTAGCCAAAAATTAGCTTCATTTAAAATAAGATTAGTCATTTATGGGAACTGGTCGTACAGTTTGGAATTTTTAAGGGAGTAGAGAAAGCAGATTTTCAGTATCTAAAATATTTATATTTGAATAAAAAATTATTGAACGTATCTAGCAGCTACAGAACTCGACATCATTATTTTTCTTACATAAAGTTTTACTAAACACTTACACTGAATGTTCAAACCTCCCCCCACCACATCACTCCCTCACACCCCATCAGTGGTGTTCCCTGATTTTGGGGGTTTAATTGCCTTGGGTCTTTTCAAATCCCTTTTTGGATTTGCAATGGGAGATGTTGCCAGTCCCACTCAGCATATTTTCACATGTATAAAAGTGAGCTGGTTTCTTTGGAGCTATTTTTGATTTATAGAGTTAAGGCGGTGGGGGAGTGCTTAGATGACGCTGGAACCCAGAAAAAATTCATTTCATTTGGGGGGAATTTCGTTGTGATTATTGTTGTGATTGCTATTACTATTATTAGAACAGGAAACTAATTTTTCATGTGAGATAAAGCCTGTTACCATTTTCACACACACCCCAAAAAAAAAAAAACCCTGCTGTCAATCAGCCCCAGAGTTGGTGTCACTCACACTGCACAGTTTTTATGCCCTTTTCTGGCCCCAGCTCCCAGGATCACTGTGCGATGTTTCTCCTCTGCACATGCCACTGAAGTGAATAAGATGCTGTTTACGACACTGCTCGAGAAGGGACATGACAGAGCAAGAACATGATGCAGCCGAGTTGTGCAACATCCTCTGGAAAGCAGCTGAGCAGGGCTGGTATCGCTACTGCTCCTCTGGAAAGGGGTGGGCTCACCAAAAACTCTTTGCTGCCAATGCTCAGAGCATCTCCTCTGAGCAGTGGTTCCAATTAAGCCAAATATGAAATGCTGGGAGCGGAGAAGTTTATTCCCTGACTACAAACAGCAACAGGCTCTGATGTTCCCAGTGGCTGTCACACAGCAAAACCTTCCTTAGAAAAGGGGCTGCGGGTGCTGTGTTATCACCTCACCTATTCATGCCATATTCATGGCAGAATTCCTTCCCACTGTGCAATTTGGGGGCACTTTTGCAAAAGGTCACTTCTCTTACTAAAAAATCAACATTAAAGAATAGAGCCAGGCAGATAATATGGTTAGTCGTAAATCTCTCAGGAGTCAAAATGCCGAGAAGCAGGTTCCCAGTTAACTGAATACCTCGTTTTCCGCTGAAATTTTGATTATTATTTCAGTGCTGCCAGATATCCCTATTGTTTGTTATTTTAATGCATTTGTGAAGAGGAGCAGAGCCACAGATGAATAGTTCTCAAATTCCAGGGAATTTCTGTGTCTTCCTTTTTATCTGGTTTCAGTATGGAATGAAAAAGCTATTAGTCTGCAAACAAACACACTTTCAGCAAGAAAATACATGCAACTGGATAAAAAAAAAAATTTTACTCTGAAATATCAAAATATTTTCTTTTTATTTTGCTTTATCACTTAAAAGTTATATTTCATATACACCATGAAATTTTCAAACCCTTTGTCTATAAAATGTGGAAATCTTCTACCTGAGAACATCAAAATAGATTTTTTTTTTTTTTTGCACCCGAATAACATGTTTAGACAAAAACACTTTCCCTACCCTGCTAATCCTTTCCCACTAATAATTTGACAGCTTGGAACAAAGAAAAAATTGTTCAGTGAAAATTATTGCTGGACATTTTGAAGTCTTTTATCTGGATCAGGGACCTGCTGTGTGGGGCGCGAGTGTGAGAGTCTTGTCTTGAAAACAAAGTGACCTGTTCATCAGCTGGTGTTTATACAGAAAATTTTCAACCCAGGGGTCAAAATCAGAAGTACATTAGAGTCAGCATTTGTTTACTGGCAGAAGATCAGTCTGTAAAATAGCGGCTGTGTAGATTTTTAACAGGTTCAACTATTCTTTTGACTTCTATCCAGACTAATAATGGGTGTTCAGGTTTCCAGCTGAGTGTTCAATGCTGGAAATGCTTTTGCTCTTCAGCAGCGCTGCCTTGCCTGCCCTGGCCAGAGAACAGCAGCTCCAAGGCATCTCTCTCAGGAGGAATTCCAGCTCAGGACAACCTCTGTCAACAAACAGCAATTTCCAATGGCACAAAATTCATAATCTTCCATTAAAACACCTTGCAGCGTGAACATTCAAATGCTTTCAACAGGGGAACCGAACCCCCTTTTCACTTTGCAAGGTGGCAGGAGTGTTCCCATCACAACCTGCCTAATAAAAGCCCCTACCAAGGCTTTTGTGAGGCCCTAAGATTAATATTGATATAATGTCTCTATATTTCTCCTTGGCACCTGTTGAATTGTTGTACTTGCCCATTAGCACTCCATTTAACATCAGAAGTCAGTTAATAAATTCTTCCTTCCTGCATAGGAAATTGACTAAAAGACACAAAATTAGCTTTTAAATTTTAAAGAATTAAGATCTCTACAACTCACTTTTTTCCCTTTATTACATTACCTTGAAAATGAGTGTCAGGCTGCATTCTCCGCACTGCTATAACCTGGAAAGATCCTTTTGCCTTTCAGCCCTCGCCTTTAATGGATGGTGCCATGAACAATGTGCATCTTTTCTCAGCCTTTGCCCTCAGGCAGTTCTCAGGAAAAAGCCCAGCTTGGCCAATTGTCCAGGCCCGAGGCCTGAGAGGTCAAAGAGTTCAGGCTTTTGTGCTGGGATACTCTTCTTGGATTTCTTTACAGTCTTTGTCTGGTAACAGATAAATAACTGTTGGTTTGGGGTTTTTTCCTGGCTTCTGCAAACAAAAAAGTAGTACAAGCCACCAAAATGGCAACAGATTAGAGAGGCAGATTCTTACCTTCTTGGATGCTTTCTATCATCTTTATTTTCAGATTTAAAAAATCAAAGGTTCATTAGAAACATCAGTTAGCTGTTTTGGCATCTTGCTATCTAATTCTGACTTTGCTTGTAAAACTTTTCTGAGAGATGACTATAAACTGGGATCCCAAACCCCACGTTCATTGCTAAGTAGGAATTTCAGATTTGTTCCTCAGCCCTACCAAGAGATGCTCCATAGCTGCAGCATCACCACCAGCCTCAGACTCCAAACAGAAATTAATCAAACTTCAGGCTTGGTGCCCAAGCCACTTCCCAACTTCACAACATATGCCCATTCCTGTTTCCACTACAGAACAGTTATTTCAGAAATATTACTACTGTCAGTTGTCCTGTCTCTGATAAGACGTTACATATGCAAACTTCAAAATGCTTTAAAATGTAACCATTTATATGAAAAGGAAAGTTTAAAAAGTTTTAAATTCAGTGTTTGGGTGGTACACAGAGGCTGAGGAGAAGATATAAATCCAGTTTAACTCAGAGTAATATGGACAGATACACATAATTACTTCAATTTTATTTTTATCTTTTTGTTTTGTTTTGTTTTAAATATCCACCTGTCTTGCTGATGATGTCTTCTTTATCAAGCAGTCTTTGAGGATATAGGTGAATTCCAATTGTCTCACTCTTGGAAAAAACCCTGTTTATCATTTTCACTCTGAGCTCATGCTTCCCTTTAGTCCAGCCAAAGGTTTGGGTTAATGGGAGAATGCCTAGCAAACCCTCTTTACTCCACGGCCTTGTTGTTGAAATCATAGAAGTCCAGAACCAGGGCGCGGAAAGCCGTATTGTATAAACACCCTAATGCATGACACATGACTAAGTGATAAATCCTGACACGTTTACAAAACAAAATGAAAATCTTCATTTGTCTTTAGGAAAGGGAAGTGCTCCCACGTGTTTAGACATCTGCACACTCAACATGTGGCAATTACTGCGCTGAGGAATTGGAGCACTTAACTGCTGCGGCAAATTAAAGCTCTAGTGATCAGTACCTTCTCGACACCACAAACAAAGCAATTGGTGGTTTTAGGGCTATTCAAGCCGAGGGATGCTTCTGAATGGCTTAATCCCATCAATATAGATTTACCTCCAGCCCAAGGAGTATCAGTTGTTTCCGTTTTGTTTCCATTTCATTTGACTGTACATAACCGTCGTATCCTAAAGCAGTTTGTAAGCCCTACTTTTGTATGTTTGCTTAAGTACTGAAATTAAATACACATAATGAAGCCATCTGCAATGAGCAGAATTAATAACTGGCATACCATATTGCTCGGAGATTGTTGACTATACAAACACATAGTACACACACACACACTGATCTCCCAAGAACTTGGCATTTCTCAAAACTTTCCAGTGTTTGTTTGAATGTATCCCAAAATTTTTAGTTCCCATGGGATTCTTATTTACTTAGACTGGAAAACTCAGCATTAAATTTATCTCATAAAATAATCTTTTAGGCTCTCTGTAAAAATTCTTCTTTTTAAAACAAAAAAAAATTTAAATGCAATGTAATATGCACATTAAATTATTTGTTTGGGAAAATGGTCAAATATGGGTTGTGAAATGCAGAGAGTGATGTATAGCAATGATGATTCCTTGTGTATATCTGGATCTATCAGCCCAACACATACGATCCATCGAGAGCTATGCTCTTCAGAGTTGCCAATGTTTGTTTGTGGGTGCACACTGCTCAGTTGTGATGACCTGGTATTATCTCTCAGGATTTCCTGCAAAAGCAAAGAGAAGCTAAGAAGCAATCAACACTGGATTGTACCTGTCTTCTATACAAACATGTAAGGATCGGATTATTAATGCCTTCTCAGGCAAACCTATGTTTGTCTTTATTTCACAAGCAATTTTCATATCAGACTGAAAAATCAGAAGGAAAAGCTCTGCTGAGCCAAGGTTAAACTGAATTTAGCCTTTGAACTTTTACCAAGAATGTAAAATTAAGTTTAAATTCACTTTTATGGAGTGACCTCTTTTGACAATTTATGGCATATATGCATGCACACACATGCACACGCAAACACAAATATACTTACATAATCCAATCAAAACATCCATTTAAATTACTGTGAATGGATTGCACGTTCCCACATTTCCTTATAAACTGAATGTCACAGAGTGATAGTGCTTTGGCTGCAATTGTATTATATCAAGTTTCTTTTCAGGTTATCAAACACCAGAGGAAATTTAGGGTCTTTCAGTATATTTTTAGAAGAGAATAGAAAGGAAAATTGGTCTAAAATTGACATTTGTTTATTTTTTCATGATTACTATTACTGTGGGGAAGGGGCAAATGAAAGTGGGCCATATTGCAATAGGAATTCTACAAACAGAATTTGACTCCATGCCCTAAAAAACCCAGAATCTAATAGGAAGTGATAAATAATTCCAGTTAAATATGTCCATTCAGGTCCTTTGTTTTTTGTATTTGGTTTATTATTTGAATTCTTCTGAGTTAAGGGGGAGTTGTTTGTGTATTTGGTTTTTTTCAATTAAAAAAATTAACTTGTGAGAAAGTTTACCTGGTTTTCCCACATGTCTAAAAAACAAACAAACAAAACCCACCACTTTTATCCTTGGGGCAAAAAAATCACAAAGTAGACTAGGGAAATAAAGGAAAAAGCAAATTTGACCTCGAAGGTGTTGAAGTTCTCTTGAGAGGTAACAAACAATGCAGTAAATTGCAGCCATGTTTTTGAGTTTTCTTTTCTTCCTTCCATCATTTCAGGGTCTCAGTTTCCTTTTGTTGATGTGAACTACCAAACGCCCCAGGCGTGCACTGGGCACCTGTTGCATTATCAGATTGGCAGCACCATCTGACTCCATTAGAGGATGTCACTGACACCACTTCTCCCCACAACTAGGAGGAGGTGTGCTGACATCAGCATCACCCCAGTCAGTCACCCACCCAAAAGGATCCTCAGTGTTTTCCCCAGAGAATTCAGTATCACTTTTGATGTGCAGGAGAAGCACAGCTCTTGTTCACAGCAGGCCTGTTAAAAGCCAAACCTACTTTTTGCCAAAGTGGTTGGGAAGGACTTTTGTTTCTCACAGCAAATGAGCCAGATTCTGAGATTTAATTTTTTTTAATATATATATATACATATAAGGATCTGGGCTGTTACTAACAGCACAGAAATAAATCACTTCTTGTAAATCTACTTAAGCCGTTGGCTGGGGAACAATTTCCTGTTTGTCACCGTTAATGATGCTAGCGGGCCTGAGAAAGCCCTCTTTGGGGCTGCAGAATTATTTGTCGTGGCAGAGCTGTGTCACTACTGGCACACCAGGCCGTTCCTCCCGCAAACATCTGTGTTTCCCTCGCTCCTCCTGCCGCTGCGTGCGGCTCCGCTGCCCTCACGTGCATTAATGCCGTGCCAAGGAGGCAGCGACGCCGCCAGCCCGGCCAATGCACGCTCAAGCAGAGCTCTTAAAGAGCAACCAGGAAGCCTTTGTACAGGGACCACAAAGGCTCTTTTTATTTGGAGCCCTTCTCAGCACAGCCAGCTCATTGCTGATGCTGCAGCAATTGCAGCCTTTCCTCCAGGCGTGGCGGCATGGGGCTGAGCGTGGTCCTGGTGGGGTGCAGAGCCCTGGGACTGCCACATCTTGGATGTCCCTTCCCAAGCAAGAGTCCCTGCAGGTCCTGCATCAAGGGCGATGCCGTGATGGGCCCCTTTCTAAGGGCATTTCTAAGAGTGGCATGTACCCCATAGGCCAGGAAAGGGAAATCAAGAGGAGTCTCAATGCCCCAGGGCACCCCTTGGCTGGTTCCCATATGGAAGTCCCATGATGGTTTGGTTTATTTTTTACAGTGGGAGGGATACAACACTGGCACGGTTTGCCCTGAGAGGTGGTGGATGCTCCTTCTCTGGAATCGTTCAAGGCCAGGTTGAGGAGCTCTCAGCGACCTGGTCTAGTAGAAGATATCCATGCTCATGGCAGGACATTGGACTAGATGACCTTTAAAGGATCTTCCAACTCAAACTCTTCTATGATTTTATGATCCTGTGATGTGCCATGAACTGAACTTTGGGATCCCCTCTTCTAAGGAATACGTTTTGGTGGAGCAGATACAGTAACAGCTAAAGGAGGTCATTGATACTCATTATTTAGCACATGAGGGCATCCTACACAGGCTAACATGAGGAGATTCCTGTCTTAATATGAAGTGAAACATGGTGGGTAAGCCTTTTCCGAAGGAAAAAAAGATATAAGAGAGAGAAGATATAAAATCAAACACCTGAATTAAGAAAGGAAAAAAAACCAGGGCCTTTAATCTTCCTGATACGGGCAGAGTATTAACACAATTTCCTAGCAGTAGATCCTTCACATACATGTACAGCAGTGAGTGAATTGGGATGCATTTGCAGTACTGTGTGTTCATCATGTCTGAACTTTGGGTCCCCTGCCTCCCTCCTTGCTCTATTTTTCCATAAGGGAGAGATGGAAAATACCAAAGAGCTTGCCCGGAGCATGGCTACAGGAAAATAAAACCTGCATCTGTAAAAATGTGCTCTGCTTTTTCACCTGAGGGTTGCATGGGCAGGCAAAACAACCATGTGCAAGTTGCACATTCATTACGTTTTGCACAGAGCCACTGCAAGGATGAGCATGAAGTGCAAGCCAAACAGGAAATAAGTGCTTGATTTCACCCATATTTGAGAGTTTCACCGAGTTTAAGTAGCCCAGGTTGATAAAAGTTTTAGCAAAATCATCCATGTACTTAGGAAAAAGAGAGAATTACTTGCATCATCCTTTTGCTTACTCCAGAATAAAACAAAGGTTTAACTAAACTGAGCAGCACTGATTTTAAAGCAATGTGAGGACAATCAGGCCCAATGGGTTTAAAATTTTCTATTAAAATGCTTACTCGCACTTCCTCAAATACAGCTTGTTTTGACTCATGGGAATTAACCTCTTTAATGGGGCACGCTTCCTTCTTGTTGATGTGGGAGCTGGGTATTGATGTGTGGGTAAAGATTATGTTCCTGCTTCCATGGGACTGGAGCTGAGTACAGTCTGGGGGGACTGCTGGGAGCTTTATGGCAAGCAAAGAAATTCCTCAACCACTCTTCACTATATTGAGGAAAACCCAATTAAATCTGACCAGGGACAGCTATAATTTGCTGTCCTGTTCTTTTGATATTATTACTGTGCTATATTTTTTCACTAACTTCCTCCACCTTCTGCCCTCGAGGGTAGCTTTTCTATATATTTCTGTTTTCTGCAGTTACACTGTGTCTGGGACGTGCTCACCCCTTCTTCCTGGAATAGCTGTGTATCTTGGACAAACTAAATTCTAAAAAAAAATATAATATAACCTTAACAATTTGCAAAGCTTTGAGGGTGTCAGTTTTCCATACAATTCACTGCAATTTTCCTTCAGTCAAATAAGAGAAAACTACAGGACTTAGGAAGGGTGTTAAAGGTCTCAGTCTTATTTGTGTACATCTGGAATAACTTCTGCAGTTTCTCCCATGAAGGATCAGACCTGCCATTTTTTGTAATGATTGAAAACAAATCTGGATGGCCAGACACACAACTTCAGATAAAATCATACATAAACCCTAAAGAAAACTGGATTGGCAGCTAAATTTTGTATGTGATCTTTATCTCCATCTTGCCTCATGTTTTTGAACTTGTAGGAAATTGGTGACACTTGGAAGCAGATGTGAGTGGAGTGAATTGGCCTTATTTGCAGTAATACGAAGGAAATGTGTGAAAAAGAGAACTAAAAATCTTCCCTAAGCAATCCCAAAATAAACCACTCAACTCTTTCTGGAAAAAAAATAGAGAGATACATGACAGATGTTGGCTACAATTTTAGTCACATCACTTAATGCAGCACCAGGACAGAGTCAGAAACTAGGAGGACAAGCACAGCAAAATATCAGCAGAAAAGTGTGTAAGGTGGCTCCATTAACAAAATGTTTGAAGACCCAGGACCGTATTTCAGTGAACTTGTTTAACATCGCAGTGAAGGCCTTGTGGAAAAGTAAGTTTTCATTATTAATCCCAAAGCTTGGTCTGAAACCTTGGATTTATTCAACTCCAAAGCAAGACTCCAGAAAGGGAGGTCCATCCATACCAACATCAAAAAAGAAAAATGTTTTATTGGGCACCA
This sequence comes from Falcunculus frontatus, assembly GCA_013398115.1. Taxonomy (NCBI): domain Eukaryota; kingdom Metazoa; phylum Chordata; class Aves; order Passeriformes; genus Falcunculus; species Falcunculus frontatus. The sequence continues at coordinate 550,557 of VZRV01000635.1, forward strand.
ACTTCTAAAAGTGCAAATGAAAGGCAGGAGATGTTTCAATCTCCAGTCTCACATTTTAATTCTTACCTTTTTCTTGGCAGTTTTAGCAAGATTTTAACTTGCAGAAAAAAACGGTTTTCTGTTGAATGATAAATTCAGGTGTATGGATTGATGGTGACACTGTAGCTGCTCCGGCACAGTCTCCCTATGGCATTAAAAGCTTTTATTCCTCCATGGTAAGGGCAGTTGAGGTATCACATAAAGAGTTTGCTGAAGATCTTCATATGCTCTTTCAGAAAGAAAGCCAAAGGTCCTGTTTGCCTAGAATGGATCAATCAGAGCTTTGTACATCTGAGTTAAAGATATTACCCTGATAACTTTGCCAGACTTTTCATTTCCCATATTAAATGGGACTCAGGGCCCAGAATTTAACTCATCAATAAAAAGATGTAAACAACCAGTAATTTTGGGGGAAGAGGAAAAAAAAAATAAAAGAGGAAAACCAACAGCAACCCTGCACATTTGATTATCATATCAATTCAAAATAAAATTATTGTTTTCTCCCTTTACCTCAGGAAATCTTGATATATTTATAGTTGATGTCACAGTGAAGACTTTTACTGAGAGCAATATCAATACAAAAAAATTCAGCCACGTTAATTCAGGTGATTGGAACAATAATAAATATTACCAAGTTCTCGTCACATACCTCAGGATTAAACTGTGTGAATGGGCAACAGGAAAAACCCAGGAGTATCCGATTACAGGAAAGAGCTGCTCTTTATTTATTTAATTCCCCCCCCCCCCCCCCCCCCCCCCCCCCCCTTCTCACTATGGAGGGGGAAAAAAAAGCCCTTGAAACCGACTCCAAGAACTGCCCCTGCTTGGGAGTTTGAACACAGGAGGAACAAGATAAATTCCTCAAAATTCTAATTGGGGAACAGTTGACTTAATTGGTGGCCATTTGGCAGACAATGGGAAAGGAGCCCTGGCTGGCGCTGATGGCACCCCAGGGGGATATAACCTTGCAACAGGCCAGAAAGCTCTCAGGGACAGATTGTTTCCAGAGAAGAAACCATGAGACCAAGGGTTGGATTAACCCTCCAACTGTCAAGCTTTATTAGGAGTAATCAGGCTAGATATAGCAAGGGTTAAACACAGGAAACTGAACTGGCAATGATGACATATGTCTCTTTAAAAACAAGGAAAGCAAACAGGGGATAGAGAGGGAAGGATTCAGGGAAGAAAATACATCTGAATGAACCACAATTGTTTCTGTTTCAGGTAGGGTATCTTCTGGCTCTCAGGTTTGCTCCCTCCACAGTGTCACCTACTCAGAGTTTCTGGATTTCCAGGCCATGCTTAATTCCTGGGGGCTTCTTTTGAACAAGTTGGAGTTAGCACTGAAAGCAATGTTGCTGGTTTCTATGGGCCTGATCCTGCTCTGTGTGGAGCAACCAGCACTTAAAGTCGAGAAATATTCAGATAAGGTGCACAAAGGGCTTCTAAAAGCAGCTTTGTGGCTTACTCCCAGGACATGCATAATCACAGAGAGAGGTTCTGTCTATTAAAACAGCAAATTAATCAAAAATTAAATGATCTCCCAAGATTTTGGGATTAGCAACTCAGAGACATCCCAATCACTTTTAAAAACCCCGTTGGGCACTCTTGTTCCTTCCACACCCCAAGTCGGAGCCTTTCCAGGTCAGTCCCTTCTGGCTGGGCTCTGGGTCAGATTTTGTGGGTGGAAAGAGCAGAGTGCCATGAGACTGTCTGAAGTACATGAACTCTTTAGCAAACACATCGAGAACATCCCAACAGCTCAGCTATCATCTTTTTGAATGCATAAAATGGCAGTGTATTTGTAACACATGTGTACAGCAGAAAAGAAGGAAAGGGGGGTCTGTATATGTGTATATTATTTTCATGATTTAAAATAGAAACAATTAACCTCAGGGTCAGGCATTCCCAGGCAGTTAATGACCACCTGGATTAAAAGCCCTCAGCTTTGCCTCAGGCCCTCAACTCCTGCAGTCAGTCATTAACTGCTGGAGATTCCCCTCCTGTCAAAAACCATAGTTTAATTATAAAGATGGCACTGTACCCAAATTGTCACTCTCTTTTGCCCCTGAATTTTGGAAAAAGTCAGAATTTGAATTCAGATCCAAGCATTGCTGTTCAGGGGCATCTCCGCTTAATTAGAAACCTATCAGTTAATTACTGGCTATAAATTTCTGACACCCAATTGGTTATTCGACAGCTTGCTCACAAGGCAGCAGAGCCCATGTTTTGGTCAGAACAGAGTGTCCATGGCAACCCACTGGCCAACATGGGGAAAAGGTAATTACTGGAGTTATTTCTCCAGTTTCCTCATCAAAGTCGCTGCCAAATCCTGTTCAAAGTAAGCAATGTTGCCCTCCAGTTGGGAAGTTTCTTGCCTGCTCGTGTCTGTGATTTAAAGATCCTCCATTCCCCTCAAATGTTGCAACAGGTCATTACTTCCAGGAATTTTTCTCACTCTGATCTGAGCAGGTTCAGGATGCCAAGGGAAGAAAAGGACCATTCTCCCATCCCTTCTCCCACCACACCTGGTCAGAGGACACTGCTCTGTGGCAAAGCCAACAGCCTAATTAATCTTTCTCTCCACTGAGCATTTAAGAAAGAAAAGATCAAAATAAAAATGACCAAAATAAAAATAAAAGAGTAAAAGGTACCTGGGCATGTGAGGTATTTCATCTGCGTTGGAAACCAAGAGAGGAAAAGCTGGCTGAAAACCACTGCGGAGGCCTGACCTTTACGATGGAAGGTTGCAGAAATCCAATTTGATCTGTAGTCACCTGTCTGCCTCTGCCCCTTTCCTGAAATGCCAATCTTGTGGGAAAATTTGGTTATATGAGAGAAGAAAGATCCTCGTAGGCAAAAAAAAGGGAAACTGCTCTTAAATATAGTCCTTTCAATTCATATTCATTTCCAGCTTGTGCAGCAAAGCAGGCCGCAAGTCTCCATCTAGGAAATTTGAATGGAAGTTGCTCTCATGGATGTAGTCAGCAACTGCGTAGTTCAGTGGAGGTTTTTAATTTGGGACTAAGACAGAAATTGCCAGCAACAGATGCAATGCAGCGTGCAACACGGAATTTAAAGGGGGAAAAATGTGTGAATAGTACCGGATATCATTTGGAAAAAAAAAGCAAATAGTGTGTTTGATTCTCACTCTATTTTAGCAGTGTAATTGAGCAGACATATGCTCATAGAGGGACTGGGTACCAAAATAGTATCTCAGCACTCTGCGAGTACCAGAGGCTGAAACCCAAACTTGCAAGCTGGGAATCCCTGTCCGAACTAGGATTGAGTTGTCCTGAAAATCCCCCAGGGGCTCTGTTGAGCCTCATCCTGAGCCAGGGGGGACCCCAGTGCCCAGGCTCTCCTCTGGTTGTTGCTCTGCTCTGAACAAAGGCAGAAAAGATTAATACAAGAGGAACAGGACTGGGGGCACTGGATCCTGGGAGGATTGAGGCATCTGTTTGCTGCCCTGACCCAGGTTATCTCACGATACACCTATTCTTTGCCTTTCTAATTATTATTTAACTAATCAGCAAATTATTTGATCAGAAGAGTTTTGAATTAACCTCCTGAGGGGCCTGAATTTCCCCAGGGCTTTACCCAAGTGCCAAAACCTGGCTGAAAACCTCAGCAGCCAGCAGCTAAAGCGGATCTAAAATCCGCAGGATCGCACCCAGACTGATGTATTGTCTTTGTTTTCCTCTTGCCTGACAGTCCAAGCAGAGTGGGGTCCCCGAGACTCAGTCCTTACAATTTGCATTCTCCATGTACAATCTTGCCTGGCATTTCGCATCTAATAACTGTGCCTTTTGTTTATCTATAATCCGCCCCTGTCACTGTATACCTGTAGTGCACCTTTATCTCTAGGCCTCCTATCTCCTGTACAAAGACCATTCAGCCCTGGGGCTTGTCAGTTTTATGATTCATGGGTATATTGTACCTAAGATCCTACAAAGAAGGTCTTGAAGTAATTTAAAAAAAAAAAAAAAAAAAGGAAAGAAAACAGGTATTTCAGATGGCATGCTGTGTGAAAGAAATCCCTTATTGACTAGTCTAATCTTGTATAATGTAATCTAATAATAAAGCCTGTTCCCAGAGGTACTGCTCAATAGTTGTTATAGTGTTAAAACATGTTTTATGCTGTGTTCTGAAACATATTAAGTGTAACAAAATTGTCCAGCTACTTCTTACATACCAGCTACTAAATATGGCATGAATGCTGTCAATAAAGCAAGCAGTTACTATATTTTAGATTTCTCCGAGGCATAGGATTCAGTTATACTTTCAGTAATCAATTAATTGGCTGCTCATTACTGGCCCAGATTACTTTCAGCCTTCCTGGCTGTGCTCCCACTCTGTGCTGGGTGTGGGACTGCTCAGGGCATCCCACCCTGTGTGCTGGAGCCATCGGTCCAGGGGATGCCAGGCCACTGCCTACTCCTATAGGTGCACATTGACCCTTCAGAGGTGGGAGCCACCTCACAGCAGGGCTGGGAGCCACCTCACTGCAGGGCTGGGTAGAAAACCCCCTGTGCAACTGTGAAAGGCAGTGCTGGGAGGTTTGAGTGCATAGATTTTCGATAACATATTGGAGAGGGTTGAATAGGTGTTCAGTGCTTTTGTGTTCACCTCATCCTCACCTTTTGGAGCAGCCTTGGTCTCCAGGCTCTTGTCTTGGACCTAACAACATGCAAATCTCCTGCTGGTGACTCCCTCCAAAAAGAAGAGGAAGGAAAACTCTGTGTTCCCAATTCAAACTCTTGCCATAGTGAAGGGCACAGAGATGCCACACAAAGAATTGCCTGAGCAAAGGGATATTCATCTCCAGAGCCGGGATGCCCTGCCAGGATGGGAACAACACACAGCTGGAAAAAGAGCAGAAACTTCCTCAGCTGGGCTTGGTGCCCCTGGAAATGGCTGTGTTATAGCACCCATTCAGACCCCCTCCTAAAAGGTACCAAACAGCAGCCAAACAGCAGCACTGCCCTGCACAGGGAGGGGGTCATTGCACCCTCCCTGCACCCCAGCCCAGGCAGAAATTTCCAAGTGAACTCAATAACAAAAAGATCTGTCTTTCTGAGATGCTTTTCAAATCCAAACCCCATCCTCTCTCTCAGTACATGAATTTTCTTTGAACAGCTGCTGTTTTTTTCAGTGTAGTCATAGATTAGAAATTATATGTCTGGGGTCTCTTCCGATTATTTTTTATTGGGCGTGTGAATCACACAGAGTTGTTTCTGTTCCTTGATTAACTGAGTGCGACTCTTAGAACCAAGTTTTAATAATAAATGTTGTATTTACAAATTCACAATTTGCAAATAGTCTCCCGGCTTCTTTTAAATTGCTGTTTTCCTGGAAACTTCTCTTGGCAAACTGACTTGTACAAGTTTGGTTTGATTTGTAGAAAGCAGACAAAAAATGGGAATGAAGGCAAGAAAAGATAATGCTGTTGGGTTTTTCTCCCTTGAATGTAAATTCTCAGAAAATTTGTTGTTAGTCCTGTTGTAGGTTTAGGGAGGATTCAAAAATAATTTTACTGTTTTCATATAAAATGACAAATTAAATCTAATATATTTGGGCAACAGCAAAACCACTTACACTGATACTGTACTACTGATAGTCTTTAATAGCAATAATTAGTACAAATATTATTAATGATTTAGGTGACTGATCTTTATATATATGTTGTACACACACTAGAAATTAGCAAAACGGAGACCGGAATTACATACAGACATCTACATTTTCATGTAATCAGCATAACAACATGCATGGACTCTATGTGAAAAGGCATAAATGCTTTCCCAAAAATTATTCCAGCATTTGTTTTGAAGTGCCAAGATGTGTATTGTTCCTTCCAGACCTGAATCAAAAAGTACAGTCCAGGAACAAATATGAATAATTGAAACAGATTCTCAGTGTATTTCATATATGCAGTTGCTATTAGCATAAGAGAAATATTGCCTTAAAATAGGTGATCTATCATGACACAATTAGCAATTATTTATCACAGTAACAATCCAAATTGTGTCCTCAATATGCTTCATTGTATATTTAAATTAAATACAGGCAGTCCATGTAAAGTAGAAATCAATCAATATATTGTAATTAATATAATCACATCTCTCTAGAGGTCTAGCAGGTGTGTTAGCCACAGACACAGATACATATTTTGTAGCTTCTTAATACAACAGGACATTTGTGCAGTAGGAGAGCCTGAAATACAGACAGTAAATACAGATATATTAAGCAATATTAAGCATAGGTACAACATTATGGCCCATGAAATCGTTAGCCTTTATGTAGTCCCTGCATCTTTTCAGAGTACAGTAGAATTATCACTCTAGGAAACATTACATGTTGACATCCAATTGGTGCTTAACAATAAAACAATTGCCTTATTAAATCTAAATTAAATCCTGCTCAGAATAAATTTAATTTCAAGTGTGGCTTAAATTGCTCATGAGAGTGATGAATACCCAGAATGTAGCAATCCCAAATCATTTGTACTGCCTTACTTTTTCAGCCAGATAGCTGTTTATTATTTTTTGCATTATTATTTTAATTTACTGGTATCCCTTCTGTTTGCATGGAGCTATTTGAACAACCAGAACTACAGAGCTGTCAGATGCTTTCTGATTCTAACCCGGAGCTGCTAACATTCCTCAGAAACTTTCACAAGCAGACAGAGTCATTAACATCATTTGACCATTTCATCTCAGGATTCATTTTGCACAGCTGGAGTTGAGCTGTTCTGTGAATAAGACATGCCTATAATTGACAAAAAACAGGACCAACCCTGAGCCAGCAAAAAAAAAAAAAAAAAAAAAAGTGTTATATCAGCTAAAGGTGCTCGTATTTCTGGAGTTTCTTGCAACAGATTTTGTTTTCTATGCGTTATTGTGGATTTGTTTGGTTTTTTTCTGAAAATGAATGGCTACAACATAATCTTCATCCAGTGTATAATTTAAATAATACCAAACAATAATCTATAATTGATGCAAACTCTCTGGGCACGGTTGCCATTATAATGTCTTTTTAGATTCTTCTAAAAAACTAACTTTTCCGTCTTAAGCAGAAAATTAGAAAGGTATGGTCTGCATTATATATTCCAGTGAATGGAACCCCTCAGCAGTCCAATTCCCTGAAAAATTTCCACATTGATTTGTAACCTTTGGGGGAAAAATTCTTAATTCTCCATGGTTTCTGATCACTTAGGCTTTTCTGGGCTTGGGTAACACAGCGTGCCACATGTTTTCCTAACAAATTGCATTCGGACACTTTCCGACACTTTCATTATTTTAACTCAGGTAATAATTAGTCACTGTCAGAGCTAAGACTTAGGTTGTGCAAATCAGAATAAATTTACCTCGCTGTAGCAGCAGTCACAAATGAAGCAATAAATTAGAAATAGCAAATTGTTACGGACTTAAGAGATCACAACTCAGAATCGCTACCTGAAATCCAGGAAATGTTACAGCCCTGCCAAGATTTCCTTGAGAGCTTAATTTTTCCAGATAACTTCATGTTTCGAGAATGTTATTGCAAAAAGCCCTGGAGATATTATACTCATGACATTCCCTAAGAAAACACAGCGGGACTTTGCTATTGCAAAAAAAAAAAAAAAAGAAAAAAAAAGAAAAAAAATAAAATGACCGAAGACTGTTTCTTATTAGTATGAAATGCATGTCTTTTGAAGGTCTTCAGGGTTCAGAGTCTCTCCCCCTCCACAGCTTCCCTCTCCCTTATCCTTACAGTTTGTATAGATTAAATGCATAGTGCAACCCCATGGGTTCTCTGTTGTAAAGCTATGTCTAATATGAGGCCACTAGACACTGTCACATAAAATCCATTAAAGTCCATCAGATGCACTGTCTTGGTAGCATTCAGCTCATTGTCATTGGGCTGCTGCAATGAAGCATAGAGTGCCTGCTTTGAAACTTGATTAAAACAATTCATTAAAAGTAAGGCAACTAATCAGAACACAAGGGTTGTCTTCATGGGACTTGAAAAGTTCATTAGTGCCCCCACTATGAAAAACAGGAGTGGGAAAAAGAAAGAGGCAGGAAAGAGAAAGAGAGAGGAGTCCTCCTCCTCCTCCCCTCCTCTTTGAGCTGTTATCTAGGGGCTGGGAGCCAGTATCCTACCCCAGTGCTTTAATTGGTTTGATCTGATCCTCCAGCATCATCTCAAAGCCTCTGTTTAAAATTGCTGGTCATTACAGTCTGATATCTCTTTTTTTCCCATTTTCTTAAATAACTATAAAAAAGCCATTCCTAGCAGAGTTATTCCCAATTTCACCTCTCACCAAACCCAGAGATTTCATTATACAAATACCCTTCTGTATGAAAGCCCAAGAAAAGAGAAACAGCTCCTCTGTCTCTTTTACAGTGAACACTCAGCTTGTTTTCGTCCAAGATCTCCTTCAATTTAATTTTTAACCCCCAAAATAAAATAATTTGAAATTGAAAATTGTTTTGAATTTGTCAAAACAAAGCCAGTTCTAGAAACCAGAATTTATGCTTTTGAATTGCCAAAAAATTATTTAAAATTATCGTTTTCTTTCTGAACATTTTTTTAAAGATCTCTTAAAAACAAGGAAAAATAAATACCCTCATGAAAATGAAATCAATGTGTGGGGGCTGCTTTCTAGCATTCTTATATAGTGACTGAAGATGGAAGGGGGTGCTGCAGGTCTGGCACATCGTGTCAGCTGTTTGCAGAGGTGCATCAGCTCCTAATCTGAACAGGTAAATAGCAGTAAATTCACAGAGGCTATTTCAGTGGTGTTAATGTTCTTGTGAATAGTAATAGAGGAGCACCACTGCAGACACCCTTCAGGAGGGCCGTGATTTACGGGATATGGGAAAGGTCTATTCTCTTTGTTCAATATAGACCATAAACAAAATTCCTCCAAATGACTGTTATGAAAAGTAGCTCCACAATATTGCATGAATCTTTCCACATCCTACGCCTTATCTAAAGTTTATGCCTGGAAGATGGACTACTTGTATTGCAGGAACTCTATAGATTATCTCCATTACCGATTAAACAGAGTGTCTTTTTCCGTGCCTCCTGCCTACCCATTTGTTACCTCCTTAAATGAGTGAAGGGTCTTTTGATTAAAGGGTTCTTTGCTCAGGAAACCACAGTATTTGCAAACACAAATGCATATATACACTCTAATGAATAATGAAGGTTATTTATTGCTTGTGCTTGAAATAATGGTTGATTTTGGAGTGCCTTTCATAAAACCCACATCAGAAAGTGTGTTATGTCCTGACATTTTCATTGCAGTTCAAGTAAAACAGTCCTCTGAAATTGTCTTGCTACCAAATTGCAATCATAAAGGCATGGCTTCAGACTCTGAGAATCACTTCAGATTGTGAACTTCTGGATAATATATAACATAAAGAGTTTAATTGAATCAGCCAGTTGGGTTTTTGCCCAGAAAAGTAGAAATTTAAATGCTGATGCAGCTTTAGCTTCCAATGACACCAGTCAGCACTCCTTAGATTGGATTGTAAATAATCTTATTTGAGGATATGCAGTATGATGGGGATATACTTGTCTGTAAACTTGCTAGCAAAAGTAATTAAATAATTCCATTGTGTACTAAGACATATGAAAAATCACTGACCCCAAAGAAAGATTCGATAAGTATTTACCAGCAGCTAGAAGAAAATACTGACTTTTTTGTAATTCCTGTCTTATTCTTGAGTTGCTAGGACAAAAGAAAACAAAAAGAGTATCAGAAAACAGCAACAGTGAGATCTGTTTCTGCCCCATGTTTGAAGACCTTTGTGGCAAATGCCTTTCAGTCCACTTGGACGGTGATGTGAATCCACCTTCTGAATGCACGCTTGGTTCACATCCCAGCGTTTCAAAGTTCACCTGGATTAGTGTCCTGAACATCTCAATAAGTCAGATTTTTCAATCTTCAGCTACAGCTGACAGAAACAGAAAAATAAATACAAATAAGTCTCCCACCTGATCCAACATAAAATATTGCATTAAATTAAAAAAAAAAAAAAGGAATGTGGTCAGTGGTTTTTACTGAAAACAATAATTAGCTCCAGCTCACAAATGTCGCAAAATTTTTTATTTTCCAGACGTTTCACACTTGCTTAATGAGAAATGCTAAAAGTGAAAAATGAAACGATTAAAAGCTGCACATTTAAACACTTGCAACACCTTTAATATTTCCTTTTGCTTTCTTTTTCCAGAGACAATGTGAAAACAAAAAATTAACTATTGAAAGCATTAAGTGTAAATAGAAGAAAGTGAAGCAAAAGTTAAAAAAAGTGAAAACATTTGTTCTGTTTAAAAAGCACAAAGCTGTACAATTTCTGTGTTGTGGGGCTTTTACAATTTAAAGTACAATTCTCTCTTTAAAATAGAGTTCTCTGATCTTCAGTGAGTTGCAGCTATTCAGTGCAAGAGGCACCTGAGCTGAAGAAGAGGAAAAACTGTTGCCTTGGTCAGAAACAGCTTAGTTAGGACAGGAGATGATGGTTCTTTACTGTAGCTGTTTGTGTAGGGAAGCGGAAGTATTTGTATTAAGTCCGAATTAAGAATTCACATTTCAGATGTTCTTGCTTCTCTGCCCAAACTCCTCACAGAGCTTAAATGCTGCAGCTGCTGTCGCCCACTCTGCTTCATGCTGTGCCATCATTAGTCCATGCCACATCAGTCACATGTGCTAGACTGGATCACTCATTTAACTCCACTGGATCTCTAAGAAGAGAATTGGATAAAACCTCAGGCAATTCACAAAATAATGCACAGCTCCTCCAAGACATTGAATCTCTACCCTCCAGCATCAGTACTTTGCTGCCAAAATTGTTGTTTACAGAAAAGTGTTGACATCAGAGACAGCCGATTTCTAATTTCAAAGATCACGTTTCACACAGAAGTACAATAGTGGCAATTTTATGGATCTAGTCAAATTCCAGTTGGAGCCATCTTCCCTTCCTAGCGGAGTTAGCCACGGTTGCTGTTGCAAAACAGAAACTTCATTCTACTTGGAAAATGGCTCCCTGTTGTAATAGCCAAGAATAAGTGTCCTTGGGAGCGTTCACTCTCTTTTCCTTATCTTTATTCTCATTTAAAAAATAACAAAATAGCTGTTTGTCCCTACTCAAACTTTCTGTTTCTGCAAACTGCATGGAGAGCTCTCAAGACATCTCATCAAGCTTCATTTTCTAATACCTTTGTTTTATTTCCCTGCACAGTCTTTCTGTTTCTTTTCCTTTTGCCTGTTTTTTCATGATGATTATCATAATGCCTATAAGGAAATAATCTGTAGCTGGTGCAAACCTCGAAGCACTTGTTTCATCCCACTGACGATATGACCAACTGTGTCTTTTGCCAGAAACACTCAAGATGTCTCCAAAACATTATACTTGCTAAGTAAGATATGGATTCATCTCTTTTTTTCTTCCCAATTATCATCTTATCAAAAGCATCTAAGGGCTGAAAAATGTGATACAATGTGGTTAGGTCATCTTGATCACTGCACAAGGTAAAAGATACCTGGCCAAGGCAGTCTTGCTGCACTGTGGTCATTTTCTTAGTGGCCCAGATGCCAGTAGGGACCAGAGGTTTTGGGGAAAAGTACACCAATTCTGCACTCCTTTTTGGTGCACAATTAGGAGTACCTTCACCTGCCTCTGCAATGCGACTCTGACCCTTATTTTGTCACAGATTTGCATCATAAGTAGCTCAGCAAGGATGGAGAGCCAGCAGTCCTCTTTCTCCCCAAAACTTATTAGCCACCAGACCTACTTCAGCTCCAAAAAATGTCAATATATATCCAAAATCAACTTTGCAGCTGGATTTTGCTTCCATTAAATTCCATGATGAAAAAAAAGCCATATATTGGGTTTAATTTAATTGTGGGCATACAGTACTTGCAAAAAAACAAATAGCTTCATATTTGGATTTATGGAATTATTTTACTGAAAGAGAATTACGTTACATATTTAAATCCCTGATGGCTACTAATGTTTTATTAAATACAGTGTAAATCCAGCTGCAACCATGCAATAAAACCTCCAAGGGGCAAAAAAAGGGAATGTTTTATATTTGATTTCTGCATGCAACAACTTGGTCTCCTGAATACTCCCCATATGCCACTGTGCTCTCCTTGACGTTGATCTTTAATGGGGTCTCAGTGTGCTGAACCTCAGCTTCAAGGTACAGAACGAACATGATGAGATTATGCACCACCTCCAAAATTTCACATATTTATTCCACTCTCAAAACAAAACCTTGTGCTAAGCTGTTGTACAGAAGTATTTAGTGTTGGATAATAAAATATACAGAAATTCAGTTTGTACTAGGAGAAGTTTCATTTCATTACAGAACTTTAGGAAACAATGATTTGACTCTGTGGACAGTCACCCACAGTAATTAGCTGGAGAGTAAATCCATTTGTTTTCTGCATTTTTTTTTCATCACGACATGCATTTTCACTCTCATGTGCCCAGGGCTTGAAAGGTTTACATTACATAAAATTAGGACTATATAAACTATGAGCTTCATCTGTTTTCTAATATGATTGCCCCTTCCCTTCAGCAGAGTAGCCTAATTGATAGCCTCCATCGTATGCAATGCACGTCAATAAATACTGAACATGAATGTGAATCAATATTGTGTTAGTACTGGGATTAAGCAAGCTATTTTCTCTCCTTTTTTTTTTCTTTTTCCAGAAGAGATGAATATAAGCAAATAAAATGACTGTTTGTCTGAAATTTTGCCTGGGGATTTAGTTTTGCATTTCCCTCTAGGAGCACAACATCAGAAGTCAACCTGGTCTCTGGTTCTTTGGTCCAATGTGGACAATAGAAGTGAATACCTCAGCAGAGGGCTGGGAAGGACGGCTCCTTTTCCTTTTTCTCTGAAAAAACAAGTGCAGTTGTAGAGGCGAAGAGATTTGACTTCTGATATCTTTTTTTTTTCCCTTTTTCAAGCCACAAATTAGAGGACAATTTATGAGAGCCCAGCTGAAAATTTATAGGCCCAATATTGACTGCTCTTGACCCTGTGTGCTATTTTGCTGTCTAAACAATGCCAAATCTCTGAGATGACCCAACACCATGCCAAAATCCATAGACACCTGATATATATTGCACAAATTTTTAAAGCGTGGTAAAAGCACAACACTGTGATAAATGAGCACAATATTTTAGATCAGTCCTAGTAAATGCAGAGCACAGAGCTGGCAAGACTCAAAGGTTTCGGGAAATGAGGACTGGAAAAGGAGGTTGATAACGCTGGGACGCGTGAGCTGTTAGATCAAAGTTCGGATCTAAGCCCAGGACCACAAGAGATTAAAAAATCTCTGGACGAGTCATTGCATATAAAAGCTCAAGTGCTTCATCTGCAGAGGAGTCTACTTGCTAAAGTGCTTGACATTGCTCTCCATGTCCTCAGGGGAATTGCCTCTGATTTCCAAGGGGTCAGAACTTGTTATCCCAATGGTGACAAGTTGGAGCAAAACCCCCCTGCATCTCCCTGCCCCCTCCATAGTCACTGCTGAATCCTCCTTGCAGTTATCACCTGCTTGGAGACAGAGGGCAATTGGGTTTGGATTTGGTTTTCCAAAAGCATCCAAGTGAAAATAAGTAGATCTTAGATATTCAACAGACATAAGATTTTAAAGTAATTTTTTTCCAGAAATATTAAACTATGCAATCATCTCCAAAGATCTGGTCTTCAAAAGGGCTCAGCACTGACGTAAATACAAAGGTTAATGGATAAATTTTCTAAAGACTCTAAGGCAGTGACAATGTTTGGCTTTCTGAGAGCTAACTTTTGGATTTAATCAGTTCATCATCAGCATATTTAGTTAGGAGGTAGAAACACTTCAATACAAATCCTTTTTGTCCAAGTTTTTTTACAGAAGTGAAATCTATGCCACATCCGAAATAACTGCCCTAACCTCAGGTCTTGGTAGAGAAAAAACTCAGTATTGCCTTTATAACTATTACTTTATACAGAATGGTTTTATTAGAGGAGAGGCTGGGACGTGGTTCCCCCATTTTACTGCTCTAATTACATGGCTACAGAATCATTCCTATACTTGTTTTAGTTGAGGGTTTTTTCATTGCAGAGACATGAAATAATTTTCATTTATTCCTAACTAGATGTATGGGGATTTCTATACTGAAAGTTAGGAAAACTTTTTATTATATTTTTCTGAACATCTGTATGCTCATTTACACATGCAAATCTGCTTTTGCTAAGACTATGTGTTGTGTATGCACAAATGCATCGTATACAGCAGGTAAAATATCATTGCAGTGACCTCTTAAAAATGTGCTGCATTTCCTGCAACTGAATTTATTTACCTTAATACATTGAAAGGGAAAAGTACCATATTTTAAAGATGTATTTTGCAGATTATTTTTCCAGCAGCAGCAAACCATTTCTGCACAACTACTCACAGTAGATGAATTATCATTTTCCTACTTTGAATCTACAACAGTTAATTTAATCGGTGACTTGAGGAGAATGTATGGCTAAATCAAGCCTTCAGTTGAGGGCTCGGCTTAGTTTTCTGTGGCATCTTGTGTCACAATATGTCACATCAGTGTGGCTGCATGGGTGGATGGGTTACTCTTAAAGAAGGCATCAGTCTGAAATGGGTTTTTCTGAAAAGCCAAGAAACCAACCAAACAAAAAATGTTAATGAACTGGATCTCCATGTGTCAATCTGTTCTTATGGTTAATTACTGTACCAGTGGAGGAGTTTGGGGAGAAAAGAGGACCTAGGTTTGTGCTGCACAGTCATTTCACATGGATCTTTTGAATTCCAGTCTGTGCTGACAGGGTCTCTTAGTCTGGAGTACTGTCCCAAAGTACCTGGTACATTAACAAGACCACAAATTCCAACTTTTTTTCTTTATTATTTGCCTCCCACCTCTTTCCCCTTTGTTGCTATAGTAAAAATGTTTCTACTTTTCTACATCTGTCTGCTGTTGCCAACAAAACACTGGAGAACAGGAGGTGATCTTTCTGTTTTCGTTCCAGCAGCCTGGCCCTGAATGAGTTTAATCGGCTGAGAAACACGACTGAAAAGGGCTTTGCTACCCTTTCTAACTTCACTGCGCTCAGGCTTTCTGTAGCCTAGAGAGTGACACCCTATGCCTTATTTCACTGTGGATTATTTAGAATGCTTCAATTGTGACTTGTCAATGTGGTCCGGGGTAGATCAAGGCAAAACCTCCGACAAGAAAACATCAATGCGAATATGATGTGACTGACTGCCACACAATAGACTAATACCTCTTAATTTGGACTTTTAGCAATCGTTTACCATCCTTATGCACTTGAAGATTCCAAATCCACTCTTACGGAGAAGAAAAAAAGTCTTTTTCTTCCCTCTCCCTCCTTCCCCCCTCCCCATAACTCGAGTGTATCGATCAATGTCTCTGTATGCATTTAATAGCTTTATTTCAAAGCACTTTACTCTTAAAAGCCCCTCTCACCAAGGCATACTATTGAAATACTGTGCAGGTGTAATTAAATGAGCCAATTTTTTGGCCAGGACTGTATCCCTGTTCTCTCTTTGGCATTAGACTCCCAGATAAGGTTTGGTCATTTCTTATTTCTGAGCAGTACTGATTTTGGGTTTGTCTCTTTTTTTTTTTTTTTAATTAAAAAAAATAATTAAACTGAAATTAATTGGTTAAAGGTTAATAGATGTAGAGATTGACATCCTTAGTAAAAGTACTCCATCTGAAATGACAGTGCAGGAGAGTTAATATATTACTAGCTAGTTATGCCTGTATTACACCCAGGAGTACTATGGCCAGGGCATCGCTGAATTCCAAGTATCCAGTGACTGCTGTGGAGACTGCTTCAAAATTATTCAGCTACTGCTGGATGCTGTGACTCTATTTGCAATGTTCACTGAGAAATGGAGGGGAACTACTCATTTATTTCACACGGGATTTTTCACACAACAGTTTTTTGCTCACTTCAAGATCTAGGGAAAGAGTTCAAAAATAGCATTTCAGAACATTCACCAGCGAGAATAAATTTCATACATCTCGTTTCTCTTCTTCATCAGGCACTTTTCGCTAACACTTGTCCGCATGAAATTTTGCCCACAAAAAAAAGCTGCAGGAGAGCCTTGTGGGCACTTGTGCACATATATTTTCACCAAAAGGGTTAGAAGGTCAGTCGAAAGCTCTTTGCAATAAGGGTGTCATCCAATGAAGACAGAGAAACAGAGCTATGCATCTTAATCAGGTCTTGTGAATAGGAAATACTCAAAGCAACAGTCATGGTGAATAGTCTGTGATTAGTCCACGAGCTGAAATCGGCCCCCATAACCCACATGCCAAATCATTTTGGATTGTGCACATATTTGTGAAAACCCAAAATTTGTCATTACATAAGTCACAAGCAAAATAAAGGTATAAATTTCTCAGATGAATTGTTCACAAAGGATAGAGTGCAAAGCTACAACCTGGGATGGTATTGAACTCGGTGACCCAGAGGTGAAGGGCTGAAGAGCCCATAACCAATCACCTTTGAATTCGGTGTCCGGGATTGTCTTTTTGAAAATTAAACAAAGACCCAACTGTAGTAATTGTGTCACCTTATGTACTTAAAGTAATTTCCTCAGCTCAGCTCAATATCTGGAGGAGAAAATGGAGAAATTGCCTGTTGTGCCACTTCTCTAAGGCTTTATATGTACTCAATTTTTTCCTCAGTGCTTTCCTACTGCTCTTCACAAAAACACTGCAAAGTTCCTGAGAACAGGCAATAAAATGCACAGATGTCTGAGCCAACAGAAATAAAACAAAAATAAGACCTTCACACAAATCCGTAAAGGTGAGACAGAAAAACCCCACCTTTGCATAGCTGTTTTCTTTAAGCATTGGTCCATTTTCACTGGAGTTACTCAGAAAATACATTCGTTTGTCAGATCACTGTTCTAATAAAATGAATTTACTTTCTTTACTTTAAAAAAAAAGGAAAAAATTTGCTGTGATGGGTGTCAGTCATCAGTGTGTGACATAAACGTTATCCTCTAATTCTGTGTGGTTACTGACTGACTGAAACCCCAACATGTCCCAGAATGGACTAAGAGCACAGTTACCCTCCTCTGCAGGTAACACTGGCTGATTGAAGAAGAGTTTTCATTAATAGTTCTCAGGTTCAGTGTCTGCCTCAGGAACAAAGCAGACTTTTCCAGCCCATGGAGAAAATCAGACTTGAAAGATCCCTCTTCCCCAAACCTGTAAGAGTACCCTGAGCTGCTCCCAGAGGAGATGCTATCATCATTGCTACCCTCTCTATAAGGGAAACACGTGAGATGCCCCAAGGACCCCAAATCAGCGAGGCAGCAGGGCTAGAGAAAGCACCTCCACTGATTCACAAGCCATGGGAAAACAAAGTCTTCTCTGATGCCTCCTACTTCACCCCAGCATTTTGGCTTTGAGATCACTTCTGTATGTAGCACATTCCCATCCCAGAGGAACATACTAATAATGAGGGCCAAATTCTGATAAAAACACCATTATCTTCTTGGAGCAGAGCTGTTTCCTTCACTTTTTGTCTAGAAAACCTCAGGCCATCTCTACCTCAGCTGAACCATGTGCTCAGCCAGGGTAAGCCAGCGTGAACTCTGCTGAACTTCAATATTGTTGATTTACAACACCTAAAACACTGCCAGAAGGCATAATTAGGATAAGAGCAGCTTAAAAAATAAATTTCCCTATTAGAGTCATAGAACCACAGAATCATAGAATGGGCTGGTTAAGAAGGGCCCTTAAAGATCTGACTTAAACCAGAACAGAACTAGCTTTAAAGTGTCCTGCAAGACTAAAAATAACCTTTCCAGCTAATTGTGCTTATGTTACCTCCTCCAGCAGCAACTATTTGGCTTCATCCTAACCTTCCTACTTACCCATAATTACCATCTCCTTTGACATGGCTAACTAAAAGTGGGTATTAATATGGATTTAATGTTGTTTCAGAAATCGGTGGGGGACCGAGGGTGCCAATGACCCTACTTTAACTTTGTACTAAAAATGTGTTGATCTGTGGGTTTTGGCTGCTGCTTGAATTTGACTTGAAGGTTGAAAGTAAACACATCACTCAAGCACATGGTGCATGAATTAAGGTCTTTCTGTCACCAGCCTCTGCTTTTTTTCCCTACTCTTGGGTCATGCACCCCAGAGTCCCCCCCCTTTCCCCTTTCCTCTCATGGGACCCTGGGGAAATATTTCTCTTGACATGAACTCCTGCGTGGCAACACCTGCATTTCTTTCAGAGCACATTTCCATGGGGGAGGGTTTGCTTTTTCCTTCATTTTTTTTCCCCTCCCCAGAAAGTTTTTCTCTAAGAATGAGCAGATTTTCTTAGCCACTCCACGGAGACCTGTTGCATTTCCAACAATGGAAAGCACATTGCCTGAATTTGAATTCCCGTACAGGAGGTTACCCTCCAAAAATATGTGCTTTAACTGAACACAGTCCATTTTTTAATCTTTGATATTATAGATTATGAATTGGTCACATTTCAAAGCCAGTTAAAAAAAATAATAATAATAGTAATAATAATAATAATAGTAATAATAATAATAATAATAATAATAATAATGGTGGTAGTAGTAGTAATAGTAGTAGTAATAATAGAATGCTTTCAACACACTTTAGAAAAGATTACACCTATAAGAGTTTGCTGTGTCAGAAATCTCCCCCTTAGAGGATGCAGTTTTTGAGAGCAAAAATGGTCATTTGCTATAGCTGAAGTAGTTCCTTAACAAAATAAAGCTATCCTGTAAAACAACTTTTCTCAACGTAACTGACTACACCAGGGCTTGTGCTGGTATAAATGTGTTAGTCGAGGCGTCCAGGAGGGAAGATTGTTCTTTTTTTTTTTTATTTTTACACACTAACTGACATCTTTATTCTGGGGAACAAAATTAAGTGTAAACCAAGCATTACTGTCTACAGCATTTTCTTGAGGTCAGGGTTTCCAGGGAATAATAGAAGGAGAAAGCTTCCTAAAGACATATCTTTGTGGAGTAGGGATGGGGGTTCCAATTTACTAGTCTTCATCTTATTGAGGGCAATAATTTCCCTGAAGACTTTATTGGCAGGGCATCACTGCAGAAAACGTTTGCTGCCGGCAACCCTATTATTTTCCATGAGAAATACAGTCCCGTGAGAAAGCACGTTCTCACTCTATTTCTGTGGGAAACACCAGGAGAAGAAGAATTCCAAATCCCGCGAGACCAAGCAACTGGAAACAACACCAGAAGCCCTCTTGTTTGTGTAACTTATTGCAAAAATATCAAAGGAGCGGGGGGGAGGAGAAGGGGGAGAGGGAAGAACATGTTTTCATAAAATTTTCAGTTTGCAAGAGCTCTGTTTTTAAAAAAAAATGGATTTATATTTGACAGCCCAAAAATCCCAAGGATGTTCAGTCTATTTCAGTTGTCAATTTATGATCTTTAAAACATTTTTAAAATTGACTGAACCTTAACTACATCCTACCTCATCTTGTACTAGCCAAGTTTTACAGATGCCATCTTAAAAATCAATTCAAAGAACAGCCATAAACTTGAAAGCTTCCTATTTGAAGTGTATATGGCAGAATGCAATTTTGTTTAATTTTAATTGACAGAGATGTCAGCCTAAGAGAATATTTTAGAATATTAGTAGGAACAGTAAACTCATGCCTTGACACTTTTATGATATAATGGTATAATTCTCGGGAAAAAAATCACCACTGTCAGGATTTACACAAAAGCGGTACATGTTTTACTTTTTCCTCGGTAAAGGAGTGACAAATGTATTACTAATTACACAATTACTTTATTATGTAGAACCAGTAATAAAACCCTTGACGTACCCTCAGAAAATCTGAGTTTCCTTAAAAAAGAAAGGATTTTTTATTTATTATTTTTTAAAATTATTATTACGCATTTTCTTGGGAGGTTTTAGCCTGTGGGACTTAGTTCAGTTCACTTCCCTCTGCATTTTACAATTCAAAAAGCAGATTTTTTGCGGCCTGGTTTTCTCCTAAGGAGACAAATCCTCAAGTGGTGTAAAACTGCCGTCGCTACCTGTTTGGACAAGCTGAGAATTAAATTTGAAGTAATATAATCACTTACTAAAAAAGATCCAGAACACGTGATTTCTCTTGGTTTTCTTGAATACTGATTTTTATATGTCTTTCTATGTCTTGATATGATAAAGCAACTTCACATCAAGAAATAAATGCACAACAACATAAACTACTTGTGTGCCATGATCAGATGATACAGAACACAGATAGGAAACTTCCTTAAATGTGAAGGTGGCTAGATTCTGAATCTACCTATTTTTTCAAAAGTCTGCAAAACTGAACACTAAGTTCTCAATCCCACACCTTGGGAGTGGATGAAGTCCTCCAAACCATACTGCCTCTTTGCACTGCCGTTGTAAAGAAAATTCCCAGACAACAAGGAGGACAAAAGCGATGCAAAGGGAAACTAAGGAACTTGGTGCTGCTGTACAATAAATATAAATGTTCCCTAAATCCTCAAGGCCTGATCTAGAAAACTACAATATGCAGCTGACTTTCAGCACATGAGTAATCCCTTTGACTTTAAAGTCATCTGCCTAAAGTTTAGTGCCCTGCTGGATTGGGACCAAGTCTCCAAAACAAAGTATGACTGCGATTCAGTGATTAATTATAGCCCTCAGATGGACAAGCCAGTTGGGTGAAACAAGAATTGGCCCAACCCTTCGCCCTTCTCCGAAAACAAATCTGCATAAAGGTCAAAAGAGTTTCGTTAAGGATGTACTTACCAAACTTTCAAACCTTTTGAGGATCCAACTACCACTAGTAAAGGCTCTCGCATTGTATCCCTCCGGGAGTCCCATAGGCGTAGTCGGTTGTAAACTCATTTTCCTATATGGTCAGGCACGCGTGTGGGGGACAGGAATGAATGACAATGTGGAACGGCCAAAGCTGCTGTCCTGTGACCATGGAGCTTTTAATATGGAGGCAACGGAATCAGGATTAAGAATTGCAGCTGCTAAGATGCTAAACCCCACATACAGCTCCTGTGGCTCAGATGTTATCAAGCGTAAAATCTTTTGAATAAAGCCTTACATGGGGGCACCATTGTAAACTGCTTTCCCAGTTAAAGCCTTTGCGTAGCGGTAAGAGGGAAAAGGTTGTATTTTGCCGTATTATTTTCAGTAATATGTCAAAGGCCACTGAAATCAATTCCCATTAATTCTAAAGGACTTTACATAGTAAAAATAATGCCCAGTAAAATCACTATGATGAAAACACTGTTTAAACTATTCTACTCCCGTAAGAATGGCCAGCAACTGATTTTCTTCCATGAGATGATGTTGTAAAAATTCCAGTGTTCATTTCTACTGTAGAAGCTAAAGTCAGACAGGCTTCTGATCAGTAGACTCTGAAGAAGTGAGTGTGATTTTAGAGTAGTTTTTCCTTCAGCCTCTGTTTACATTTGCTTATATCTAATCCAGATTTCCTCTCTTTGGTATTTACATCAATCTCTGTATGACACAACATCAAATTTTAATCCCAGCACTGCCACTAACTGGAGCTGTAGTTTTATCTTGGAAGTGACATGAAGGAAAAAAGATCCAGTTAATATTATTGCCCATTTAGGAAAGAAGCAATGGAAGTTATTGTTATGTAGAAAAATGACACAAGATTTCTGTATCCCACAGACAAATAGATTGGCAAATCCAGGTAAAGTCTCCACATCATGGACGTAAAATCAATCTTTTTTATTAGAATCCTGCTCAACATAATGTTCTAATGCTGCCTGTTGTGTGCCTTCCCAAAATCTCAGGATTGATCCCTATGCCAGGAGCTTCCAATTTAAAACACATTTCCACTGAAACAATTTCAGATTCCCAGAACCCAAAAGCCATTTTCACACCAAATCCTAAACTATTCCCTGAAATGCCTTAAATTGTCCCCAGAAAATCCAACATTCAGATCATGTTTTCCAGGATTCTTGTAATGTAAATGAAAGTCGTCTCCAGTAGAAAACTTCCTGTTGGTTTTCCTTATCAGAGTTGTGCTTACTGCACATGCTGGAAGAGAACACCTTGGGGAAACAACCAAACCATTTTCCAAGGGGAGCACTTACTCCTTGAAGAAAAATGCTGGTTGTTGACCCAACATGCAGATGACTGACCAGATGAACTACATACCTAGTATTAATTCAAAGCCTGTGGTCACCCTCACTTATATGCATTTATCTAATGCAAAAACCATGATAGAAAACTTCCTCCATACAGATGAGAATTGTGCATATTATGTATCATGGAAATTCAAAGGACAGCACAGTTTTCAGTATTTTTTCCTTAAATATTCTTGCCTTTTTTGATATTCAGTTTCCTGTATCTATGTAAAGAATTTGACCCCATGCACAAATAGTAAAAGTATTTTCAATTTAAATGGGTTTATACAGTTTTTTTGATTGAGGGAAAAACAACCCCCAAAAAAATTAACAAAAAAACCCCAAAAAACCAAACCAAAAAAAAAAAAGAAAAACCAAAAAAAAACCAAAACCAAAAACCTAAGGCCACAGGTTTCCAAGACTGGGACCACAGTGTATAAGACACCTCTGTGATGAGCGGCATAACACAAACAGCAGTTTCTGACTCCTTGAAAAGTTGAACTAGGAGCAACCAGATGGGTAGAAACACCATCAACAAGGATAGACATTATGGGAGATGAGAAATGGACTGGCAAGAGTAGCAGGAAGGCTGAAGATGAAGAGATTTAGGACTGAGAATAGGGGAAAAGGAACAGACAGTAGTTTTCTTTATTTTTGTGACAGAGATGGGTGGGAAAATAAAAGTCTCCTCCATCAGGTTTGCCCCTCCTCACTCACAACAGGCACTTGGCCCATGTGAAGGATTAACTGGCTGCTTGTAAACTGTCGTGTTTTGATACTAAAGCCATTTTTAGCAGCAACTTGGCCAAGCGACGTGTGTGCATCTGCCACCCTGTAACTCAGCCATGGCTTCCGTCATGCTTTGAAGAGAGCACCACACCTGGGTTGGCATCTCCCATGCCAGCTTTCAGCCCTCCGAGGCTTGAATTGAGTTTAGGGGATTATCACAGTTTAAAATGCAGGCTTTGTAAACAGAGAGTAAAAATAGTCATCACTAGAGCAATATAGTCCTGCTTTGTACAGCTGAAAAACAACAGTGGAAATGCTTGGTGGCACGCCTTTCTCAGGAGCTATTTTTAAATGCACCTAGTATTTTTTTGGACAGTATAAAGAGTTTCAGTTCAAGTTATTGATTAATAGGCTCTAAAACTTCAGGTGTGATCAAAAAAATAGAGCTGATTTTTGTGATCCTTTAAGAGTTTCAAAAGCACTACAAAGAACCATTTAAATGCCCCTTCCTTGATTGTCCAGAACTTCATATAGCTTACTAGATAAAGATCCTGGAATCGAAATCTGTTAAAGTCAATGAAAATATTTCCATTGGCTTCAATGAAAGCTGCATTTGGCCTAAAAATAATCCATTATGTGAGGCAAATTTGCCCACTGAGTTCTGGCCAGATCTGATTTTAGGGGAGTTCAACTGGAAATCATCACTCATTCTTTTGGATGCTGTGAAGAAAAAGGCTTCTTTATTCCTTACCTCAAACTCATTAGGTTTAAGAACTACCATAGGACTTACCACATCTAACTAGCAACTATTAAGTAACCTTCCTTTTTCATTAGTTTTGTCCTCCTTATGCACTGCAAAAAATCAGGCTCTTTGTGTTTGGGGATGCATTGTTTGTAGGTTTTTCTAACATCAGTATCTTACTCTGCTTTATTGGCTCCACATTTTTTCATAAGATGCTGCCAGTGTGGATACATGACAGCCAAGCCTTTCCTGAGTCATATCAACATTACAATGTAATACAAAAGAAAAAAAAGGGGGCAAAAAAACCCCACAGCATCTGACTTCTAGTAATATCTGGCATGATATTTTAAGGTAAGCAATAACGAGAATGTGTCGTATAAACATATAAAAGAATGCAATTCTGAAATCTGTAAGAAAATCTGATTTGGCCACCACCTTTTACACAGATTATCTGTTAGCTTCTATTTCTAACAAACCATGTTATGAGATCATGCTTCTCCGTCTCATTTATCAGCCAGTTTCAATTTTGATGACAGGAGGAGGAGGGAAAAAGTCTCAAAACATAATAAAATCTCTCACAAGTCTCGCAGATGCTGAAGTTCACAGAAATGAGGGTTGGCTGGCAGAAAAGGACTTAAATTGGAGCTCCCACCACAGAAAAGGGTGAAGTAATCTATACGTGGTTCTACAAAGGACAAAGCTGTGAAAATTCTGTACACTTCCTCGCATTTGGCTTTTGCTTCCAAGGAGTGTTTTGGGAGGCTCACATTATACAGAACAAACAAGTACAATATTGAGCGAGCACACATCAGCTGAGACAAATTTATTTTGCCGTGATAATCACATCACAGTGAATGTAGAGGCTAGCTTATGAAAGCAAAGTTTTGGGAATGGCCTGGTGGTTTAGAAAGGCCAATCTGCTATCAATTCCCACACCCCTTGAAACATGAGATTCTCCGTTGTGTAGAAAAACTGGAGTGGTTCATGGGCTTTGCTGCTTGGAGGCAAATCTCCCCACAAAATGACCTTGAAAGTATATTTTTACATCCCCATGGGCTCTCAGATTCAAAAGCTCCTGGTAGCCAAAAGGGATTTGTAATGGACCTAAGATTCAACCTGCTTTCTGCAGCCCTTGTTCATGCTAAATAAAAATGTGCTCCAGGAGGATTTTTGCTGACGACATATGACTGTATGCCCACCAAAACCATCCCAAAGCCTAGATCAAAATCCAAACCATAGTTCAGCACCACCCATCTAAAACAATACTGTTTCACCCACAGGAAAAAAGTTCAGAATGGGGAAGCCATCCAATTTAACACCGGATGACCTAGGATCTGCCACTAGCTTCTCAGTGGCTCTGGACTTCACTTCATTTCCCATGCCCTCATTTCCTCAGCATTAAGTGGTATAAACCTCCACCATGGATCAGTACTAGATCTGAAGATGGAAGTCACTGCACAAAGCCCAGGTGTTGGGATTTTAATAGAATATGAAAAGTGGTCTGTAAACCCCAGCAATAGGAAGCACATGGGAGAGCAGAAGAGTAAAAATAGATAAATTGGATCACTTAAGCAGTAGAAATAGAAAACCTTTCTTTCATTTTTATGTGATACAGAAGGTTCATTATGTGCTGTATCGACAATATAGTATTTTTCAGTGTCACCTGTTCATTAAAGAGTCATTTTAAAGGCAGTTGATGGGTTCCAGTATCACACAATTCATCTAATAAAAGTATTCATTAGTTTGTATATTATATCTCTTTTCCTGCTGTTCTGGTAATCCTTAAATAAGATGTCCCAAAGGTACTGATTCTGATCTCACATCAATGTGTATTAGTAAATCCATTAAAGTTAATAGGTTATTGTCCATTGATGTAAGAAAATCAAGGCTAATGAGGCTACTTGAGTATGCAAAAATTACAGGATCGGAACCTATTGTCATTAAATATTTTGGAAGGTTATGTGACTTTTCTAGGTAGGACATAATTTTCCTTAACACAGCTTTCAATAGAGGTGCATTAGCCTCTAGTGGCAGTAGAGGTGATATATTGTATCGCTAATTTAAAGGATTATGCATGAAAAGTGAATATATTGCAATAATTATGAAGTCTTGTTTGACTTCACTTTTCCACAAGTGTACTTTGTCATGCTTTAAATACTCCACGGATCTGAAAAGCACAATCAAGATGCTGTAAATTGGGGTGAAATAAAAAGCTTATTAGCACGTTCTTAGAGCAGATTTAGGTTTGGAATATTTTCTGTGTGACTGCCATCATTACTGCATTTATACCCGAGCAATGCCTCCACCTCTTTGATTGCGAGCATGTGTGAGCCCGTGTGTGCACGCACGTGCAGGAGGGGTCACGACATTTATTAAAGCAGTCAATAAGGCACGCACAGGACAGGCGTCTAACCCTGGAATATATTTATATTTATACTCATTTCTGATATGGAAACTAAAGAGGAAAAATCAATTGGAACCTAACGTTTCATTGTCCTTCACCTTGACTCTTTGGTTTAAAGTAAGCAGTTAAAGAATAAACATTGCTGGGGAGAAATAAATAAATAAATAGATGAAAAAGCCACTCTCTAACATTATTAGGACTTCCAAAGTAAATAAAAAGTGGTAGAGCTGAGAGCAAATTGCTGCAGTGGTGCTAGGGAGAATCCTGATTTTAGCACCGCTGTACCAAATTTGTCATTTAGGAAAGCTCTTGTTCCCTTTATTGAGTTCCACTGTAGTGAACAATTTCTGCCTGCATCCCTCGTGTGTCCTTTTGGTTTATTATCTTTCACTGTGAATTGAGCATCCACAATCAGTTTCACAGGAAGCCTAATTTCACACACTGCTTATACATATGATGAGGACTTCCCTCTCCCTTCCCCCCTTCCCCATCCCTTCTCCCAATGTTCTTATCAAATGAAGAATTGTGGATAAGGGTTAGGTGCAGATAAACATGAGTGTAGCACTTCCAGAAAGGTCATGATCCCCCCATAAGGTGCTTCTTGTTATGCCTGACCTTCAGATTTTCATCATCAGCCCGCCTGACAACTTAATAATGCAGAGGTGCAGGATTCATTTCTCCCCTCTGAGAGCGCCAGTACGGGACGCCCTTTTCCCTGATTATTTCCCTGCACTCCCGGCTGCCCTTTATAAGCCAACCAGAACTCCATCAATCATGCTCTTCTCTCCTTTCCTCCTCAGCCCCCAGTCCTGAAAGCTCGAAAGCTGCAGTGTCCCCTTTTGTCTTGCGCTGCCACACAGCTACAACAACAACAGAAAAGATTCGACGCCTGAAAACAGTCTGTGCAGAGACAGCAATCCACCTCCCCATTTATAACCCAGAGTCTTTCAGCCTCCCTCCACGCCGATTACATTGTCTTACAGAACAACTCCTCATAGGCTCTGTGAACTATCAAAGGAGGGGAGAGATTTGAGCTGAAATTTGGAGTTTTGATCCCATTTTATTTTTTCATGTTTTCATATTTCCCTTTATTTTCCCTTCTTATTCTTGTATTTATATTCCTATAGTTCAATAATAATTCAATTAAAAGGGAAAAAAACTTTCTAGAATTACTTACTCACTTGTTTTTCCTTCTAAAGATAAGGGAGAGGCAAAGACTTGATATTTTCAAGGTATTAAGCATGTCTATATTGGAATGAAATAACCCAGAAAAGTTTGGAAGAAAGTCATCTTAGGATAGGAGGATTTTGGTTCTGATCAGATTGTAAATACTGCAATAAACTTATGTTTCGAAATACGTGTTCACTTTTCCCTTCAGCCTTCCCAGTGCTTTTTCAGCCAGTGATTCCTAGAGTGAAAACGGGATGATAATGCACCATGAGCATCTGGTGAGAGCAAAGTACAGTATGTTCCCTGACAGAGCAGGGATATGCCAAGGCCATCTCCTATTGCCTAAAGCAGCTGCCATTTGTACCTCCAAGAGGGCAAGTATCCCCTGGTAAGCTACAGCTCAGCTGGGTATGAGAGCTACACCATACCCAGCAAGCAAACTCGGATCGTACCCTGCCCAGCGGCAGCAGGATGCAAATCTGTGCCCAGCTGGATGGAGGAGTTAATGCGATAGCCCAGCTCACCCATTAAGGCACTGTGCTGGATCTGTAAGAATAAATAAATAAATAACAGAGCTGCATGAAGCGCCGTGAAACCACTCGTTTGCCAAAGATCAGCATTGTGGCTGAAATTAAGTTTCCCTCACTCCTCCTGTGCCTGGATGCACTCACATAGTGCTGGTGCATGAGGAAGCCTAAACTTGTGTCTGTGGGGTTTCTTAACTGAACCATCACCTCCCCATGGAAAGCAAAAACCTGCTTAAAAGCAGAGAAAACAGCCTCAGTGCTATTCAGTCCCCCAAACAGGTATTGTGGGACTAATTGGGAAGCCCCTGAATAATGTTTTACCATCTGAATTATTTCATACATCATAGATCTGGAAAATCCCAACACAGATTTAGAGCCTGTAGTGAAATATGGAATTACATTTACCCATTGCAAAGGCTAAATATCTCTTCAGAGCCTTCCTCTTCCTAGTGAAAATAAGAAAAAAATAAAAACTTTCTATGAAGATTTTCCTTCAAACTAATAGCATGTCAAAGATTGCAAACTACCATCAGCAGAGATCTGGAAAGACTAGCAAATGTTCAGGAGATTTGCTGACAGAAAGAACAGGGAGTTCACCCTAAATCCCATTGAGTCAATTAGTGTTGCTTCTAACTCCAGTATTCTTTGGACAAAAACCCCAAGGGATTTCTGGTTCATTTTCAGGCTTTTTTCCAGTCCAGTCAAGGGTCTAAAACAAGTCTAAAGAACATCTTAGAAAGAACAGAAAACATGTGTCAAAATTAATCAGTTGTGAAAAAATCTCAACAAACAGATGAAAGAAGGAAGGAAGGAAGAAAGGATAGAAAGGATGAGGCACAGTAGGGAAAAGAGAATGATCACACTGAGAGGCTGGAGAAGAAAAATAGATGAGTGATAATGATCTACAAGTGAGGGAGAACCTGTCAGAGGGAGAGAGGCAGGTTTGATCACTGAAGGGGAGCACAAACAAATGAAACAGAAAAACAGGAAGGAAAGTGAAGCAAACTTGCAGATACAGAGGAAAAGCAACAGGAAACCTGCAGTGCCCAGTATCCTTTCTTGAACACTGGGTGCAGGAAGTCACACTTCAAAAGGACAGCCGAGAACTGAGGACCTGATAAGAGTGATAAAGATGCCCTTACCACCAGATCAAAGTGTTGGAGGGAGGGAGGGAGGAAAAGAGGGAGGGAGGAGATAGAAGGAGAAAAATAAAAAGAATAAAGCACAAGTCGATCTTAAAAGAGGCTGGAGTTTTTGTGCTTGTTTTTTCAATTTTTATCCCGAAATATGTCCAGCTTACGTCTCCAAGTGGGGAGCAGGACTCCCTGGGATATTAAAACCACTCCCAAGCCAAACTCCATTTAAGATTCAAAACCTACAGCAAATGCAAATCCTTTGCTTGGCACCCCTTCTTCATTTCAGTCTTCATCAGCTGCAGCAGCAGTGCCAGTGGCTGTCCAGAGCCTCTTGGCAAGGATTTCCTGGCAGTGCCTCACCTGGGACCTCGACTGCTGTGCTCCCCTCCAGCCTCCAGGATCAGCACGAGGAGCTGCCACGGCCTCTGGGTGACATCTTTGTACAGCCCCACACAAATGAGGTACAAAAGGACACTCAGGGTCAGGCTGTTCTCTGGATTTGAGTTTCCCTCCATGAAACACTAATTTTGTAAGGAGGAGGGAGGTTGTCCTCTACTAACATTTGCCAAGGGAAAATGAGGAATAGCTTGGATCCTGACCAGAGGGCCATGGCTACATCCAAGCCCTTGCAAATTGACTTGGCAAGAGAGGATTCTCTCGAGGAGTGAGGAAAACCAGAGAGATGTCAGTCAGAGAAGTAAACACCATATGCTTGTCTCCCAGCATCTGACGGTAGTGAAGTGGACAGAGCAGAGAGGCTGGCAGAGCCGAGAAGTAGGGCAGTGTAAATCAAGACACATTCTCCTTCCTCTGCTTCCCAGAGGAGCTGCACAGACATTAGCAGTGAGTTCCTCCTAAATCCAGGGGCTCTTCAAAGACGATTGGTGTTTTCCATACTGATTATTTACGCTAAGCCTTGATTGAATGAACTGTAGGTTACAGAGAGGTGACTTTTTTTGAAATGTATGAGATAAATCCTTCTTCGTCTAGAGGGCAAAGAGTTAGTGAGAGAAAAGGAGAGGCTTTAATATGGTCTACTTGGTTTTAAATAAAAAGAATCTTCTCCAGCTGCTTTTTATTTTATTTTCTCAATGCTGAAAATTTCGCAGGCAAATGTTGTCCAATATCTTCAATTTTCATAACAAAATGTTGTCATTTGACTCACGTGAGGGTAGCAAAGGTGGGAGGTGATTGCTCCATTTCCACCTATTGCCTCCTTCAGTTTAAATCTGTGTCAGGGCCATGATTCCCTCTCTAGCCTTCTCCAGAAATGCTATTAAAAAGAGGAGACAGGCTGCAGAGGCACCAGTGAGATTCCAGTCCATGAGAAAAAATTCATTCCTGCGGTTCGTTGGTAATTACCCACCACGTCGCTATTGTTTTAAGAATTGGTTTTAAGCATTTTGAAAACATTTTGAAAACACAGTGCAAAGGTTAGAGCTATGGAAATAAAGAGTTGAGAAGGCAGCCTGCAGACACAAAGGTAGGCTGTTGATAAGACAAGTTGGCGAGGAAGGAAAAAAATTGCTCTGAGAAATGATTGAACTTCAGGTTAGAGCAAAAGCTTCTGCAATGTGTAATGTTGTATTAACTTATCCAAGACATATTTTGACAGCTCTAAGAGGAAATAGCTGAATTAGAAGTTTTACAAGTGTAATCTCTGACAGGTTTTACACCAAATATTTACTTTTTTATTCATCAGGTTAATAAACTCATAACCTTCTCTCACACTGGTCATTTCCTGATGGGATCCAATTTTCTCCTATCTGGCAGCAACATGCCCATGTGTTCAAAGCAAGTTTCAAACACAGGTATATCTTCAGAACAGCCATTCAGCTCAGAGGAGGTGGTTCTGAAGCCACCAGCTCTGAGCCTTTTCAGCTCATCACATGATGATCGACGTAAATTTAAACTTTTTAGGAGTGTCATTCTGTTCAGCAAAGCTTTCTATTCCTCTTCTTAGCTTAACCCAAGGTCTTCCTGCCTTTTAGCTTAGAATTAGAAAGGTTTTCTGGGCTCTGTTCTGTCTCAATTCTAGAAAACTGATATTGAGAGTAAAAAAGTCTTCCTTTTTCTCTGATTCCGTTCTTTTATTTATCATGTATGTAATGCACACAGTAAGTCCAACTATCAGTAATGACTCAGAAATGGCACCCTAGGACACGGATATCATTTTGTCTGACAAAGCATGTTCTCTCAGGATCTACCATGAAGAGCCATTTAAAATCTCCTAATTCACTATAGTAAGAGGAATGGTGTCAGTGAGTAAGTGGGTAGTAAGCAATTACAGACTATGTCAAACTGGAGAACGTTTTTTTAAAAAAAACCCAAAACTAAATTGTCTGTACAACTAATGATTATTTTGATAATGAAAAATTTTATCAAAGAAAGTTCATAAAAATAAAAGCAAAAGAAAATTATTGAAAAATAGTCTGGGTCACCTTCAGTAACACACAGAAAACTTTTTTTCCTTTAAATACAATAAAAGTTCTAAAAAAACCCCTTCTTTCATATCGAGTCAAAGGCTCTTCTTTACCATGTTCTATTTTTGATTTACTGTTTTAAAGTTAAAAATTCCTCCTGACCAAAGACATATGGAAAATCAATCTTTTGTAATTTTATTATTTTTATATTCTTTTTTAATGATATGGTATAAAAATCCAATTCTAATAAAGGACATATATGGCATAAATACACTAAGACACTTTTATATCGGTGGAAAAAATCTGTAGCCATTTAATACCCTGATATGATGGATAAGGGCTTAAAAAAAGCTTCAGAGGAGCAACCTTTTTATTAAATTAACAAAAATAATTATTAATTCCTGAAATATGTGATAGAAAATCTTTAATGCAAAACCCCCAAAGTATTCCTTCAAAGAGACGTATCAGTTCCTAACCCAACTCCACTGAAAATGGTCATTTTCATCTGCTAAATATTTTCCTAGGAATAATCATTTTATTTGGTGAAAAGCTGAACAAAGATAATGCACAAAGTAAAATTTGTGTGAAAGGAGCATATCCTACATGAAACTGAAATGTCAGTTTCTGTAGGAGTTCTTTTTACCTTTCTGCTAAAGCCTTTCTTTTTCAATTCTTCCTAAAACACTTCATCCAATTTTGTCACGTCCCAGTTCAGTGATCAGTACCACCATGACCAAAAATGTCCTTTTTTTTTTTTTTTCCCTGTTGGACTATTTTATGTCTCTGCCTTTTTTTAACCAATATATTCCAAGTTGTGTCTCTTTTGTAAACCAACTTATATGCTTGTTCAAAAATAAAATTAGCAGAAAGCTATTTGTCTCTACAAATAATACATTATTATTATTTATTTTCTAATATTTCATATTAAAAAGCCAGGAAAATAAAATTTTCAAACTTCTAATACATTTCCCAGTCAGTTTTTCATTACTTCATTCTACCAATGCACTGCAAAGCCTTCCTAACACCTCCCAGTGTGATTGTTTCCTGTTAACAGAGACATTTTGCAGACAGATTGAGTGTCAATATTATTAGCAGCAAATTATTCACATTGCGTGAATAGCCTTATAATCCTCATTTACTGCAGATATGCAGGAGCCTATTGTTTTTAAAACAACTTTCAATAAGTTCTCATGGTTCTGATGGCATCTTCTGGATGTTATCAAGGTTTTTAGGGCAGCAGAGATAAAAATGTCATTTTTTGATTCAAGGGATGACAGTGACGCCAATACCAAGTTTGTCCCTAAAATCCTAAAGACTGCAGAAAAAGTACAACAACCTTGTGTCTGCAATATCAGGTGCTTGTCTGCTTGTGTGGTACATAGATAAAGGTAGGGAATGAGTAGCTGTATCAACCAGTTTGCTGCTGAAATAGCCTTTCACTGTTTATTTTCCAGCTAAGTCAATTAGGCAAGGTGGTGCATCAACATTCAGTATGTGCTGATTTCAGATATATTGGCAGGGTTTTAAATAAACACCAATGAAGGGAGTATACATCTGTTAAAAAAAGGCAAGCTCTTAGGGAAATATATACTAAAGATGGCATGCTATAATCTAAAAACACAGGAGCTGGAAGACTGTTTTGTTGTTGTGTGGGTAATTTTTTTCTGCAGATGACTTCATTTCCCAAATAACATTGTTGTCGTTTTTTTTTTTTTTTTTAACACAAGACTTTAAGCTTTCTCAGTTACAATGCTGTCTTGTTTGAATGCATGCATAAATAAATTTTGATCATCTGCTTCAAATCTCACTTTATGTGAAAAAATCAAGAGGTAGTTGCGAGCTACCTAATTAAAACACTGAGACCTGCCCCACTGAGTGATTCCAGTTCTATGTCAACATTGTGCTGCTGTAATTCAAAGAACCCAATCGTCCCAATTCAGGTCCAGGTTTGTATAAATTTTGGAGGCAGAATCTGTAAATACATTTTCAGAAGGAGATGCCCTGAGTAACAGGGTTATGCTCTGCAGGAACCTTGGCCTGAAGACGTGTGGATAAAATAGAAGAGGAAAGCTAATTGTTCAAGGTCAGAGAGCCACACATGACAGAATCACGACTAAAGCCTGGAGATCCTAATCCCCAGATCAGTGTTTTTCTCACTGGATCTATAAATCAGTAACTATCCCAGTGTAACACATAAGTAACATTTTTGGTGCATTTGACCCACAAGTAGATGCATACCTTTCTCTCCCACTCCTGTCTTAAGAGTCAAAGCTCCATCTCATGGATTCCTTCCTGCCACACTACAAAGGGTTAAGAGATGCAGCCCACCAGAACAATGGCTTTTATGGAAGGCATTTCTCCTCCTCATCCACTCAGCCTCTGCTTTATTAAACACTTGATCAGTTGGCTTAAAAATTAACCATATGGTGCTGTTTGTAGGGTATAGATTCCAGTCTCAAGGAAGGGCATGATCTATTTAGCCTGCCTGGGCAAACGATTTCGGTATGCACATCACTGTCTACTTATTGTCATTAGTGGAACATAAGCAGAAGACTAGAAAACTTTTTTTATCCATGGACCTACCAATAAAGAAACAAATTCCCCTAAAAAGTTGTCTGATGACTGAATACAGTAGCATATAGAAAAAGCAACAATCATACAATCACTAAAAAGAATATATTTTTTTTAAATCTGCATGTAAGCAGAAAAAATATTCATCCCTATAGGGACTGGAGTAGGAACCATTTAAGCAACTCGAATAAGCAACATTAAGCATCCTTTGCAATGTCACTGAAAGGAACGAAAATGAAATCATAGAAATGGCAGTCAGAAATCTTCTGCACTCTTCTGACTCTGTGACTCAAGCAAAGTCACAGTACCTCTTGGTGACCCATGAGTTTGTCTGTCCATAAAATGTGTATTTTAAATAATATGAATCTAATCTCAAGGCTGTTCTCGGTCCAATTAATTTTTGGGAAGTGTTCTCAGACCAATGTATAAAAGTGCCGTATTAGTTCAAACAATGAGGATGATTATCTTTCAGGGATTTTTATCCTCAGTGAAAAGCAAAAGGAATTACTGGCCAATTTTGCCTAGTAAATGCTGAATACTTGGAACACTTCCCGTTCATACTCATTCTGTGGCTTTCCTGTGTCTGACTTATGTTTATCTTCATTAAGTGGAATAATGCAAGTCAAAATAGCTACAAGTAAACTGTCTGCTGGATAGGGAACAGTTGTTAGTTCATGGGAAATGGATCGTAAAAAATGTGCTACTCTGACTTCAGAAAAGAGCTCTAAATTGATCCATTTCCAGTTCAAAGCTCCTTAAAACACACTGAGCAATCTCACCTGATATTTCATCACCATCATTGCATGTCTTTCTAGTTCAAGAGGGGATGGATTACGCTGAAAGTTTCTGTCTCTGTCAAAGTTCATCAGAAAGTTCTGATTCACATGGGGAGGCAGGGAGAGCATCTTCAATCCTAACTGGAAGCCCGTTCGAGTAAGCAATTGTCCTGGGTTCTTTGAACTTTGGAAGAGGTGGGGATGCAGTCATATAGAAGACGAACTACTTCCCTTGAAGGAGTACAGCACATATCTGTGCAGATTGATAGAGTCATAAGTCACTGGGAGCTAACCTGGGTACAGCCTGAGGTAAGGCTAAAAGCTAAAGTCATTCCAGGTGGGCTGGTGGAAGGAAAAAACAAATCCTAGACATTCACATATGAGGTCGTAACTTCTGTTCCATTGCCGCTCACATATAAATATTTGAGATTTATATTTTAGAAGTTTTAAGCCTCTCTATAAAATGCATTTAACTTTGGGGTTTATTTTAAAATGCCTCCCGAGTCAGAGAGGTGCCACTCTCTCTCAAGGATTTCAGGCAAATCTCTCTTGACCGATCCAAATCCATAAGCCAAACCATATGATTCCAAAATCCTTTCAATTGCCTCCTGGATCATATGTCCACATCTGGAAATGATGGATATTCTCCTCCCAGCTGCAGAAGAGGGAAATTCTGCATTAGGCTAAAAATACTGTGTAAATTGCAAGGGAGAAGGGTCAGCTTTCTAAAATTACAGTGGTCAAGGCAAGTCAAGCACTTTAATGGCAGGCTCAGGTCCAAGATCAAAATCATCTTGCAAATCTCCAAGCAATTCTACCTAGAAACATGCAGAACATTTTTGGTTGGTTTCACGGTGAGGAGAGCCAACGGGCAACAAATTCCCAAAGCCAGAGACTAATCTCCTTTCACAAGGGACACAAAGCAGGTGCTCTCTGTGAGGATGAAACTGTGCCCGAAATTTGGTTGACGTAAAGCAGGAAAGAGCTTTCTGATGGGAAATGGTTGTAAATCACAGGAAGATCAATAGAAAAGAACAAATCAAAGCTGAAATCGCAGTTTTGAGCTCACCTTGCTGAAATCTCTTTGTCTAAAATATTCTCAAAACATCAAAGAATTTATTGGTCAATAGCCACAGGAAAATAAACCTTTAATAAAGAAATAACTACAGAATTTATATTATGTATGACTGAATTTAAATTGGTCAGCTATACTACTGTTTCTTAACTTTTTCTGTATAATTATCCATGCCGAGATGTCATCTCTCACAGTCTCACTCTCACTTTAAGTGATACACAAATAGAGGAGAATTCATTGGAAGATACGTCATAATACGTTATTGTTAGGATAACACCACATAAATAATTAAGATGAGACAAACAGTCCACTTGTCTGTCTGTGCCTCTGAGTCATTACTTCACTAAGTCTTGTCTGGGAAAAGCTTACTGTTTCCAAAATGAAGCTTGTTGCATCAGACCTTAGGTAGAATGAAAATACTCTCTAGAAAGGACCACACTATAGACAGCCTTTCCCAGAGGAAAAAAATGAGGGTGCAGGGAGAGAATTTTAATGTGTTTTTATTTTTCTTATGTTATATTTTTCCATTCAGGTAGCTTGAAAATATATGAAAACGGTGAGGCAAAAGAAAAAACGAAAAATGTGTTGTTTGAGATCTCTGAAACTACAAGAGCTCAAAGCTGGGGTATGCAAATCAAAATGAATTACTGCTAAGGCAAAGAAAACTATGCTGAAGTTTGAGGATTGGTACAACTGCACATTCTTGTCAGATATCCATCTAAAAGCTCTCGAGTGGGGAGCAAACCTCGCAAGATAGCTTTCTCACAATATTTCTAATAGTTTCTGTTTATAGGGAGGCTAGAGATAACGGGAAAACAGTACATATCCATGTTATTTTGACTCAGCTAAGTGCTGGCTGGAATACAGGGGACTAATTCCAGAGCTGACGTAAATAAGCTTAGTCAAAGACAGTGAGACAACACCGATTTACACAAAGCGTGGTTCAAGCCTGGGAAATTCAGATCCTTGCAGAAGTTTAGATAAGATACATCTAGGCAAATATTTGAGGTATGTATACAAATCTATATAAAACACTTTCTAAACCACTTTAATCTCAATCTACGTATATGAGCTGCTAAAAAAAATAAGAAGAATCTGCTTTTGGGAACTGCATTGGAAGGAAGCCCCACAGTGCCTAGTGAAGGAGGCTGCTCTCCCAGCACCATCACTGGAAGAAGAAGGAGAAAGAGAAGTCCTTCTACCAAGGGGCAGTTCAGAGATGCTCTGGCCTGCACTCTGGAGGATCTTTATCCCTTTTTTTTTTAAACGTGGCTCCTTAGGAATGACACTCACATAATTTAATACTCTAAAATAACAAGTTTCCCTAAAATTATATCATTTGGTAGCCCCAGAAAAATCAAAAGTATATGAAATGGAGATGATCAGCTTAAGCATAAGACTAAACATTTCTGAATTTTAATTCCATTTTG
Organism: Falcunculus frontatus; assembly: GCA_013398115.1. Taxonomy (NCBI): domain Eukaryota; kingdom Metazoa; phylum Chordata; class Aves; order Passeriformes; genus Falcunculus; species Falcunculus frontatus. Next base: position 587,762 of record VZRV01000635.1, read on the forward strand.
AAGAGCAGACATACTTCTACTGCTCTGGTCAAGGGGTAAAGTCGTTTGACTGAATTCCCCAGTCTTTAAAAGAAGAATGGGCCCAGCTCCCAGAAAAACATGAAGGTTTCATTCATATTTGGAAAGCGTGTCAAAGATGGATTCTTCAACACATTTTACTTGTCCCGGTCCCCCTTCTTTCTCAACCTATTTCCCATGCCTCTAGCAGAGCAACATGAAACAAGAGCACTGCAATACTGTGCATTTTTCTTGGCCAAAAAAATTAACCACAAAGTCCAAGGTTTGTATTTTTTTAAACAATATTCACACAGGGCTCAAATTATGCGCATAAACATTGACAATGTGTTCGCTATTAGTCTGTGTGACACCTTATTCCTTTAAGTTTGCATCTCTTGGCACAGGCTAGGAGAAGTCAGTGCTCTCTGAGAGGGCTAGTTAAGATGTATCTTGCTGTTTCCCCATATCTTTAGTATGCAGGGAGCGCAGAGATGGAGATAAAAGGAGAAATGTCTATCTTTGAGTCCTCTGCAATACAGAATAAGTTATCAACCTACTAACATGCATGTCTGAATAGACTCCTTTGGCAGGAGGGAGATTTTATCTGTCCTGACATGTGAATTCCTCCCTCATGTCAATCCATGAAAGTACTAAAGAATAAACTCTCTAGTAAAATGAATGTGGCATACCACTGGGACTTAGAGAGCACCATATTTTCCCCTAGTTACTTTTTTTTTAATTTTCCAACTGAATCCTTGATATCCATATAAATTAGTCACTCTGAAGGGCTACTTGAAAATCTATTGCTTTAATCTCATAGGCTTGGGGAGGGTGCTCTCTCTACTAAGGCTCAGGAGTTTGTTGTCTCTATTTTCCCTCTTCAGCCGAGCGATGTGCCGTCACATCCAGCCCCCGCGCACAGCGTTCGAGGAGCATTTGTGCTGGAAGCTTTGCAGCTGTGCAAGTTAAATGAGCAGGCACTCCACTGCCCTCAGATCTGGTAGGCCCCAAGGTACAGATATGAGCAGTCAAAATGTCCTATTTAGCATCCTGAACTGCCCACCCATGCGAGAGGGAAGAGGATGCAATGTTTTGAATGAAGCTGAACGCAGCTGCAGTTCCAGTTCGTGGGGGCACGAGAGGGAAAGTCACATCGGTCTGTTTGCAGATGAATTGTCAATCTGGTTTCACAAATACTTGTTTCCGTGCTCATCACCAGTGTGAGGACTCTTCATTCACCAGTCTCTATAGCACCTCAAACAAGGCTGCCTGACTGCTGAAATGGATCCCGTACTCTTCACTTACACCATAATTTCACATCAATAGCGGTCGGACGAGGAGAATAATAATCATTTTTATACAACAAAACATAACTGAAATAGTAAAAAAGGCAACAAAAGAAGAGGTAAAATAAAAATGATCCATCTTTTCTTCTTTTGGTCTCCAGTGTTTATCCCTAGATATTTATGATGTACTACATAACAACATACTGGTTCTCATTGTATTCTGTTGAAGGAAAAACTTATACTTTGATTTATGTTTTGCCTGAGTTCTTGTGTCTCAATAAAGGAATTTAAACACTAGACAATTCTTACTACTCTTTATTAAAATTTTTTAATTAGTCTCTTTAGAGCCAGGCACACTGCAATCCGTAACAGTCTTTTTCCCTTTCCCTTAATTTGTTTGCCCTGCATACATTATTTTCACCTGTTTTTCCTGTGTGGTGCATCTGATGCAAGTTACAGTCCATGGACTGCTTCTCTTCCATTCTTTTTCACGTGCTGTACATCTACAGCTGGAGTTCTGATTTCCAATCAAATGTAGAAAATCAAAGCAAATCTGTCAGGGTCTTAATGACCTGGGTATAAAACCACAAAATAGTTTCATGGACAAGGACAGCCTCTTCTTCTTTATGACTTTCCAATTGTTATTCAGATATTTGATAGGGACCTATGCATTGAACTTATTAACTGAACTCCGAATTTTAAAAAGACCCCAGCTAAGTGCTACATAAACAATTATAGCAGCCTAATAATCATACAGAAAATACAGGAATCAGGTGAAGATGCTAGATTCAGATGAGAAGCATACTGAATTAATAAGCAGCCTCAAGACTGTGCCTATTTGTAATTGAATGAGGGATGGAAGGACCCAGAGAACAATCCTGACATGGCCAAAGGATGTGCTACCACTGGCAGCACGTGCTTCTGCTTTTAGCTCTCTAACAGAGGAGTTTGAAGATTTGCCACAAAAATAGATTGATAGCAACAGGTTATAAAAATCCTTTGCACCCAGTATGACATTTCCAAACTTCTGTTTTCAAGTCTTTTCAGCTAAGCTAAGCTAAATCTTATTCAAAAACTTACAGAAGAGAAAAAAATAAAATAAAACACAATCCTCTTCTTTTATGGATCAGAGGATTTCCCAATAAAGTAAGACTTTTCCTTTCTAATATTGCAAATTTCTCATTTTGAGTGCAGAACTAGAAAAAAGAAAAGACTCAAGCGTCAGGTTTGGAGTCTGGAAAAGCATTAGTGGGGTTTTCCTCAGACCTGAAAATTAGTGAGGGAAATAATCATTTAAAACACAAATACTTATCCTCTAACTCTTTCCTTTACCCTGAACACCAACTGGAAAAGTCAAAAGCCTGGAAATTAAAGCAACATTGAATGAGATGTCGGAATAAGTGTAAAGGAGAAGAGTCCCACACTGGGTTAAATCCAGAGTAGAGAAAGAAAACAGTAGTAATCAGCTGTTTGATATCTGTCTCTCTCCAGACACATATGCACATCCACACACAAACACAGCCAATGTGCTTGTTCCTGCCCATTTCCACGCAACAGGGTCTCCCAGAGCAGGCGATAAATCATCACTTGGGCATGTGCACACAGAAGCCAGTTTGAAAAACACAAGAAGCAGAGGAATTGCCATATTGAATCAGCCTATTGGTCCATCAAGCTTGGTATCATTGCCTCCAGCAGTGGCTAAACCCTGATACTTCAGAGGAAGACAGCCCTCAAAATCCGCAGAGCACTTAGCTCGGGAAAAATATTCATCCTAACCCCTGCAGGCAGCAAATGTGTGTCCTATAGAGTGAGCTTGGGTTTTCCCTGTGCAGAGCTGCAACTGTAATTATGAGTTTGAAGCAGGACAGCCGAACACTGTTTGCAAACATTCATTCACATAAAAAGCCGCTAATTCACTTTGACATCATTTGTGACCCTTTTCCAGGAAGGTTCATTGGAGCAAGCAGTTTTGTTTATGGAAAGCAAAAGTTTGCTAACTACTCTGGAAGTGCGTCTCTGAAGGTTTGTTTCAGAAATGATGCACTCAAACTGTTCATTTATCTCTGTGTGACCCAGGGGGTGGGATCAGGGCTGGCATATGGAAAATACTCAAAGTGAAAGATAACAAAATGCACAACAGATCAAAATGGTGAATTCCTGAAGAATTACTGCTTTTTCAAATAGAGAAAAATACAGAGAGCTACTTTTTCAAATAAACCATTCCATGACCCAAAGTGTCCTTGAGGGACAGCCTGACATTCCTGGAAAATCATCCAGAGTATTTAACCTGACTTCCTGTGTCAGCAAAATTCACAGGCTGGATACATACTTCTGGGCTGAATCCAAAGTTAGCATAAAGCAGAGAGTCCTTGTCACCTGTTTCTAGATCAATTTAAATATGCCATGTGCCTCTGTCGAGTTAAACATTGAGGAGAAATACTTTCCTGTGTTCTTTCCTGTCCACTTACACTCACATATTTGATTGCCCCTGCTCCTTGTGTCAAATTTCCTTGTGGTGAAAGTCATCTGCAACAGAATCCTTCTACCAATTCCCTTCCTTTTTATGACTAAGGAGGTAGCAGGGAGCCATGAATGGCTTTCACAAGAAATTGGTTTCATATCTAGTTTAACAGTACATAAAGGTTAGTTATATCAAACTTGTCTTTCTTGTTCCTAACTAGAAGTGGGTGTGAGGGACAGGAGACTGTGTGGACAGGGAAGGATGAAAGAACAAAGTGTGGGCTCACAAAAGAAGTTAGGTTAAGAATGACTACTGTTATGTTTGTATTATAAAAGACATCAAACTGTCTTAATAAGACTGTAACTGTCAAACCATGCCAGCCCAAGTAAGCACTGACTTGGACAAAGTTTTATCTCAAAATATTTATCTACTTTAACAGGTCATACCTGCTTTTTTTCACACCCTTTAGACTCCCAGTGCCTGTAGAATTGCAACCCAAATACTCAATTTCACAGCTAGCTTTGCTGAAATTTAGTCTAGGCAACCTGTCTTAGGTCCATCCCGGCTTCCAGCAGGTCCGTGTGTCTCAGGGAACTCATCGGTCTGATCGGCTTGAACTGGGACATATCAAGTCCAGGCTAACTTCATTAAAATGGAATAAAACTTTGGTAGGTTGGTAACACCAAGGTGTGTAGAAAAAGGGTAAGAGCCTCATCCTGCTCCCCCTAAATCCATCTCAGCCTGCCTTTCCTCTCCCACCTCTTTGGAACAGCCCTGTCAGCATGAGCTGCACAATGCAGGGAACAGAACTCAGTGCAATGTTCTTCTGTTAAATCAATTCCTGTTATAGTTATAATCTGTTTTGTAGCTTCCTTAAAAATAAAATTAAGAACAAAAAGAAAAACATTTCTCCTGTCGTGATTTTTTTTCTCCCCCCTGCTCCCTATCTCCTCTCCAGGGCCTCAGCTTGTGCCTCTGTGTAAGTCCTGGGGTCTTGGGTATCAAATGTCAGGCCTTGTACAGAGCTGTCAAAGAGGAGAATAGGCTGAGATGATTGATGACTGCAAAGCCTGAAATCCAAACCTCTGCTGCAAATGCTTCTTTTACAAAAAAGCTGGGGCAGCCCACAGTGGCTATATTCAAGGTCAGCTCGCATACCATTACACCCACCGCTTTGGGCTTCTAACAAGCCAACGCATTCATGGAGGATTTCTTGTCTCTCTGTCCCTGTGTGCGTCTCTCTCTCTTTCTCTCCCTCCCCATACTCTCCTGGCAACCCCCTGCCAAAATTTTCAAGCACTTAATCCCAATAAAAAAAGGCATGCCCTTTTTTTTTCTCCTCCCCTCCCTCCCTTTCCTCCAGGCTGCTTTCGCAACGCGGAGCCACGGGCTGAAGCTTAATGCTGCACAAGTCAGATGACAAGATTATTAATGGGAGCAGGGGAATGTCATATCTGATTTCATGCATATTCATGAACAGAGTCATACAGCTGGGACCATGCGCCATGAAGAGACAGAGCAAGAGAGAAACTTTTACACCCCCTCCTTGCCGTGAAGAATCTGATCATGGAGATTAGGAGTCCTGCCTTGCAAAATTTAATTGTTCTCTTTATATGTTGATAATAAAGGGGAACTGCTTGCATGATAATAATGACGTTGTGCCAAGTTGGTGCCAATATCTCTTTTTTTTTCTGTCACTAAAGTAACTGCCCTGAAGCCGATCTTGGCCTGGAGAACACTTTCTACAAGAAAAAGTACATATGCTCTCACTAAAACTGGAATGATTTCCAAAAAAACATGGCATATGTTTAAAAAAAGAACTGAAAATGGAAGAAAAAGAAGGTTTTCAAATATCCCAGCATGCACACTAGGAAAGAGGGGAGATGCTGAGTGCAGGAGAACTTTATTAGGGTTCTGATTTGTACTCAGAAAGTGCCTGTTCGAAAGAAGTGAGACATGAGGGTTAAAGTACTAATAGTATTTTACTCTGTAGCTTTAACTCTACAGCCAGCTCCTTTTTTCTTTTTCAATAGTGTCTTACAAAACATGAGGAATTTTATTCCCATTTTACACCTGGGTAAATCGAGGCATAAAGTTGTTGTGGTTTATTGGCCCCATATCTGTCTTATCAGAAAGGATCCCATTAACTTAGTAGGATAGGACCTGTAGGCACTTGAACTGAAGTCAGGAAGTAAATAGCAGAGCAGTAATGCAGCCATACCAGGTAGCTAATTCCATCTTCTGTTCTATGTTGAGAAATAACACACCTTCCTACAGGACACCAGAACAAATAGAAAAATGTAGGCGCTGTGACTCTTAGCAAAAGATCGACAATATTATTCCCTTTTAAAAATCCATCAGTGCTATTGCTGAAGCTTCATGAGAATTAAAATCTGTTATATCTGCCTTGCACACTATTTCTATGTAAAAGTCTATTTTTGCAGGCACTTAAAATATTCTGTTCAGCTCTACAGCAGCATCTACTTACAAAGAGACAGAGGCACCCTGTTTCCTCAGACAGGTGAGGACCAAAATAAATAACAGAAACAGCGTGTGCAACTGTGAAATCAATTTAGAATTTAATTGCTGAAAACCATCTGACAATAAACTATAACAGTGCATGAAATGGTCCTGTAATGGAAGTGGTGGCTATTCCTGGAGTAATTTAGAATTAGTTGTGGATAAAGCACAAGATTACAGTAGGAGACCAGACCAGATACTGGCCCTAGCAAATAGACAGATGACTTCTTTGCACCTTTAATTGCTATCATTCAAGACCAGCAGCATATTCTCTCATGAGGATGCCAAACAACCCACGTGATCCAAATGCTCTTTGGTACAAGCTGATCTGAGTTGCCCGTAGGGCTATCACAACAGGCTTTCTGGCACAGAGTGACAGAACGGGAATGCCTGGACAGATTCAGGCTTTCTGAAAAGCACTGGGTTTATTCTGGTTTGGGAAAAGGGGATGAAGACAGGGATTACTGTTATTTTTCCTAGACGGCTCATTTCATAACTGTACACAAATACTTTCTCAGCTCTGCAGCCCTCATAGTGGTATAGATATAGTGAGAGAGAAACAATCCCTATCTACACAGGAGCAGGAAATAAAACCAGAAGCATCTCTGGTAAGAACAACTGGAAACTTGCTGGGCTGTGGCTCCAGGAGGTACAGTTTAACACTGGTTGGGAAAAGTGGCTCCAATGTGCAGCTAATCAAGTTTCACAGCAAATGTAGGATAAAGCTTAGACACATCACGGGAACCTGGCTCTGCCACTGGGCCAGGAAATGACCTCGTGTGACTCACTTAACTTCCCCATCCCTCAGTTTCCCCCTCTGCAAAAGAACAGCAACAACTACCTTCGTTAAGTGCTTTCCAGGCATTTTATAAAAGTAAGATACTGCTCTTATCACCATGCAGATGGCCACAACTGTCATAATCAACTATCAGATGATAGTGACAGTCTTAAGGATTCCTCTTCAGCCCATACTTAGCATACGGTTAAATATCAAACCATGTTTTAATTTCTATATTTGAGGATGTCACCTCCTATCTCTAAGCATTTCTCAAGTAGTGGTTAATTTAAAGGGCTGAAAAAAATGTCATTTTTCTCATTCAAACAAGCAAAGGAAAAAAAAAAGCCCACAACTGATAGAGATTAGAGCACTGGGAAGAACATGACAGTGATATCAGAACAGAGGAAATAACATGTTAATGACATTCAATATTCTCCCCGTGTCAAGTCATCAGCATTTTTATTGCCACTTTTCCACCGAATACAGTATCAGAATTTATTGAGACAATCTGTCTCCATCACCTGTGATATAATATATTTTATTCAATAAGATACGGAATAATATTTATCTTTCAACTCCAATGACTAGTTTTAAGGGCAATAGCAGCTTTTTACACAACACTTACAAGTGTAGAGTTTGTAAGTTTTTATACCAGACCTAAGGTCTATAAAGACTTCTCACCAGGTACGGAACAGTGAACCAGTTTTCTGATTGTTTGCCCTTTGCTGTGTTTCTCATTCATAAAATAGCTGGTGCCAAAAGACAAAACAAATGGTCTGAATGCAGCTCCTGTGAGCTGGTTGTTAATGGAAACTGAGGCTAGAAGAAGCTGGTCCTTGTCATAAATTCGGGAACTCAGCAGCAGGGCCTGTTTGATCTCCAAGGGGGAAGAGGACAGCCAAGAAAAAAGTCTCACACTATTACAGAAGGAAGGCAAGCAGAAGAGAAGCTGGAAGAGTGAAATGAAGAAGGCTGTGGGTTTATCATCTCTGGCATGGAGTGCATGTCTGCAGTTGAACCAAACCAAGCCAACTTTTCACCTGGCCCCTCTGGGTAGCAATAAGAGCACAGCTTTGCAAATGTAAATGCCATAATCACCACTTCTGCAAGGGTTTGGGTTCCTCCTGTCTCCTGAGGCAGCTGCATTTTGCAGCTACAGAGTACAGGGTCATTCTCCCTGGCTGGGGGTGATGCCATGGAAGGGAATTCTGGCTGTCTCTGCCAGACTCCACAACACTTTCCTTCAGCGCTTTCCTTACCAGGGGTCTGGCCACCTTGTTTTGATCCTCAGTCATCTTAGGGTCCCTACTCAACCACTCTGACATCCACAGTATCCCTTAAACAGCTGCAATTCACTCCACAATCAGCCCTAAGCAGCCTGTAAGAATCAGCAAGGGAGCTGTGGTTGGATTCAAATCAGCTTTCTCCATGTACCTGTGATACCACCAGTCTAGGGCACTTAGCCTTTAAAAAAAGGAAAGAGGAGGGAGAGGAAGCAGAAACACGTAGGGGGCTTGGGGAGTGGGGGGGAGGGATTATTTTGCTTGTTTGGGGTTTTGTTTTATTTTGATTTTGAGGTGGGGTTTTTTTGGTGGGGAAAAAAAAAGCAATAATGTGAGTAAGAAGATGGAAACCAGCTTTGAAATACAGCCACAGTTGCTCCTGTTCTTGCTCTCCTCCCTTCCCTCAATCACTTTACAAGAGAAGGCAGTGTACTTCAAATCATTTCCTGCCTGCAGCATCCTGATAAAGACAGGTTTCCCGCAGCTTCCTCAGCGAGCTGGCACTCTGTCCTGTGCTTGTTCCCCTTGACATGTCCTAAGGCCTTCAATCAACCTGCTCTGCAGATCCTGTAGCTAGCTGTGATCAGAGACACCAGATGCTATCAAGGCCAAGAAGTAGCTTTGCTTGTGCCTACAACAGCATCCAAGGCAGCAAGGCCACCCTCTAAAACCAGTGAATCCCTCCCAGCCCTACTTTCCTGCCCTCTTTTTCAAGCAGGTCCAGCTTGGCTGACTGGCTAAAGCTGCCTTCAGCAAGTACTTGCACTGCCTGGGCAGCCCTGGCTCATTCTTCTTGAGTGGCATTCCTGCTGCCTGCCAAAAAGAAAAATCACTTGGCTAAAAGTGAGGGCAATCACTCCCCCATGAGCCAGAGCTTTGGAAAAAGGCTGAAGAGTTCTCTTGTTCCCTTTGTGCAACTCCCAGCTCACCAGGGACAGACTGACATAAGGAGCAGCAGACACAGCAACATCTTCCGAAGTTGAGGTTCCCAAAAGCTGGTGCTGGAGGAGTGAGGAAAATATCAGGAGAGAGCAGGGAATAATCTGACAGTGTCAGGGTAGGAAAGCAGTCAGGTTTTTTTAGCCCAAGTGTCTGTGTCTCCACACACACTGCCAAGTTAGGAGGCTTTTGGAGTTGTGTACACACCTCTGGAAACCTAGAAATGCTGATCTGTCTTTGCTAATAGTACTCCTCAAAAATACCTTATCTCCATGTGGTTGATTCACAGTTCAGTGAGTGTGGTGGGAATGTGACCAGCCATGGGCACGCCAGGGTCCCTCTCTGCTCCTTGCCCATGACCCCAAAGCAACAGGTATGAGTGGGCCACATCTGCTTGGCAACAGGCAAATGTCATTTTCAAGCACATCATGTTAAGCCTTTGTCCCTGTGGTCACATCCATCTCAACCTACTGCCAGTTTATACCCTTTAACTAATCCCCTATTAAACAGCCAGTGGCAAATACAAACCTTGTTTTTGAAGTTGTCTTTCACGGGCTGATGGAAACGATATCGCCACAGTCAGCATCAGAGCCTGTTCCCCAGCCAAGCTCACTCCAGCTTCTCATAGATCACAGGGGTTTGGTATTTTCAGTATTCCAGTGCTTGTATCCTGCTGTCTGCTCCCACCCAGGTGTCTGGGGTAGGGACCTGGTGGAGGGGCAAACATAGAAGCTTGGTCTCCTGCCTTCCTGGGGCTCTGCAACTGGGAGCCTCCTCCTCCATGCACACCCACTGCTAAGGAGACAGAGCCTGGTGCTGCCAGAGGACCTCACAAGTGCCCACAAAGGTGTGTTATCCCTCTGTCTCTCCCTCCCCTCTGCTCTCTCTCTCACACACACTCCTCTCTCCCCAGCAGTGTGGCTCCTTGCCAGCACATTGCACTGCCTCCGGGTATCTCTCACTCCTGTGCTTGGCTGACTCTTTACTCACCTGACCCCACTGGATCTTTCTGATTTCATTCCTGCCTTCCCTTTAGGCACAAAACTTGTCATTATTACATTTTCCACTCCCCGCTGGGCTGCTGCTTTGCCTTCCTAACAACTCAGGATACTTTCAAGTAATTTGGGGTGTTTAATTTGAATCTTTCTTTTCTTCTCCCTCAGTTCAGAGAGAGTAGGCAGGTATGGAGAGGAAAGGAAGCTGTTCCTTTCCTCTCTGCACATGTGCATACTTGTCATATGCACGTTCTAGTGATAGATATTTGTAGTTTAAATACATATAAATATATGGTTTGGTCACTATGGAGTTCTGGCCACTCCCTTTTTCTGTGGCACTGAGATATGTTGGTCTCCCATTGTTTTCTTTGCACAATTTTTTACTTCAGAAAGGAAGACAGAGGTCTTTTGTGACTAACTTGCACAAAGTGCTTTCTTTAAGTCTGCTGCCTCCCTCACACACCTCCAACAGCATCAGCCTGGTCAAATCAAACACGGAAACCTCAGGGAGGAGTAGGAAAAAAAATCTGTTCCAATTATTTGGCATCCTATCCTCATTTACTGTGCACACATTATCACAGTCCCAGCTCATATAAGAAATCTGGTTTGAGCAATATGGGCTGGATTTGGCCCACCATATTTATTCCAACAGAAGTACCCACAGAGTTTTATAGGGTTTCAAATATTGCAAAAATGTTAAAAGTGAATCAAACAGGTGGACTTTCATTAAAAACAAAAAGACCTCAGCTCTATAAGCACATAATAGCAGATGATGTACATAGGAAATGTAAAACTTGCGTGGGGAGGGGGCAAGCAAGCATTCATCGAACTTTCATTTACAACATAAGCTCCCATTCTCATGCCTGATATCTGAAATTGGACTGTTATTTCCTGATGGGGTACTGAGAAGGGCTTGTTCTCTCCTGAGTTTCCCATCCTGCTGGACACGGTGGGAGGCCCGGAACCTGACTTTGGACATGACTGTCTGCTGATCTGTTTCCTTCTCCTTGCATCACTGTGACAGTGTTGCACCCTCACCTTTTTGACATAAGGAATTGAGCATCCTCAGTATCAAGACAGATTTATTGTTCGGCACTCCTAAGCCCAGGCTAATTTGCCGTCAGAATGGAGTTTAGAAGATATTTGGGGAATTTTGCACATGCCTCTTTCCCCCTGCACACCTTTTATATAACTAAGAGAAATGGAAGACAAGTCCCACAAAACAGAAGACTGGATTTTGATGATTACTGAAAATCATCTGACTTCATGGGAGTACCTTCAGTGTTATAAAAACACAAACAAAAATGCATTGTGGCTTCCTAAAAAAAATTTCCAGAGGCCAAACTGAAGAAATGTCAAATATTTTGCTGAAAATTGGCATTGTCCTGCACTCCAAGAAACCTCTGGACACCCAAATTCTACCCATGTCTGTATGCCTCAAGTTTATTACTGGATGATTTTGGTTTCTTCAGAAGAAAATCTGAAGCTGTACTCTGGCAATGATTTCTAGCAGACTTCAAATTGGCCACCTACACAGCCATCCAAGCTAAATAAATTGCCTGGGTTCTTTCTGTAGACCACAGACAAAAGTTGCCCCTTTCACAGCACAATTCTTCCCTATACGTTACCAGAAGCTGTATTTTTCCAGTCTGGTTCCACAGTCAGTGGAGAACTGGAGGTAAATGCGTCCTACCACAGATGTAATCAATTGTCCACTCAAATGGCTTTTTCTTCTCCATGGTCTACAGAGAGAGACCTCAAAACTGCTAATGACTGACCTAGAAGACTAACTTAGATCAGGATAAAATTCAGAGGGGAAACCCACCTTTGTGGCTCTGAGTCTCCGGTGAGATCCAGCTCACACTTCCACTCTCGAGCTACTGTGAGGCCAGGGATGTGGCCTCACACATATGAGGGCATTTCAAAGTACTATTAAAACTTCATGAACCTGAGTGCCAGGTGGGAAGAGCCTGAACAACACATCCAGGGATGAGCTTGGAGCAAACCTGTCTTCCCTGTGTGCACCATAAACATCAGTGATGTCACCATGTGTGGACATTAACATTTTCCTGCTGCCTAATTTCCTGTTCTCTTTGAAGCAGGGCTCATGACATCTTTCAGGTAGCCCCATGGCATGTGGTGGTGAAGATGGGTGATGTAACAGATCCCTGTCAGTGCCAGTTGGCACAGGGACACCAAGAGCATGTTAAATTTACTAATCCCTTCTCAAATGATGCAAATTGCTAAGTCAGTTCTAATGCCAACCTGCCTGCTTCTCTTCAACCAAAGAATTTAATACAGCAGAAGTCCCCTGAGAAGGAAAAATAGATTAACCACCCCCCTAAAACTTTGGTAGTTGGTTTTACATACTGTGAGCCTCAGGCTGCTACTTGAATTTCACTTCAAACGTTTACTGCAAAGTATCAGCTATTTTTTTTTCCTATTCGCCTGGTTACTCTTTAAAGGAGAAAATTTCATTAACAAACCATGGATATAAAATATGAAATCAGAGATCAGCTACTGCAGAGAAGAAGCCAAACATCACTAAAAAGGATTAGTTTCTTTCACTGTCTAGAAATTTCTCATGGAAGACCTTGGCTGCCCTTTTGATATTAAAACTTCCTAACAAGTATTACACAGGAGTTTTAAATTAGAACTTGCTGTCATTGGGACAGTTATAAACTCTTAAATATGTCCCTTTGCAAGTTGAGCTCCTCCAAAATGCATGTATTCACAGTGGAAATCACTGGGAAATGGGTGTGTGTTTGTGGAAAACTGCCAGTCGGACCCATTAATTACAGCAGGAGTTCTGCCAGCTGATTTATAAAATGAGCACCCAAGTTATTCCAATTAATTCCCATAATTCCACTCTGGATAGCGAACCACTAGTCAAAGCAAAATAAAGTTTGCTCCCAAGTGTGACCTAGGAAAACCAATTTTCTTTCCTACGGTGAATTCAGTAAAGTTCCTCTGCTTTGTGCTGGGGAAGAGGATCATTGCTTCCCAGGTTGCTTTCTAATTAATAATTATATATAGTGCAGTTGGGCAAGGTTACAGGCCCCCTCCAGTGCCAGTTGGCACAGAAGCACCGGGAACATTTGAAATTTATTAATCCTTTTTTTTTCCCAAAGATGCAAATTGCTTTCAAAAAGAAAAAAACAATCAGAGAGGAGAGAGCAGTGCTGTGAGTTTTAGGCACAACCATGAGTCAGGGGCAAAGGCACCTGACTGCTATAAGAAATATTGTCATTTCCATTTTCATGGCTTTCTTTTGCCCTTTACCTTCTGATATTGGCCACATTCCCAGCCATCACCTGAAAGCCTAAACAGTGTTCCAGGAAGCTGTAATGTGCTTGTGTGTGTGTGTATAAAGGACTTTTGGCTCCCTTGAATGTCTGTATCAGGTCTAGGAATACATGAACTGTGACTAGCATACCAATCACTAGAGGTAACTGGAAACTCTATTTTCCACGGAAATTTAAAATTTGTATGTGAAAAGTCAAATCATTTTGGTGTTTGAGCATTCTGTTTCAACAGGACATCAAGGTTTTCTGCAGAGTTAACATTTTATTTCAAAGGGGGAAAGGGGAAGAGTATATTGTTAACTCAGAAACACTTTCAGACTTTCAAGAGAAATTCCAAGCAGGCTGCTAATAACACTTCAGTGGGATCTGGCATAATTGAAAACTCCACTGGAGCCAATCAAGTTAAGCCAGTGTAAAAATGGAGTAAGCGAAAAGAAGTCAGTCACGTTAAAATGGAACAAATTTGTAAAACCGCACTTCCTTTTCACCTGTTGTAGAGGGTCTTTTCCCCCCTTCCTGGGGAGTCAATCTAGTCTTCATTCAACTTCAATTCCATCTTCCACTTCTTAAGCCCATGAACAATGTGGCACTCTCTGGCTTTGAATGCTTTATAAGAACAAGTTAAAGAAAGTACTGGGACAATGTTTTCCTTGAAAATATTTTTGTTCTAAACATACAGCTTCTGGTTTGGACTGTAAGGGATTGGCTTTCATTGTAGGAGAGTGGAGCCAAGCAGAACCTGACTGTACAACCTGTTATCCAAAAAAATGTGGGTTTTCCAGAAGAACTTATTACATCTGTTCTATGTCATCATATATTGGGTTCTTCACGTTCATGATGTCATAGTCTCCCAAAGCCACAGACAAGATAAAGTTTACTCAGGTCAATTGCAAATCTTCCCCTCCTCCCAGATTTTTCCTTTGTTTGTTTTATTCCATTTCTGACAACAATAATCTCCTTTAATTGCCAGTTCTGCCAGTAGCACAATGGACCTTGCCTTCTGTTATCTGACCAGTAGAGCTCATAATTAGTGCTTAATTATAGTTTATAGAGCCACTTTGGTCTGATAGGAAAAATCTGCTTTGTTACAGTCAATGAAGTATTTAGAGCTACGTCCAGGGTTGGGATAGGTTTATTAAACACTTGGGTAAGCAATAATAAACTAACATTGACTGAGCAACTCAATAGCTTTCTTTTATGCATTGGTTTAAAAAAAAAAAATTAAAAAAACAGAATTAAAAATAACTTGGCATGGTAATGGAATGTCTCCGCTAAGAACACGCGGCTGCCAGTGGGGTCTATCACATTGGATGTAACTCAATCTCAGCTCCAGAAAAGAGCACTTTGCAAAATATGTGGCAGCATCATTGCTATTATCTGCAAAGGAGGAGGGAGAAAGAATTCACTAAGGTCCTTCAGTCTGTTCAGAGCTAAATAAAGAATGATACTGCTGAGTATGGGTGTGTTTCTAGGGGAAGCTGCCAGAACTAATGAAAAAGCATGGAGTTGATTTTCTTTTTAATTTTGCTTCCCCACTTTCCAAGTCATTCAGGGGAAAATTGCAGATTGTCCTGAAATCATGACAATTTGGAGTTCGCCGCAGCAAATTCTGATACAAACAGAAACACATTTTATCTGCCTGCAGGTGCCCTCACACCTATCAGCTCGCTGAGACAATATTATTGCAGGCTTGGTTCCAGTAGGTCTGCCAGGCCACACAGACTGAAATGGGGAAAAGTGAAATAAAATAACAAATTTTGAGGAACAGATGAGGGAAAGGATTGTGCAACACCATTTCTTACTAGTTTTCATGGCAGGCAGTAGCCTGTCTAACCAGATCATTCACCCCTCTATATCAACAATAAGATTAAAAGGTGCCTTTTAAAAGGCACGATAACTTTTTTCAGCAGTTATGATTTTCATAAGGGAAATTATTTTAAAGATCTGCATAGGAATTCAGTATATTCTTGGGGCAATGACTACTGTTGAGTGGGTTACATTTATCAAAGAAAATTCACCAATTATTTTAGTTATATCAGCTCCTCTCCTCATCCAGGTGTTTTTCTCACTTCTTTCCTTTTCTCCTGAAAATGTAATGCACTTTTCCATTTGAAGATGAGATGCTCTTTTTCAGAGTGACATGGGTTTTTTCAGCTGTTCTTGGAAGAGAGAGAAAAAGAAAGAAGAAAAAAAACTTGCCAAAATGAAATCACCAAAGAAGTTGGGGTTTTTTGGAGTGACAGCAGCATCCCTTTGTTGCTTAGCTGTGGACAGATGGAAAGCCACTGAAATGTGCAGTTTCAGTCTACAGCAGGTTTGTTCCTCTCATAGGTTTTCTTTGTCAGGGAGGGCAATTTCATCACACTTGAAATAAACAGCTAAACAGATGATTTATTCACCACATAGGGTAGAAAGGTGATTATATTTGACCTTTTATACACCTGGTTGTGGTTATTTAAATGGACTTGGATTAGAACAGGATTGGACATCTCTGAAAGTTGCATCTCCCTGCTGCTATTGTGTTTTCTTCTGTCTCTTCCCAACTGACGAAGTCACATTGTTATCAGTGGTGTATATAACACTGTAACATGGTATCACCATATCTTGGGGAAATGGAATTTGCACAGGATGCCTGTGCTGAGCTCACAGATGAATTTCTATTGTCCATTATCGTTTATATCTAATATGAACCGTTCTACACAGCTCGTCTCTAATCCCCATGCTTGTTAAGGAGCTTAAAGAGTAAAATCAGTTGATTTCAGGGCCTTTTGGAGTTCAAGGTCAAAGTGATTATTTCATTTTTTTTAAAGAAATGGACTCATCACAGTTTCCAAAGTTCAGTTCTTTCCTGGTTCCCTAATTACAAGCCATACCAAGAGCATATCTGGAGGTTTTATACATGAGATCAACCCCTTGCCCTGGGACCAATTATGGAAAAATAGCTTTATACACTTCACTGTTTGAATGCCCGATGATCATACATGCTGTCGTGTTCTGTAGCGAAACCGTGATAAAAATCATGCCATTAGCAGTTTTGGTCCATACCACTATTGTAGTTTAAAACAAACATATGCAGAGCAGAGCATAAGCACATCAACCAGCACTCACAGAGTCATGACAGACACTTGCATGTATGAAGTCACATTCATTGAAAACTTAGAGAAAGAAAATATTTCTAAATTAAAGTCAATTATCAGATTTTCCTCTCTCCAACACCTTGCACCTTCCCTTAGCAAGATTCACAGGAGAACACATAAAAGAAACTGAAAAATAATATCAGTTTTCAAGAAAAACCAGGTATTCCCATAGAAAGTATATGTTTTCCATGGTTTTTTTGTTTGTTTAGTTATCGTCCTTTGTGATCATATTTAGTGATCGTCCTCAGGTGTACATAAACATATATTTACACAAATTCCAAATTCATGCACACTGCCAGTATAAAAGCATTGTTGAATAAATGAGAACTGGAATTACTGCACCGCAGTCTTTATGGCCTGGACACATATATTTGCACATATCATGTAGGTAGGTAGAGATATCCATGCCATGCATACACGTACAAATACAAGTGGGCAATAAGCAGGTGAACCCACCGTCAGAACATGTCCCCATGTCTAAGGTAAAGCCTCCTATAACCAGTGATTTTATTTCAAATTTAAGCAATATCCAAATGAGTTAAAGCAAGGGTCAGAGATTAGGAAGGATTGTTCAGGATTCAGAAGAGAGCTTTTCATTCCCCTTTTTGAGAGCTAATAAGGCATCTAATGCAGAAATGTCCCTAAAATGCTCATTGCTCTCTCTGCCCATCAGTGTTTGGGCCCCAGGTTGCTGCCAATGTGAGTCCTGGTCACTGGCCTCCTATTTACCTCTGCAGCAACCCAGAGATGTTGAAATGGAAGGCATGGAGTGATGCCTGAGCTGGTGAGAGACAGAATTAGCTCTGCTGGGCTCAAGCCCACGTCCAAAGCAGATGGTACAGGAGAAACCCAGGCAGTCCTTGACTAAAAGGTTCTTCCATGCCATGAGCACTGGAAACCTTTGCAAGGCCCTGTTGTGTCTAAAAGCATATTAGGAATTCAGAGCAGGCAGTATCAGCATTTATCAGACATTTAACTTTTAAGAAAGTGCTGCCTAAGCGTGACTTCATAAGTGGCTCCATCCTCTTGAAACACTGCTGAAAACCTAATGGAGATGGCTCTGCTACTTTCACCAGCTTTTGCTCAGTGCTTTACCACAGGACAAAACACTTGACTTCTCTTTTTTTTCTTTCTTAAAGTCCATAATGAAGACCAAATACCACTTCTTCCATTTATTAGCATGGTTAGAGAGTCACAGACCTCCTTTGATCCTTTCAACTGGTGCTGATGCTCAGAGCCTACTACATCTAAGCCCCTAAGCCACTCGCAGTATCTGTCCTCCTCCTCGTCTGCTGTGCCCAGCTTACAGAAAAGGGTTGATACCAGGTCAACAGGGTCAGGATCTGCTGTAATCCTGCAGGAGGGTTCAGGATGGAGTCTAAGCATATCAAGCAAAAAAAAAAAAAAAAATTTAGATTACCTCTCACACAGATCTTTTTTTCTGAAGTGTTTCACAGACATTCCCAGGGCAGGGCATCCTAAAGGAATATCAACAGTATTAGGCTTCACAACCATATTATTTCCTTGGGATATTACTGAAGGAAATCCAACCCTGTAAAAGGACTTAAATGGCACATAAGGGGTCCAGGCCCTCTTCAGTGGTAAAAGTTTTGCGAGAGAGAAATGAAAAGATGTTCTATGAGCAGTGGCACTAATGATTCCAAGTTTCTTCAAGCACATCCTACGCTTTGTCTAAATCACCATGACACAATAATCCACCTCTAAACAGTCCAATCTGTATGTCTGCACTGCCTGAGCTGTCCTTTCTTTCAGCATGAGAATTCTCCTCTCCACCAGCTGTAAGTTCTCCAAAAATATTTAGCATCATAATGGTAATAAATATCTCCACTCCTGTGCCAAATTTTGCGGAAACTAACCAGCAAGTTGGAAACTTATGGGGGAGAGACTGGCAGATGGATAGACAGAATCAGTGATACATTACCAGATATTAACAGGTTCTTCCCCAATGTCATTTTAGTTTAATTGCTCATATCAGCACCTTCTCAACTAAACAGATGAGTTGCATCATGGCCAACAGATCATGAAATAGGACCCTTGTTGAGCCAATAAGGAGAAATGGGTAAAGGAGTTCATGACCTTCAATTTCAATCAATCCTTACCAGCTTTTTAAATTCAAACAGCCATTAAAAGTAATTCCAAACAGATTTTATCTGCCATAATAGTGACTAGCATGCCCAGAGATGGTATTTAAAGTACCCAGTCACTAAATTTCATAGTGTTTTATAAACCAGCATCAACACCATGAATTATTTCTGAAAGCAAACTTGGCCTCTTGCAAATTCTGGGATCAATTCTGAGAACACAGAAATGTTTCTACCCATTTACAACAGCCAGGAGCAAGGTTAACCTAAATGCCTGAAATATTTACTTTTATAAACCCCATGGAAAAGTAATTCAGTGAAATTCCAAAGGGAAAGAAGAAATGGCTATCACACCACTTTCATTTCACCTTGGAATAAGGGATGCGTGTCCTTGCCAGTCCATCAATGCAGCGGCAGAAGAAAAAATATCCGTTCTTGCTCTGCCAGGAGCACACAGCAGGAGATGGGAATGTGAGAGACGCTGTGAAGAAAGCAATGGGGAGAAGAGGTCAGTTGAGATGGTCTAAGGCAAGGGTCCAACCTTACAAGGCAATGAACATTCATCCAGCTCACATCAACAAAGACATACAGAGCTGTAATGTGTTGACAAATCCCTCACCAAGCCAAAATGCAAGTTGCAACTTGAAAATATAAAACGTGCACATGCTTGCAAAATAGACCCTACAGCACTAATTCCAGCCCTGCTCAGCCAACTCAGATACTTCTCTTTTGCATGAAGCACAGATAGCTTATTTCTGAGAACTCATCTCCCTGAGCAAAAATGCAGAGTTTCTTCCCAGCTCTATTAAGGAAACATGCCAGTTTCAGGCTTCCAACAGGGAAAAGGAATAATAATAAAAAAAAGAGTTTATAAATTATGAAAAGCAAGTTGACAGTGTGTCCTTATAAATATGAAGATTACCTATGCTACCCTCATGAATCTGAAAAGTCATAGTTTTGAAAAAACAGTAAAAACTACAGATTCAGCAAACTGAAAAATAATGGGCGAGTTTTGCTGACCAGGGAATAGTCTGCAATTTAGTTCTTTTCTTGTTTAACATTTACTGTATATTTCACCATCCAGAAATATTATTATGTTTACAGGAAAAGCCCCATTTTCCACAGAAAGGTCCTACTATTGACAATATGAATATCACAGTGAAATACAGTTGGGTACCTGAGAATATCCTCTGAATCTACTTACAGTCCCCAAGGAAAATCCTCTTATTTCTAAAAACAAAAATATTTGTTATGTCAGCCAGTATATATTGACACACGGATACATCTGAGTGCACAAGCCTGTATGATAAAGGCCAAGGTACAGTTTCATGCTTACAGGGTTATTATTTCTAATAGGTCACCAAATCACTGTGTTAGAAAGTTTATGGATAAATGATGGACTGATCAGTGTAAAAAAGAGACAGAGACGTGCAGAGAAAAGTGTCCTTTCTCCCATCTGATTCTAAATACGAAGCACATTTTAGGCTATAAGATATGCTGATCTCAACTGAAGAATCTGGGCACTGCTGTTACTAATATTTATTCTTGTTCTAAGCCATAGCAAGAACTCCCTTCATTTTCATATTCACTAAAGTCACTGGAGCCTGATGTGTCCCATCCAACAAATGGTTCGAAATTTCTAGAAGTTCCATATCTCTAGACTGAAATGAAAACTTCAAGTCAGGAAAATTTTCACAAATTTAAAATGGATAAAATGCTCCATTACCAAAAGTCAATTTAGAACATCAGCATCAATTAACTCTGGCAAATTTTGCAACAAAAAGAGTATGCATATTTTGACTAGGAGCACAAACATTGATATGGGTCACTTAATGCTTTTAAAGCTTCCTCCCTTGCAATGTTGAGGGGCTGAGAATTAAATTGAAGCTGGCCTTTTGTAGCAACAGAAGACAGTCAGACTTCCCTGAAACTTCCCCTGACACATCTGCTGAGCCCAGCTTTGGTTTACTTGGGAATTATTTTTTGAAACACACCAAGTTTTCTCTATTAGTGCTGTATAAATATCATCTCCAGTGCAGAAGCTGGAGGGATTTTGGGAGTATGACTTAATCTGAATAACTAACATGCATTCAGAAGTTTGGTTTGGAAAGTAACTGAGAATACTGAACAGATTCAGGCAGCCCTTCATCTTTCTTTGATTACACAGCTCTGTACTTTGTGAGGAAGACAAGTTTTCTTCACTGTAAAAACAATCTTTTCAATCTGAAAAAGTGTCTGTCAAATCTGCGTTCATCTTCAAAGTCCTGTTGAATTTTGGAGGCAGAGAAATAAAGAAATGTTGTATGAAAATTTTTAAAAGGGAGCAATAATTTTGAGTTATTAAGCAAGGTTAAAATTTACATTTTCAATTTAGGAGATTAAATATTTTTCTCTTAGAAATATTTCCTACTGGAAAAATAAAATCACTTTTCCTTAAATAGAGCCTTTCTATAGAAAAAGAAAAGAAAATCTACTTTGTTCCCAAAGTTTGATTTTCTGTCAGAATAGCTGAAATGATACTTTCTGTAAGCCAACATTGAAAGTTTCTGTCCAGTTTAGATTAAAGCTTGTGAATTAATCCCACTATGAAAAGCTGGAACTATATCTGTCTTGCATTGGTTAAACAAGGTTAAATGCATAAACGACTATAAAACAGCTGTATCCTAAGGAAATAACCCAGCTGGAATTAAACCTAAAGGATTTCGTTTTCTCCTCCCAACACTTGGTAGAAACCTGTGAGATACCTGAAGGAAACCCACCTCAGATTGCACCTGCCAACAAATGGGGCAGATAAAGGCAAGAAGCTGCCTTCAAGAGAGGCGGGAGATGCTTTAGAGCACGGATTTCAGCTTCATGGCCTGAATGTTGCCTAGAGAAGAACAACTTCATCCGCTGTGTCTGGTAAGCCCTGCAAACCTGTCAGCATCCCAGAGTCCCTGAGCACCAATACACAACAACATAATTTCATCTGAGCCTTTTCCTTAAGCCTTGCTTTTCCCCTTCTGCCTCAGATTTACACTCTGAGAGAGTTTTTGGTCTGTCATATACAGTTTCACACACAGTGATCAGCTACAGATATCAGGACTGGATAAGTAAAGACCAATTGACCGCCCAGTTCATCCTGAACAACTGGAGAATGAGCATAGAGAAGTTGTGAATCAGCGGTCGTAGAATATTGTTGTCCATTTGTAGGTCATTTGGTTTTGGTTTGCTATGAAGCATCCAAAATCAAGCGTGGGTTTTCATCATCAAAAAAAAGTATTTTGTTCTGAACAACACAATAATAATTTTCTCGTTTATGTTGTCAGTACAAGTTTTCCACAGTGCACGTTTCTCCTCTGGGGAGCACCTCAACTTTTCTAGCCCAGGTCTTACCAAAAAAAGCATGTAGATATGGATACTCCTTCCTTCACAGGAAAATTTGGTGTCAGTTCTCCCCTAGAACTGTCTTTGGCTGCAGCCAGCTTTCACCCCAGCCACCAGGGATGCTCGTGCCATCCTATCACTGCAGCTCCACCACTGCCTGCCTCACAGCACCCCACCAAAATTTGGGACCCCTCTCCTATTTTAGCAACTCTCCAAATCCTGGCTGTATCACAGCCTTGGTTTGCACCGTGTGAATCCAGAACAAATCCCTGGGGATCAGCAAACGGCTTTTAAAAGCAACTTGATCGGCAGGTTCAGTTTTGCTGCGTTTGTGGCACTGTTTGGAAGGTGACGTGTTTAACGTGGCATGACAGAACACAGCCAGGGTGGCTGGGGTGGGAACAAAGGGGGTGATCCCAGAGAAAACTCCTGCCCTGACACCAAAACCAACTCAGACTTTATTCCTTAACCTCCAGCAATTCAACAGGCTTTAACTATGAGCTGGGGAAAAGGAGAAAGAAGTCAGGCTCCCAAAATTGATTTCATTCCAGGTAATACTTCTTACACAATAATCTGTTCCTTTCAGAAGGACATAGATTAGGGAAGTATTTGGTCAAGGGGCAGTAGAGGGCACTCCAGGCCAGATCAGGTTAAGTTTTGGTCACTTTATCTCTTCTTGTTGACGTAAATGCTCGAGGCCATGGCCTGGGGTTTTCCTGCAGAAATGTGTTTACAAGCAGGTCAAGGACTTGCAGACAGATAACCATTAGCAAAACAACTTTTCTATTGACAAAAGAGCACAGAATAGCGTGTTGGCAGATGAATTCTCTTGTTTCATTAAATGAAATTTTAAAAAAAGAGAAAGCAAAAGAGGAGTTAAATCAAAGGGCTGCAGCCCATCTGATTCTCACAACCAGTTTTCTCGCCAGAATTTAAGAATGTGACTTGCTCCCTGTCCACTTGCAAAATGACACTGAGGACCTAGGCCAAAGTGCTGTGTTCAGTAATAAATTGAGCTGGGATTTACTAGTGGTCAGCAAGCATGTGAGGCTTGTTAGCAGATTTGTTAACTCCTGTTCTGTTTTCAAATGAGAATTGACTGCATGTCTGCAGCCCAAGGAAACAGTTTGGGAATCTCACCTGGTTTCAGGTTTCCTTACAAACCTCCCCACACTGGCAGCCCTGGTCCCATCCCTTGCCTCCCCCCCTTCCCCAGCCCCCAGCAGGTTCATCAAAAGGTTTTGCCAAAGTTCAGGAACCTTTCGAGCGAGCCCAGTCGATTTACGGGTTTGTGGACAAAGCACGAGAGAGCTGCAGCTGCGGCTCAGGGGAACCCGGATGGGTCAGGCTGAGTTTTGCCATCACGTTCAGTGTCCTCTCAGAATTCCCAGCCTCAGAGCCCAGTCAATGGATGCTCATCTTTCCAGAAAAATGTAACCAACCAAGATTTCTACAGCCGCATCTAGCCAAAAGCGCTGTTCTGTGCGCACACAAAAAGACGGGATTTTAAACAGCCATGAATTCAACAGACAAAAATTTTAACAAAAGTCGGAGAAAAAACTGCCACTCAAAACCCCATGGTTATTTGCTACCTGTAAGTCATGGTTAGGATGTAACCAGAGGAGGAAGTGGCTTCTCGGAAAGCCTTGTTCAGTCTTACTGGAGGAATTTGTGGTCTATTTTGTGTACGGTTTGTGGTATCTGAGTCACAACCTGACTCCAAGTCATGCTGGATTCTAAATGACAAACGCTGTCTCTCTGACGGAGGCGCGCATTAGTCAGAAACCGAATGTGTGTGCACTTGGGAGAGCTGGGACATTTAATGCCCAAACAATAAAGCAAGCTAAACAAAATGAGCTAAGCCAACTGGAATCAGCAGAAGAGGATTCGTGTAACTCATCTGCCTGTACAAGCGGATTAAAATTCAGCCCGAGGTGTGAGCAACTTCATACATGAGCTGGAGGAAAAGGCTGGTGTGTGCCTTTGGGGGACAACCACCTCTGGGGCTTTACACACAATGCAGGAAAAGTGAAACTATTTTCCAGGAAACTGAAGGGGAAGTACAGATGCTGTACTTAAATCTGAGTTCTTTCTAAAATAGCACCTCTCTGCTCATTTTCCTTTTAGTTTCTCTTTTTCATCCCTCTCTCACTCACACACCCAACCACACTCTGTGCCAGCAAAGGGTCAGGAGGCTCTTAGAGCTTCTGCTTGTGGAAGCTGGACAAGGTGACATGTGCAGGTTTGGCATCCAAATATCACTCAAACCCCCTGCCTTGGCCCTGGCCCTGCCTTTTAAAGCGACAGCTGCTGTGAAAGAAGATATTTCTTCAAGGAAGAGCTGCTCTGTCTTTATTAATCAAGACACTAAGTGCCACTCCACCATAGCAGCATTCCTGCTGCCCCAACACCACTCACTTGCCTCCAGTCCCATTAATACTATTAAAAACTCAATAACTTTTTCTATCTTCTTCATTTAAATAATATTCTTCTATGAAGCGTAGCGATTAAAAATGCCTGTAAACTCTTCTATTAAAATGACATTTTAAAAGGCTTGATTTGAACATGGCTATGTCACTTAAAGTAGAAAAGTTTCTGCGAGTTCCCTTCCAAGCTGTTAAAGACTAGCTTGATGTAGATAAGACTATTCCCCAAACTCATTATCTGTCTTCAAAATGCACCTTAAGGACTACTTAATAAAGTCAAGGTTACGTGAAGAGTATTTCAGTGAAAACCAGTGAATGACTATTAATAAATCTGCATTACAGATTGGTTATTTTGTCTCTGTCTTTCATCTGAGCAATAGATGATCCTTCTGTTCTTTTTTTTTTTTTAACAATAAGCATGTGTTGCCTCTTTCTACAGGTCACCAATGAATCAGAGGCAGCAGCAGTAGCAGAGAACATTTCAGCATGTTTATAATTAATCAGATCTAAGAAATGTGAAATATTTTGCAGAAAAGGATCACATATCTCTGACCAGTGCAAATTAAATTATAAGGATTCCTGATTGGGCCAAGCCTACATTTAAAAAGAAGATCATCATGCTACTCTTTAAAAAACTGCATTTTTACTTCTCCAAAGTCATGTTGCCTATTTCTTTCAATGTTATGGGCATGAAAAGTTAATCCCATGAGCTCTGGTGCCAGCTAGCAGCAAGTCCATCCAGAAGGGAAGCACTACAACTTCTTGAAACAGGAAAAATATTTGGCAAGATTTGGTCCTAAGACCTCCCCATCTGTTGTCCATAGCACTGGTGTTTTGAGGGTTAGACTGGTGTACGGTCCTGCAGCACCCCGTGAAAAGGGCTCTTACAAAGCTTCATCCTCACCACATTCTCACAGATCGGGAAGTTTCTGGTGTCTGAGGGCTGGAATTTCTCCCTCAGTTGATCTCACAACCCCACCCACACAGTGAGAGGCCTGTGCTGCCCTGGGTTCACATGGGGAGCTCTGTCCCTGCCCCTCTCGATCAAAATGCTCCAGAACACACTCATATGTCTCCCTAGGGATGTCCAAGGGAGTAACACAAGAGAGAGGGAGTGAAACTCACCACAGGCAAGCTTTCTGAAAATTTGGAGCAAAAATCTCAGGATTAATTCAATCTATCCTTTAGTTACCTCACTACCTCTTAAGTACAAATAATTTTTTTATTTTTTAAACTATTTCTGGTTTCAGCTGAAAGCAGTCAACACAAAAGCTCACAGCTGTGTATGCATCAAAAGGAACCCTGCACATTTTTGCTGGAAACTGTTGATTCATTCTACCTGGAACAGCTCCAAAATACAGTCAGTTACCTGTCATTCAACCATTTCAGAGGAATTTGCATAACACAGATGTTTCCATATTTGCCATGCTCTTCCTTGTGTAGTAAAGATTAGTCTGATTCAAGGCCAGGAAAAAAAAAAAAATCTGTATACATGATCACTAGCTGCCCCTTACCTTTAAGTAAGTCCATGAACTCTGTGATTGTTAATTCTGGACCATGTATTTTTGAGACGGGTCTACATTTTTGTCATATATTTATCTCACGTATTAGGCCCCTCAAAAACTTATGGGCACATCCACAGGGATTTCTGCACACAACTGAAGTCCTACTCAAGCCCATGCTCTAGACTTGCCAGATGGAAAGCATCTCTTGTCCAAGAGCCACATAGTTTATTAGCATGATGTTGAACCTGAGCCTCTCAGCAAGGTATTTTGCCTCCATCAGAGTAAAATTAAACTTCTCCACACTGCCAGCAGAGACAAGCCCACCACAGCCCGCATGTGAAAGCATAAACAATAAGAGCAGCAGCCAATTACTCTGCAAAACCTTGGATCTGCTTTCAAACCACAACACAAATTTTAATGTTGTATTTAGGTTCTTGACTTCAGGGGATTTACATATAAGTTTACATAAGTTATGGAAAATCTGGTAATTAAGAGACCTGCAGCTTATGAGTCTCCTTGTTCCACTCCACAAATGAAATCTAGTTCACCCTGTGTTTTACCTCTAGGAAATTTTTACTCCATGAAACCAAAGAGGCTGCACAAAAGCAAAACCATCTCAGCCCTTCTGGTGCTGCTCACTTCCACTCCACTGAAACACAGAAACATGTCAGAGTGAGGACAGAGCAAGGCCAGC
This sequence comes from Falcunculus frontatus, assembly GCA_013398115.1. NCBI lineage: Eukaryota > Metazoa > Chordata > Aves > Passeriformes > Falcunculus > Falcunculus frontatus. Next base: position 614,556 of record VZRV01000635.1, read on the forward strand.
ACAGGTACTGGGACCTGAAGTGCAAAATTGCCAAGAGCTGGTGCATCCAAGGCAGACATCATTTTGTTACCTACGTAAAGGCCTGGCAAGAGCCTGGGAGAGAATAAGCTGGAAGAAGATGTAAATCTCCCAGAAGATCAGGAGCAGGACCTTGTAGAAATGCTGGGAGCTGTTGTCATTGCTGCCTGGGAGAAGAGCTGGGCCAAGCTGAATTATCCTGAAGGAGAACTCTTTCCATACTTTTTTCACAGATAGTAAAAGATTTAAAACAGGTGAGTGGCATCATACAACCTAAACCTTTTATTCTATATTTCACATCTTCCTGTTTTATCTAAAACTCATGCTACATTGAGTGAATTAGGAGGTTGATTGAAAAGTACATTATATACTAGTTACCTGTGAGATGTGCACTTTAGAAGTGAAGGTTTAGGGGCAGAGGAAAGGCATATAATAAAGAGTAGTGCACTTTGAAAGGTCTAGGCAATGCTGCAAGAAATAGCATTACTTCACAGTTGTCAAGGCTCAGAAGTTTTATTACCAAGGAATTTCACTTTTGCCTCTTATTCTTAACACATTGACCAGTTCTGGGACTGAGAGGATTTGCTGATCTAATATAGATAGTGATTTCGTAGGTTTGTTCAGATTTATATAGACAGCACCCTGGGATCAGGAATTACATTTAAAATGTAATAAAATGTTCTTGTGCACTTTTACTCACAAATACTGTACTTAAAAAAGTAAACATCAAATAATCTCAGATATCTTTCAAGAAAATGTTGACATAGCTCCAAGAGCTCATACAGATGACTGAATAGTTTTCTGAGTAAACTTAATAAACTCATATTCTTATTCTTTCAGTGTACCATGAAGTATCACATCATGGAGAAGAGAGAAAACTAAGCCATATAATTTAGCAGAAATCTATTTTAATTACATATTTCAACATATGAAGACAGAATATAGACATTTATGCAGGCATGTTTTTGTACTACTTATAGTCTTGGTGTTTAAATAATGGTAGCAGTTGAGAGTTTCGCCCACATAAATGAATCAAGCTCGCATTGCAAAAATTTTCTCCCTGCTCCTAAAGGGAGACCTCAGAACTTTTCTACTCAGCAGCAATGTTACAATGATCTCAAGGGGCAGGATTTGACCCCTAATGTGTTCAGAAGGACTTTGTGTAAGTTAGGAGTTTTAGCACAATTGCTCCTCTAAGTAGTCAAAATGATTCATCTACATTATCTGTCTTTATTAAACAGCCATTTACCCCAGTGAGTCCCACTCAAGGGAATCTTTATTATTCAGACAAGCCCTTACAGTCATAATGACACAAAATATATATAGGAATTGTTAATAAAACTGTTATTCCTATGTCTGTGGATAAACATCAGCTGGTAATTTTATATCAACAATCCATCAGAGCAGAGGCAAAAATCTACAGCTAACAGGAGCAGGAAATCCATAATAACATGCCAGAGATCTGGTGAATGCTATTAAGGAAGAGACCACTATGAGGCAACAAATTTGGTTTCTTAATGTATTTTGCCCAATAACATTAAATGAAGCCTTTCTCATAAAATTTAACAAAACAGTTGTAACCCTTAAAGCCTGTTGCAGCCCAAAGCTGCGTCAAAGCTGGTGGCATGACTGATATTCTCAACCTAAAATCATTTAAGGATCAAAAAAGAAAAAATTATATTCTGTATTCTGCAGGAGAGAGATTTGTCAGAAACTACCCAAATTATTGATAGGACAATTGTTTCTCCCCCAAAGAGTGTACATGGACAATACAGCTTAATAACATCGGTATGTCTCATGTCAGAATCCAACAATAAGTCTGAAGAAAGGCCTCAGGGAGGCCTTTCTGTGTTTGGTAATATCTACAGCCCTTTGAAATTTCCATAATAATGCCAGGGCCCCCACTTCTAAGTAGAGAGAAGGTGAGAGAAGGGAGTTTCCAATGTAACATCAGATTGGAAGCCCTTCATAGGGATGGGTGAGTGTTTTCACCTCCAAGGCACTTGTAGTTTCAGATGTGTTGGATGTTGAGAAGTCTCTTGATCCTTCAACTCTGATTTGATGGAACAATAAAATTTTTTAGGATTTTTATATCACTTCTAGTAAAGATCTGATAAAGATTTGTCACAATCTTGAGGGACTGGACCATGCATTTTGTAGGTTTTAATCTGCTGAAGTACTGAAACATCATGACTTCTAAGGTTTTGTCGAGTCATATATTTCTATGAAACTGTTTTTTAAGAAAAACTTAGCATCCCTCATAGTCTGCTTTAGATAACAGAAGTCTTGGGGCAGCCTCCAAAGGCACTGTCCTGCTTCGAAGCAGTGAAAAATCCTTCATTTTGAACCTACAGCTGAAGCAGTTCATATGTTTGTGTGAAATAAACCTCATTTTTCTCTCTCCCTCTGTTTTTGGATGTTTTATGCCAGCCCTGTGCAGTACCTCGGCCATGTGCAGGTGAATTAGAGCTGCGGGATGAACACTGCAAGACTTTATGGAGTATCCTGCTCTTTGATCTCACTGGTTCCTGCCCAGAGATGAACACAACAAGCTAAGCACAGCAATTAGCAGTAACAGCTATTAACAGGCTTCACAAAAGACACAAAAGCACACAAGTAGGTGGTTTACAGCTTGGCAGATAAAAACAAAGTGGGCACATTCTTTTGCACACCACTCCTCCAGCAAGTTCAGGCTAAGGGACCAGAGGCCTAGGTGGCAAACAGTCTGGTTCTGGTAAATAGACTTCAAAAATATAAAATGGTGTGGAGGAAATATATTCGATTTACCCTTAACAAAGTCCATTGTGAACAAAATTTTTTGGGAAAGACCATTTTTTTACTGCATTGCTTTCTGAGTTAAAACTAAAGAAGTCAGCATGGACATCACCATGAACACTTGGATTTCAGTGCATGAGGAAGCTGAAAGGAAAATCAAACACTGACTGCTCTGTAGAAGCACAGCAGTTCCCATCAGCACCGCTGCCCAAGCAGAAGGTGTAAGCAACAAAACTGTATTTTGTATTTCTGCACAACAAAAATACAATTTTGTATTTCTGCACAAGCCTGTCCTCTACCCCAGCCAAGGAGAGAACCTACCCCAGGTTTCTGCAGTTGGTTCTGGGGCTCAGACCTGGACCAAAGGACTGGATTGAGTCGTGTTTTGAGAGGTTGTTCCCTGCAGATCATTCAGCTGCTTGGCCCAAGGTGTACCCCATCTCACCCCCTGCCTTCCCAAACACATCCCCCACTGCCTGGGAAACTGGAGCTGCAGGTGACACTTCTGTGCTGTGGCTGTGACAGATCACCCTGACTTTTCATGCTGTTTTAACAGCAGAAGCAGCCTCCCTCCTGTCCCCCACAAGTCTGTAAATGATGTGGCCACATTTGCTTGTTGTTGTTTTGACAAACAACACACGCTGACTAGAGTACCCCCACCAGATGATAGATCCACAAACGTGGTCTAACAAAAACTCATTTTTCTATACAAATACCAGCCTTGAGAGACATCTCATAATAGTATTGCATCAGGGATATCTCTAAAGCTGACAGATTTCCAAATACATATATTTATATTATACATATATACAGGAATAAGAAGCTGGAAAGAACAAGGCGGGGGGGGGAATGGAAAAGAAGATGTAATAAGTCAGAGAGCATCTAAGGATTTTTAGCCATTAGCTATTTCTTAAATCAGGAAGCAAAACATGCATTAATCAGAACATTAGCTCCACACGGTGCAACAACATCAAGAAAGTCTTGAATCTTTATAGACCTACAAAACATTTGTATAACTTCGTCATCATTGGCTTTGATCAATCATATAACATGAGAGTAACAGGTTCATAACTTTCTGCCCCCCGTGTGAACTCTGGATGTGTAAAAATCTATAGAAAAACAAAAATAATAATGAATATTTTTACTTTTTGTCCCGGTGCACCACGTGTGAGGACATTTTGAAACAGATTAGAGACAGTGTCTTTTCCACACACATCTGATTCCAAAGTAGCCAAAAAGTTGTGCTGCAAAGCCTGGCTGATGCACAGAACAATTCCTGCTCTGCATCCTGACCATGTCCTCCTGACCATGATGGTAGATGCATCCTGAGGAAAGAGGGAGCTAGAGCAAAGGTTTTGGCCAGTAGAACAATCCCTACATGACCTTCTGGGGGAACCTCTGGGGCTTTTTAGACACTGAAGCACTCTGAAATGTGTGGAAAAACACAATTCATTACAAATTTCTTTCTCACTCCAGGCTGTACCAAAAGTAAATCATTATCCAACTTTGCTAAATGGGGAAAACAAGACATGAAACATGATTAGGAGCACAATGAATTCAGCCATAAAAGTCTAAGATCCCTTTTCTGAGGACCAAAAATCTGTTCCTGCCACTTTTCGCATGACAGTCAGACCATGTTTCCTCACTTTATCCCTTTCCCTCAGAAGTGGCTTTATCCACATCCATGAGAGATCAAGAGTTGTTCAATTTCCCTGCTACAGTGCTGCTTCCTCAGGCTGAGCATCTCCTCAGAAGAAAACTTTATGATCACTTACTTTCTTTTCAGCCACTGACTTCAAGTACTTATTCGGAATAAATGGATAACAGAACACACATGTGCAATATAAAATGTTGAGCTATAGAATGCCCTCTTTAATGTCCTTCTCTTTTCTTTCCAATTAATAACTCTGGATGTTGTAACTAATTTAACTTGGACCTAGAAAAAGCACTTGGCTCATAACCCTTAATTGGTATGTCTAGCATGGTGGAGATGACTGTAAATTATCAAAAAGTCTGTTAAGTCTTTTCAGAATTTTAAGTTTTAAAAAAGACCCTCCAGCTGAAGGAATTTCCATGGCCTTCCTACGTTCCAGTATTTAAGATTGAGTGCTTCGGTGAGGTGGGAGTTATATTTAAAAATTCTATATACATCTGTATCAACCTAGCCTTAAAGGGACATTTTATCCTTTCCTCGCAGGGAAAATGTGTTCTTGGATTCAGCTTCATTTAATCACCTTTTAGGCCAGCTATTGGTGAAATTTCTTACAGCATTGATTGCTTGAGGTTTGCTTTAATTCCTTCCTTCGAGAAGGAGTCGTGCAACGTATTCACTACTAAGACACGAATTTGAGGGCTGGCTGTGGAAACTGATAGACGTAGATATAGCAAAAAGATAAATTTTCCTTTCCACCCTCCCTCTTGTCCTGTCACTGAAACACAGAGTATGGTTAAAACCTAAGAGGAAGTGGGTATGTTGTTGTAACACCCTTTCTTCACATCTAATCTGTGGAACCGGTTATCTGATCCCAATTCTCCTGTTATTGCAGCGGGCACAACACAGATTGCAATCCAGTGGTGGGATAAAGAGAACATAAAACCTTCAGAAACATTTGTCAAGATTTTCCCTTATACTTAGAGATGTTAAAACCAGAGGCACAGAAGCAGGGAATTCAATACGTATGCTAATGGACACCGAGCACTAAAATGATTTCTAATATTAATGCCTATAAAATAAAACTGATATTTCTATAAACATATTTCTGTGGCACTTTGTCCACCATAAACTCTCCCTAATGCCTGTGCTTTTTTAACTTTATCTTCAAATTCTCAGAATCAGGATCACCAATACAGCTGCCTGACAATGAATATAGCAAATATATCCCAAACTGTATAACAGTTTTGACAAATACTTTTCTTTGTTTGGAAAGTGCTCACTTTAGCCAATCAACACTCGTCATTATGTGTCTGGATATGTTAATCACCTACTATTTTTTCCATTCCCTGATTGCAAGTGTGTAAGTTATTGTAAGAAGATAAATGTGTGATTATGCGTGTGTTTGAATATTTCACAGATTAAAAGTTACTCTTGTATATATTCAGCGATTCAAAACCATATGTATAAGTATCCACTGTCTGAATATTTGCAATAATTAATGATGTGATCTCCTTATATATACTAAATAAAAGCTAGCCCTAGTATTCACAAAGATATCTGGAAATTTATTTTTGTTATTACTTAATTGTGCTCTCAAAATTATTTCTCAACAGAAGAGTGAAAGCCATTAAAAAAGATATATATACCTTATCGTGCTTAATAGATCACCATATCTTAATAATGAAAAAAGATTAAATAAGGAAAAACAAACCAAAGGTGTGAGATGACTTTTCCAGCAGCATTAATGTATCTGTTTCTCAACTGTGTAAACTGGTGTAAATCAAGTTAGGTCAACAGAACAAAACCAGCTCCAGACCTCTGTACCCTCTTAAAAAAAGCACTTACACTTTCTGCTTGTGAGTCTTAAAATACAACAGTACTTGCACTTTTGGGATGCTTTCCTTTTTTTTGGAGGTTGACAAGTGAGAGTTTGGAGAATGATTTTCTTTTTCTTTTTAATAATTCTCCCTAAAATAGCTCTCAAAGGTTTGGGGGTTTTTTTTTGCCTCCTGACCAATAATACGAGAAAAGTCTAATGTCTTAAGTCAAAACTCTACCTTTAAAATACTAAGCAGTACAGCACGGCACACTTGTGGTATGTGGGTTTATTAAAACATATATATTAATTTGGTTATTAGTCATAAAGGCCTAGAAAATTCACATAGTTCTTCACACAGTACAGAAATCAGTAGACCTCAACTGTCCTTAATTACTTTCTTGGAATGTGATAACTCTTCTCAATGGGTCTGACACCCAGAGAAGCCAAAGTCCACAGTCTTTAACATTTTTGAACTAAGATATATTCTCCCTATCCTTTCCTCTGCTCTCCCAAAACAAGACAAAATTAAATATTCTGTTTACAAACCCAAAAGACTGTTCAATATTGGCCCATTTTAATTACTGGCTGAATTGGGACATGAAATCTGTATATCTCAATTCAAGAGGGGTTTATGGTGGCATCTGTTCTCAAATTTTAAAATATTTTCCTCTTTAAAAAAAGGATCTTCCGTGTGACTAGAGATACTTTCACTTTAATAAATTAATCATTCAACATAATTGTTGCTGAAGTAAAATCTCTGTCTTTCTAAAACTTCCACAGTCACAGTGAGGTTTTAGGTAATTCTGAGGTAGGAATGAGCCAGAACTATGTTTTTTCTTTAAAAAAAAAAATTCCTTACAACAGAAGCAGCTCTGAGAGCCAGACTCTCATACACACACACACTCTCTCTCTCTCTCTCTCTCTCTGTTAGGCTTCATTTGATAGCTATGAACTGTGGATAAAGAATAAATATGGCTTTTCAGTGCCCTAGGACTCTCACCTGACTTATTTATGTCTGACCTGGTAGAACACCACTGACCTTGGAAAGTTTAATTGAGGCTGGGATTATATGGCACTGCTTGAGGCCACCTGAATTTAGAGGGTGTGACACACACTTTCTCTCGCTTGCTGACTCTCATCTGCCAGGGGATGCACGTGTGGGTGCACGTGTGTGTGTGAGTGTGCACATTGTGCACCCCAAATTGAGCCTGGCAGTGGGGAAATACCCTGGTGTGAGCTTAAAACACACTGGATCTTAAGGGAAAAGATTACTAGTGCCAGTTAGACAGCAGGAATGTGTTAGTTGTTTGATTTTTTTTTTTTTTTTGGTAGGTTTGTTGTCTCTTTTTTCTCTTCCCAGCATGTTTTCTCTGAGATCTGATTTTTACGGTTGACTCTTAACTTTTTATAACCTGATTCTGCCTATGAGCAAAGAACTTAAAGTGTGAAGGAGAAATAATCCTATAGACACTGATTATACACTTGTACATATTGTTTTGAACATTCTTTAATTAAATTTAATTAAAGTGTATGATGAATACTGATCATTTTCAGTCCTATTGGTTTTCAAGGAAGTTATAGATACTTAAAACTCCCCACATTTAAGTTAAATGTAAAGAGAGAGTGAGAGGAAGAATAAAAAGGCAGAAGAAAAAGATCCATAAGACTGAAAGGTGGGATAAATTGAAATGGCATAGATATCCTGTAGCCAAAGAGAACTGTCTTTCCTACTGGAGATTGTCCCTAGATGGATATAAACAGCTCTCATCTGGGTTTCTTCAAGGCAGAGGCCAACAAATACAACATATTATGCATGGAAGCTTTTTATGGCACAGACTATAGTCCACTGGAGACCGGGCAGACACCACTAAGCAAACCTCACCTAAGGCCACAGACAAACATCAAGCCCCAAGGGGATTCCTCTCCCATCAAAAACACTCTCCCTTTCCCAGCCTGTAACATATATTTTCCCTGTCATTCAAAGTTTATCAGTGCCAAAGCCCTGAGACAGCCTGGTTTGAGCCACACAGGTAGATGTGAACATTGAGCGGTTGGAAAGGCTAAACTATTCCTGGATGGAAGCAGTCTATGAAATGTCCTCAGAAATAAAACAGTTCCATAGTGCTTTCAAGGCCAAAAATTATCCATTCTATGCTTTATTTCTAATGTGCTGCCTGGATTGGAACTGTGACCGTTTTCTGTTTGTAGGCATCATAGGAAATGAAACGAGCAGAGGATTGCTGTTGAGAGCAGCCACAATTCCCCTACCTCTCTCCAACAGGCTGTGCCATGAATCAGGATATATTTTATTATTTTTATAGTTCTATGCAGTGATGTAAAGCTTACCTGAGCCCCTAGCAAGGTGATACCAAGATCTAGACACATTAAAATCCAGGACAAACCACCCATTAAATTTGTGCTGTTCGCAATTCATGGTCTGATTCCCAGTCTCTCTATTACTAAATCCACAAAAATGTCCAGTGAGGGATAATTGCATCTGCATAGGAAAATATCCAAGATGGTGAAGAAAACCCAACAATAAAACTATCCGTGCCCCTCCTGGTTTGGGGACGTCCTATAGGCATTGCAGACAAACTGTATTTTTTGAAGTCTCCAGCAAACAGAAGAGATTTTAAAATTAATAACAGACCTCTTTTTCTCTCCTTTTTAGCAACTCCTCTCTTCCCACTTGATGAAGCAGCAGCTGAAGTGGCAGAGACCTCTCCATCAGCCAAGAACAACATGGGTTTGTGTAGCTGAACTGCTTGAACAGAGCTGCACTCTGCACCACAAACCAATTCAATCTCTGCTATTGCCATCCCAGAGCCCAGCTCCTAACATCTGGGAAGCTGAATACTGCCCCAAACCCAAACACTACCGCTACTGATCACAGGAACATTTACACTGCTTTTGGCTCATTTCCTACCCAATTCATCAGCTACCAGCCTTTGTCATGCTCTCAGAACTGCTGGTCATGATTTCAGGATCACTGACTTACTAATACTATGCCTAAGTCCCTAAAGAGGCCAGTGAGGCTGTCCCACAAGACTGTAATTAAACCTATAAATTAAATCTATATGTATATATGTATATATGTGTGTGTGTGTGTGTATATATATACACACACATATATATATATACACACATATATATATATATACATATATATATATAAAAGGAGTCTCATCATTAATTTGAACCTGTCAGACCTTGAATACAAGATGATCTGCATTTACTTATTACAAATGGGAAAAGAACACTAGTACAGATACACTTGTGAAGCACTAGAAACAATAACAACAAGAAAAATAGTGTCAGGATAAAAAATAAGATTTTTTTTTCCTGTGATCCTTATTTATTACATTTTTAATAGAAAGTCAGTGCAGGTCTTATCTGATGTCATTTGGTTTAGGTTCCATGGTATTTTTTGTATTTGACCAAATTCCCTTATCTTCTCATTGCTTGTGTTCTGCTCTGCCAGCATCCAGCAAACTGATATACTTATCTTCAGTTTTATAATAAAGTTTTAGCTTCCACAGGATAAAAAAAGAAAGAGAGTGGGGAAAGGAAAATTGTGTCCAAGATACTAAACATATCAGGCATGTGTGAGTGTCAAGGCATCTAGCAGTTAACCTTTTTGTTATACAGAAACTTTAATTGTTAAAAGACATATGCTCATGGACTCAGGACTTTTTCTTTAATTTAAATTTTTAGTTATATGGCCAAATTGAGAAAACTATTGTGATCTCAGGCACTACCCAGTGAATATTTTAAAGCAAGGCTGGTGATCATTAGTTTTCTGTGATCGCAGTTAATAACCAAAGGTGAAAACATAATTAGAAGTGACAATTCTGAGGCAAGGAATATAAACCAAGGGCTAATGAGCAAGCTATTTTGTAAGCATCTATCTCCTCTTAACAACTTTATTTCCCACTCTGTCAGGACATTTTTTCCTTCTCTTTCTTCCTCAGCTTTTGTGCTTTCTAAATCTCCTCCCTACCTCCTCACCACTCATTCTTTCCATAACTCTACCAAAAATGACCTGAAATCCTTATGATCAGATGCCTCCTTACTCTGCTCATTCACTTCTGCTCATTTCTTGTTACAGTTGACTTACCTTGGCTTTCTGTGAGCACATCTTTTCTTGGGTTTACCTCTTCCTCAGAGTTCCCGTCTTAAGCAGAATCTCTTTGCTGTCTGTGGAATCCAAGATCAGATTTACAAACAAACCCCCTCAATCATCCCTTTGCTTCTTCAATTCATAACTGAGGCACATTTGCTAAAATTTGAGGATAACAACATAATATTTTTTGTCATTTTTGTTGTAATTAAAAAAAATAATGCAGAAATCCAAACTAAAGGGCTAAAGAGATGGAAGGGGACTGAAGAATGAGAATATGAGGCAGAATCTCAGCTGAAATAAATCTGTCTCGTCACCCAAAATGGATCAACACCAATTTTGAGCAGCTGAAGATCTGCTCCAAGTTTGCTTTGGTGTGCTTTGATAAAAAATACACATCAATAAAACTGGAAAACAAAGAGCATGGCCTCAGTAGTTCAAACTGGGCTGGATCTGGAGAAAGGGAACTAACTGCCTTATTATATAGATGTTATACTTTGACAAAATGTGACAACTACACCTTTTCATTTCCCCAGTGGCCTCCAGGAGACTTAAAATTTAGTATCCTGTAGAACACTTTAAAGCTGAGAAACTTCTTCTTATAGTTTCTTTTGAGTCCTGGAGGCAGTGAAAGAAATTATAATGTTTTATATTAACTTCCCTCAGCTTGCTAGAGATAAGCCAGTGGCCTGATACCAAAGTCTTCTCCTTGTCAGCGATCTGCAGAAGTGCTACATCTGAAACTACAAGTCCTTTCCCTCCAAGTCAGAAAATGAGCCTTTTGCAACAGCAGCTCCACATTTTTTTCAAAGCCCTGCCAAGTTCCAGGCCAAAAGTGTCAGCATTGCCACGGCTTCTGCTCTTGTGCAGCCATCAGTTTAAAATGTGCAATTTCCATGCATGTCTATGCTGGGCTCAGTGAAATTTCAATCCCCAGGACAGCCGAGGCATGGGGAGATCAAGTCTGTTTACGCTGTTTCAAAGTCAGGTTGACTGAAAAATAAAAAAATAAAAGGAGAGACTCGTGAGACAGAACAACAACAAAAAGTTCTTGCATTTTCCTCATCCTTCCTTTTTCCCTACCTGACAGGGTCTAGTAAAATCAATTGGAATATTTTGTTGTGGGGTAGTGAATCATTCTGCTGTCCTCAGAGGAAAGTGCATGTGATTTTTGATATCCGAGCACACAGTGTAAACAGAATCAGATCTCCCCAATGTTCCTCAGAGGAGACAATTTGTTGTGAGTCATCTGAGCAAGGGAGGTTGTGTGTCTGCTACACATTGTGGTCTCTCCATTTCCCAGTTTCAGCTAACGAAGGAATATTAACATGTATTTCTTGAACCCATTTTCTAGAGACTCACTTGGAGCCTGGAGAATCCTTCACAAGTCAGAATGAGGTGCTTTGAGCAATTTACTAACTGCTCTTAAGTGATCTATGAGCACTGAAACAATGCTGATTTCCCTGTATCTGAATGCCAAAGATCGGTCCTGACATATTTATTTTCCTTGTTATGATATCTCTCAAAATTATGATGTTCTGGGAAGAAGAAACCACCAGATGCTCTTGATTGGTACAATGAACTACCCACAATGTCTGTTCTTCTTAAGATTCTTAAAGCAGCACCAGACTGGAGAGAGCTGGGCCCACTTCAGCTTCAGATTCACGACATTTCTGAGATTTCTTATACCTGCAGTGGAGACAAAATAGGGATGTTTGTCCCTGCGCAACAAAGTCCCCAAAGGATTAATCCCCAGTACCTATTGTTAACTCCAAAAAATTGCAATTTTGGTCAATCCTTTCCATAAATTAGAAGTTTCATACTTTACACACATGGGAAAATTTAGTTCTGGGTGGTTTCTTATGCTCCATACCTGAGGAAACTTAAGGCCTTGCATTAGTCTTTTAGGGTAAGGATTTCCTTTTTGAGGAAGTGGGAAGTGGGTGAGAAACACCTTGAGCTGAAACACCACACGAGAAACACAACACCACGGAAGTATTGAAGGAATACAGAGGAAGTCTTGGGTTGTGAGATTATGAGCTGGCCCTGCTGTCCTCCTAGGATAAAGTGCTCCAAAGAAATAGGGCAAACAAGTCGAGGTTTCTGCACTAAGTCACTTCTAGGTGTGTTTACAGTGTCTCTCATAGAGGATAATATCTACCTGGGCCAGCAGAGATCAAGGCTGCTTTTTATCTAGAGCTTGTAGACAGTTAATATTCTGCAATAGAATCTCTACCATGCAGAAGTTACCTGGAAGTTTCTCCCTTTTTCTTTTTCTCATGCCATGTAGAAAAATGTAAGGATTTGCTGAGCATCCATAGCACAGATCAGATCAAAGACTTTTTTTTCGTCCAGCTAAGGACGACAAATTACAAGGCCACAGGCTGAATTTCCTGGGGGCCTTCAGTACAAAACTCTTCCATACAGTACTGTCAGCTTGAATGTTAAGGTCCTAGAAATTCAGCCAACCTGTTATGTGACTACTTGGTCTGGAATCAGGTCAAAATCTTTTGGAAGTTTAAGTGACCTTTTTTTATTCCCTGTTTTTATATTTTCTCATGTATCTAAAATTTTTCAGTCCAATAAAATGATTCCATTTGAAATATTGCTAGAGATGTTCAGTTCCTGTGAGGTTTTCAAAATTATTTTGGATTGGGGTTGGAACTTAATGATCTTTAAGGTCCCTTCCAACCCAAATGATTCTATGATTATGATTCTGTGATCTGCAGTTCATTCACCCAGACATGCATCAGATAAGCTTTACAATTTGAATGTCTACCAGCTTATCACAAATACATCTTTTTACACCCATACTCAGACCTTTGCATGTGAAAATAGGAAAAATAAACACACAGATGAGGCAAAACTCTGTACATACACATGCAAACAGTTACTTACATGTCGCCAGACATAAATCCAAAGTACATCATTCAGACAAATAATGTGTTAGTCATAAATCCTGTTTGCAAATTTTCATCACATTATTAAAACGGAATATTTGAGCCACTTTACTTTTCAATGACTATTAGACCTTGAGGAATGTTACCCTGTGTGTGCATGTGAGTGTGGGCACATGGACATAGAGCTATGCACGTGTCTATACACAGACATGCACTTCTGTATTTTGCTCTCCAGCCTTTTCTTGGGGTATTTTTTATGCCTATTTACCATTTCCTCCAGCCCGCTTTCTTTCCTCCTCAGCCCACTAAGAACTTCAGCTTCAATTTTATAAGAGACACTGTGATTTACAGTGTTAAGAGATTTTAAACAATACATTTAATGCCACTAGGGGCCTGAAGCAACATCCTGAAGCAACAGGCTATCTCTCCCAAGGCTTAAAAATTAAGATTCACTGGAGTATGAAGGTCAGTGGGAGACTAAGGAAAGGGCAAATGGTCTGGTATGATTATACCATGTCTGAACCAAGCTGGCTTTCCCAACAAAAATGTGTCAAGCAATACAGACAACTCATAGATATGAATTTCTACTCTGTGCTTCTGCCAGTGCTATATTTGAAGAATGCTGCCAAAAAGTTTATTCCCAAACCTTGTGTTTTGTATTAAGTAACAGGATTTAATAACAACTGGTTATATTTTCATGACATCAGAAAAAATGTAACAATGACCTATGGAAAAATCCTCTTTCCCAAGCTAAAATTTTAACAAATCCTGAAACACAGAAACTCAACCTCAAGTGTTACTGACAACCCACAAGAAAAGGTCCATCTGTGGTTCCTCCTGCCCTTCTCCAGGACTGTGCATCCAGCTTGTGGCTCCTTCCTTGATGGTCTTTTTTCTCAGGACAGTTCACAAGCATGCAGAGGACCAGAGGCGCCAGCAGTGGTCATTTCTGTGTATTTTTGTCCAGTGTAACAAATCTAAGAGGCCAAGCCACATGATTAAAAGCAATTAGAGGTCAGATCAATTGGACTCAAAGCTGCAATGGAAGGTTTTGACTGATGAGAATAAACAGCTCCGTTTGGGACATCTGATGAGTTTACTGTCCCAGATGTCCATCCTACCCCTCCTTCCACAGCTTTGTGAGCTATGGAGCCAATCAGCTCCTAAACCACTGAAGTTTAGCACACACTGTTTGAAAACCAGCCGAAATGGGTGATGATTTACCATAAAATGCTATGCTGTAAATGATGGTGTGTCAGGGCCTGACTGACAAGCAGTATAAATATCTTTGCAGAAGAGGCACGGCTGGAGGCAGTAGTCAAGCAAAGTCATTTTGCCAATCAAAGCCTTTGTAAAGGGACCTACGGAACAGGATTTCAGCGTATGAAGCACACTGCTGTCGACAGATATGACAAGGTCTCTGGAATCATGCAGACTTTCTTCAAAACATGGCTAAGTGGGATGCAAGGGGGATGTATCTGCTGTGCTGACCCCTTTCAGAGTTTCAGACGAAGGGGTCTGTCCTTTACCAGGGAGATCTGGCCAGAGATAATGTGCCACCCAACAAAACCATCTGAATGTTCCTCAGAGCCTTTCCGCAAAGGGACAGAAATTAAAGCAAGACAATAAAAATCGTTCTTTCCCACTCTCTCACTCCTTTCCCCTTCACTGGACACATCACTCTTGACTCAATTATGTAGTAACAGCAACAATAGAAATAAGGGGTTGGGGAAAAAAGACATATCTTATATTTTTTGCAAAAAAATCTATTCTATCATAATATTAGCCACATGTGGTCCAGTGTTAGCTACCAGACCCTGAAAAAGAGGAATAAAGACATAAATAGGAAGGTTAACACAGTTCTGGCTGGGTGGGGAAATGAGAAGGCCAAATGTACATTAGTCAAAGAAAGAAAAATAATATCCCAGAAAATGAATAAGAGATAACTATCCTCAGAATAATACTATATAAATACATTTGCTGTAGGTCACATAAAAGATTCATGGCACACACATGTACAGGTCAAATTACCTTTAAATATTAAATTTCTTTCCAGCAAGGAAGAATTTCAGATTTATGCTGTTTTCATAAAGAAAAAGGATGCATCCCATGCATTATTATTTGCTGACAAATGATAGCTTCTGGGTTTGCCTGCAAAATGCACCTTGCAAACTGTCTTCTTCCTGATTAAATGAAAAGGAGTGAATCATCATGAAATTCATCTCTTCCCCAAGAATGTTCTTTTTTCTTTTGGCTCATTAAATCAATATTTTCCTATTGTGGATCTATAGAAGTTAGCACTGGAGAGCACCTATTGAGTTACTAAAGTACTCCATTTCCCTGCTAATGTAATATTATTTTCCTGCACCACATTTTGGTCAGTCTGGCTTTTGGAAGACTCAGTGACAAGGTCACGCTGTTCCCTGGAGATGTGATTCCACCCACACCTCAATGTTCAGGTATTCTCATGTTAACAGGTCTAAACAGGAATAACAGAACCACAAAAAGTTACAACAAAAATAAGGTCTGAACTCAAAGCTCAGCATGAAGT
Organism: Falcunculus frontatus; assembly: GCA_013398115.1. Classification (NCBI taxonomy): domain Eukaryota; kingdom Metazoa; phylum Chordata; class Aves; order Passeriformes; genus Falcunculus; species Falcunculus frontatus. The sequence continues at coordinate 630,393 of VZRV01000635.1, forward strand.
GGCACAGAGCAGAAAAATCTATCCAACAACTGGTAGCAAACTATAACTACTGAATTTATGGTTCCAGTTTGGTTTTTATCAGTTGAAAACAAATGTGTTATTATCTCTTGGCTCTTTGCTGGTCCTTGTGGAATGAGCTGTGACTCTTCCAGATGGAGAGATGTTCAGAGCATGTGACCAGCTTCACACGGACGGCCCCAAAAACTGAGCCCAACCCTTGGTCAGAGTCAAGCAACTCATTCACTTAAAACGTGTCTAAGAGTACAAGCTTGTAATAAAAATAACTTCCAAGCGCATTATGATACCTATCTAAAAATATTTGGAGTGCCTTTAAAAATATACAAATAAAGAGTCTTAATTGCAGTGTGATTCTCTGTCTAAGGGAGGAGAAATTGGTTCTCCTTCCAAACTGGCTAAGCCTGGGGAAGCTCAGCTTTTGCTTTCAATGAGGCTCAGCGACACCAGGACCAGGGAGGACACCAGAAGGTGCTGCCAGTCCTTGGTTCACTTTCAGGATGAAACAGGTGATAAATGGTATTGCCAAATTCTGGAAGATCTCAACCATTTATCCCTCTGGTTCTAATGGCATGGGCTTAGCGGAAGAATAAAACCATCTCTGCTGTTATTTCCTCTGCCTAGAGAGTTTAAGAGATTTTTTTACTTTCCACATCTACTCAAAATAATTGCATGGACCTGTTCTCTTTTAGAGCTCTGAGTTACAGAGCTCTGGTGGATTTAGCAATGGTGAACTCCACCATTTCCTGTTCTGCCTCCAGTAATTAGAACCAATATTTCTGGCTGCAAAGTGATTATCCATTATCAGTGAATCTTCTTTGCTGCCTGTCTGGCAGGGTCTAGGGCAAACCCCCAACCTAGCCTATGCTATGTACCAAAAAACCCTTCCTGGCAAGTGATTTCATTGAGTCTTTAGCCACTGCTGTGCAAAGGTGATGGCAAGACCCTCCTCTGGCTCACCACATTCTTGGTGGCATCACTCTGCTGAAGGCAGTACCAATCCAACCAGCATTATTTCCTTAGGCTTAATTTCAATCATGGGTTGTCCATCATTTGCAATTAAAACCCTGTTGTGACTTCTTGAACAGGACTTTTTATACTGATTTAAAACAAGAGAAATTATAAATACATTGAAGCATACCACTTCAGCCAGGAATTGTTAGACATGGAAGCTTAAAATTCACAGCCCTCAAGCCTTCATTAGACAAATAAAACTCAGTGGGTGGAGAGACCCATGGAAGGCAAGTACAAAAGAGGCGTGTTACACATGGGTGTAAATTTGTTTTCTTTTCACTGCAAGTGGACGCTCAGGGGAAAGTCTTTGCAGCATGAGTCCAGCTCTAATTTCAGTAATCCCCACAGCTTCTTCTGAGGGCAGGAAAGCCATTCTTTCCATTCATGGCATTGACTTTTTGTTGTCTCCACGCTCCAGCCAGTCCTGCAGACCATCTGGCAGAAGTGAACCAGCTAACCTCATTTTCCAAAGTACACACCTCACCCCCTTGCTCCAGCCGCTGTCCTTCTGCCTAAGGACACAGACACAGGAGATTTCTTTCTCTTTTCTCTTTCTTTTCTTTCCTTAGTGGTGACGCTTTAAGAGGGATAGTGTCTGTCTTTCTTACCACAGCCCCTTGATCTCAGTGTGCTCTTTTCCCTTTCTTTACCCCCACCCCTCTGCCCGCCTGCTTTGTGTTTTATCTCTGCCTGTAAAGTTGTGTGATTATGGATAGAGAAGTCACCACACAAACAGGATAGAATTTACCACAATGGCTGTTTTGTTCATATACATTTCACTGTCTGTCTCTTGTCGGAGCATGGCTATCATCTTCTACTAACAATATCCCTGGGTAAATGATAAAGTCAACTCTGGAGTAAAGCTAGACGTTTTATCAGCATGTTCAAACTATCCCCTTACAGCTCTGTACTTGCCAACTGCACATCCTTTTCCTACACAAAGACTCAATGCACATTAAAAAGGCACTTATTGAAGGTGGTGTTTGTTTGCAGAGAGGGTGTGGATCATGATCACTATGGCAGTCACTCTCCATGTTTTTTCTCTCATCACCCAGAGAAAACTGGGTGATGCAGTTATGCTCTCTGACAAGTTCTTGGCTCAAGTTTGAGGTTACTTTGCTCCTTGCCAGGTCATTCTTCTTCATTCCTCTGCTGATGCTAACTGATGGATTTCCCCTAAGCTGACGACAGAGTTGATCTAATGCCTCACTGCAGGAGAAAGTCACCGCAGACACAAAATAAAAGATTGGAAGCTCTGAGATCTCTGTTGGCTGGTATCCTGAAGCCACAAGAAATTGATAACAGGGGACCCTAATATGCTATCCATACGTCAACAGGCAAGAGGATGATAAACCTTCAAAAGTCTTTCCCGCTCTCAAATTTGGCAATCACATTAATGCTGTGAAAAAATCCTTTAATAAAACAATTGCATCCACATCTTGCCAGGCTAGGATTAGCAGCCATCTGTATTGATAAAGTTTGACCTGTAACAAAGAGTAGAGCTGTGAAGCAAAGGTGGTCCTTAAGTTCATTTATTTCTCTCTACAGCACCAACAGCAGTTAAGGTTAGTGGGTTTGGATGCAACTGCAGTACTTTGCCCAGAAATGCCCTTATGTTTGTCTCTCCAAAGTTGGGATCTGAGAGGATTTCTCATCAACTTAATTCTCTTTTGAGTACAGTATCCCTTTCTCTCCATCCTTTTCCTTGTGTGCCTTTAAAATAAAGAGCCTTTGCAGAAGAACTGCTCTGTGTTCTGAGTTTATATAGCAGTTAGTGCAACAGGACCCTAATCCTGGCCGGATGTTTAAGAGATTAGGAAGAGGAGGAGGATGCCTGTTTATACAGAAGGCTTTCTCTTGTTAGTCAAATAAAGAGAAATTTTCCTATTGGTTTAATTCTTAACTGTTTTGACCTCTCACATTAGGGTTAAATTTGCCCCTTTGTTCTATTGCAAAGTAAGACACTGTGAGAAGAGATGAGCCAACTACTTCATTTAGTTTCATAGGGATTGGTGCAAAGGTTTGCGTTGCTCACAGTTTCCTGCTTCCCACATCCCAAGCTAATTCCACTTCAAGCCCAATGGGAGCTTAGCACCTGAATGAATATAATGTCTCAGAAGTCAAATAAATAAGAAGACAAGAATGAAAGATTGAATTTAATGGGAATGAAAAACATTTTTCCTTGTCTGAGGATGTGAACCCTTCCAGTTTTGCCTGAACTTAATATTATTGAGCAGAAAAAGAATGCACTGTAATGATTGCTTATCTCTCTCTTTTCTCTATTTCCCTTGAACAGTGGTTGGGAGTTTTCATTTCCTATGTCATTTATAATGTGCTGAATTTTGTATTTTTGTTTTTGTTTGGCACGTGCATTGTGAAAAGAAGGCCTGTTACAGATTGCATCACTCTTTTTCATCCCAACCAGCATTAATGATAAAACCACCATTTCTCCTTAGAGTTCACCATATTCTGATCAGGGCTGGATGAATTGAATAAATATATATGAGCTATAAAGCTCTTTAACACTTGGTCACAGATCTGAATCCAGTCCATATCAACAGTAAGCTTAGGCAAAATAATGCCTCTAATTTTGAAGGCATACACACAGTGAGAAACTACTCCTAAAATGTTTATTTTATGGTAATTTCAGAAGAAAGACTGTGTCATAAATATAGCCTTCTGGATCAGGGTTATGACACATTGGCAAACATATGTGTTGGATGTGCTCAAGAGTACGTGCCCTGTTCTGTTCAGTATCTATGAATGTCCGTCTGGAATCACAGAAATTATCACAATTTTTCTTTTTTTTTTCTCGTCCTGGTCCTAATCCAATTCCCATCAATGTCCTATTAACCCCTTGTTGTGACAGTGACCAGGATGTTGAACTCTCCCCAGATTTGTCCCAGTGAAAATTTTTTATTCTTCATTTAACATTTTATCCTGAAGCCCAACCAGCTCTTGTCTAAAATCCTGCAATTTGTAACAGTGACATTTATAAGAACCTTTTGTACTGCACCATCTTTTTAACACATATAACAAATGCTGTACCATAATTGTCTGACTGTCCCAGGTCATTCCTCCTGGGGACATTAGAAAAAGTTTAGATTTAAGATCCACACTGAAGTGTTTCCATCAAAGCAACATGAAAGGTTTCTGCAATGTTAGATGCTGCTCTGCCTCTGCCTTGCCTAACAAGTGGCTTTAAGACCACTAAGCAGCTGAACACATCTGGCTTCAGTCACCTAAGCTTGCAGGTCACTGGATTGCTCCTTCTGTTGTCTTTTGCCGTAAGGATTTTTCCCAACCAGATCGAAAGCTTTTAAGTAGCTGTATGTTTGTGCCAAACACTAATTAAATGAAAGGGAAAGATGTGAGCCAGCTGCAACAGGCTAAATTCCCTCTAGAAGTTAATGGAGTTGCTCCAAATTTAAACTGATGAATCTCCGATGAGGATCAGTCCCAAGAACCAACAAGACATATTGAAAAATTGATACAACTTTGTCTGAAGTTAAAGAAGGAACAGAAGAATGTAAGAAAAATATGATATACAGATCAATCAACTTCTGATTAAAGATACCTATTTCCTATTACAAGCAACACTTTGTATTCCTCAGTTCTGACAATGAGTGGAAGATTCTGCAGAAGTCAATTTATGTATTTTGTTGGACATATTTTGCTTGTCTTTTATCTGATTTTTTTAATATCAGCAAATAGGCAAATTTGCCCCTACATAGCAGCTTATGAATCCATGTTTATTGGTTATCTTCCTCACCCTCAGCAGGTACATGGATCATTTCTTAAGGATACATTTCATTGGAAGGCAGCACTTAGAAACAGCGAGGGCTCAGTGAGAGAAACAAGAAAATATGTGGACTTGAAATTTTGGAGAGATTTCATCAACATTATGATCAAAGTTAAATCTGTAAAGAAATAATCTCCACAGCGGTCGCTATTTTCCTATGGTGTTCCCAAACTGAAGGAGGAGCCCGTTTGAATGCATAACATGAATTTGTGAATAAAAGTATAAAAAAATACATGGATTTGAGCAGCAAGATGTCCCATGCTTAGGAAGGACTGCTATTTTATGTTTCTTTTCCTATTTCAAAGCGGTTTTAACATGAACTGAGATTTCAAAATAAACTTTTATTATGAGTCAAAACAAAACATTTCATCTGTGTAACATCAGAGTATTCATTCCACGGTGATCTTTTAAACTTGAGAGAATTGCACAATAAATACTGAATTTTCTGTCATAAAAGTCACTTGAAATGAAAAAAAAATCCATGCTTTAGCGTAGACACATGATATTTCAACATTACTGAAATACTTCATTGCATTTTTTTACAAACGCAAATGTCATTAGAAAGGACATTTTGCTCTAAAATGGGTGATTTTCTTCAAAGCTGAATTTTGACCCCCGAAAGTCATTCAACAAAATTTCTAGCTGGCTTGAAATCAGCTTTTCTCCTTTTGAGAAAAGTGGAAGTGGAGGCTCTGACTAAAAACCTGACCACCCATGAGAGGTTTGCTGTTGACTTCAATATAGCCCAGATTTCCCCCACGGAATTCGACGGCGTCATGAAATTTAGAAGTACTGGCTCCACACTATTCAATGGCAGCAAGAGATTAAAGAGGAGTTACACAGGATGGTGATAGTAGAATGTAATGTATATGGTTCAGATTTAGTACATATCACAGAATAGGCCACAGAGGTGAAAGGGGAGCTGGGCAGGAATTCCAGCTGAACTAGCTCACTTGTCCCTAATCCCCACTATCTGATGAACTGCCCTTGGCAAGGACCACAGTAGTACAAAAGTTATGCCAGTGTTCAAGTGTCAAAGGTGATAGAAAGCTAAAAATTACTTTGCATCAGATGGCTGTAATAGATTTCCAAAGTTTGTCCTGGATCAGTTTCCCCAGCCATTGAAGAAACAAAAGTAGAGCTCCCCTTCCGTGCATATCAGCACTAATTCCTGTATATCATTTCTGAAAGGCTTCAGCTGCGAGACTCGTTTTGTCCATCAGCTTGGCTCAGAGGTGTGTCAACAGGGGAATACGAAGAGACCAGACTTAAAAACACTGTCTGGATTGGAAATGAAAGGGAGGGAGGAAGAGGGGGACCAGGGGTGGGGGTATTTGACAAAAGGACACACATACATAAAAAAAAAAAAGAAAGACAAAGGAAATTCTTTTACATTTATGAGAGTAAACTAGATTACTCTGGTCTGACAGATGAGCATAACTGTAGGTCTACCTACAGACTTTGATAAGCACTTAAATGTAAACAAAAATGACCAATTTGCATTTTCCTTTCTGTTGCCAAATGCAATGCATCATTTTACAATTGCCATTAAGGATTATTGCTAACCTAACACAGCGTCTTACACAGTTTGTGCCCATCATTTGTTTTCTACCCTGGCAGAACATCTCAGGCTGCTGGCAGTTTTGCACTGATGTTGTCTTTGTCCTGTTTTAATTTTCTGGAGTGTACTTATTCCAAAAAGAGGGGTTTTTATCCTGAAAACTGTCTTCCATGAAAACATGTCACCCATCACCTCCTTTCGCACTTATGTGAGTGCTGATGGTCTCATCTCCCATGCACAAACTCACTCCAGTTCTGGGTGATGAGGCTCATAAAGCTACTTTTGATCTTATTGGAGTGTGACCTGGACAGTACCTTGGAGTCCACTTATTTCATAATCAACATTTAAACTAGGAAACTCTTTTCTGATCTATGCCCTCCCTCCCCTCTTCCTCTTTTTTCTCTTTTTTTTTTTTTTTTTGTAATTCCAGAGAAAGGGAAACAAGCCACAAGCATTCATTAAGCAAACAGCTGTGGACTAGAGGAGATCAGAAGTTCAGTCTGGAAACCATGTGTGCTTCTCATGTTACAATAATTGGGAAAGTATGATCAATGGCAGGTACGGAAACACAACAATCTTAGGTATGCTGAGAAAAACAGAGTCTGTCCCAATCCTGCTCAGAATAATAGATCCACTCTGAGATCTACTGATCACTGCAGAGCTGCTTGGCAGCCCAGAGAGCACAAACAGCAGCATGTGAAACTGCTCAAGTGCTGACAGAATCCCCTCCTCTCAAAAATATATTTATACAGAACATAACACAAACGTCAATTAAAAAGATTTTGTTTAGCCACCACATTTTGTTCTGTTCTCAGCCTGTGACGTAATCTGTTCAGCTGTTAGCTGTTCCCTACGTTAGGGACCTATGTATCATCCCAGCACTCAATGTGTCCCCGAGCGCTGTGCTTCCCGGGAATTACCTGAGCCAGGCAACTTTACAACTTCTTGCTCCTCTGCCCAACAAAGTCTTGCTGCCTCACAATGCCATGGGGCATTTAACATGTGAATCACTTGACTGGTGCCCACAAATCAAAATCACATGTCAGCATGCAAAGCATTCAGCTGTCTTCACATGTTGCACAGAAACAGCCTTTTTTATGTCACAGATTTTTTTATTCATTTGAAGCACCAAAGACCTTGAATTGCTATCTCCACAATAAATTATCCCAAACTAGCTTAAGCTATCTGGTCCATATATCACTTAATATTCTTTAGGTGGCTTGAGTAAAAGGACTTTTGGTTTTAGGTTGCATCCTTACACCATGGCCATGTTCCAGGGTTCATCAGGTGGGCTGCGGGACAATCCTGACAACATTCTCCATCTCAGAGCTGAAATTAGCAGCACTGCAGATACTTTTCCATTGTTATTATCTTGTTACAGCATTATGCTGAATTGGAGGAATATCTGTTAAAAAAAAATCTCATTTTCCACTCAGTCATTGACCTCCCTGTTGAGAACACACACATGCACTCATAAAACTAAATTATGTTATTAAAATACATCTGGACTAAGAACTTGGATTAAGACTGATGACCAGGCTTTCACAGGCTCCCCAGCTGATTTTGGCAGTACACTCTAATCACAACTGGCTAAAGTTGGCTTCACTCCAAATGCTCAAAGGTTTTATTCCTCAAGATGATGTTTTTTAAGAGTGAGTTCTCCACCTGTTCTCATACTAAGAGGAAAACTGATTAAAAGTGGATCTTTTACTTTCCCATTCCCTTTATGTGAAACAATTTCCCAAGAAGAGGATAGGAAGAGAAAGGGACAATTTCAGTGTTTACCCTCATTATCAGACTCAGAAATACTTCTTTTCATGTAACCATGATGTGTGAACGCTCTGATCAGTGTAAATATTTCTACAGCACTTTAGCCACGGACCTTAATCACTTCTACACTGAGTTCAGGACAGACCCAATCCTGGGAATAGGTCACTCCCTGCTCCAAATTGGCTAGAATAACCCTGGAAAATACTTGAGAACCACAAAATAATTATGCCTTAGATGAAATTAATGTATGCTGGTTTTCTTTGCCTTTTTCTTTTCCTTTTATCTTTTATTTACAGCCATCCTTTCATTATAAACAAGGTCATCCTAAAATTACAAAGATACAGTCAAACATATGCTTTGGGGGTTTAGTGCTAACCCTGTACAGTCAGTCTTTTTATAGGGAAACCCTAAAATTAAAAAGGATTTTGTCAAGTCTAGAGGCCTTCCCAATGTATTTCTACAGAGCAAAAAGCCTGCTCTGGTGAATGAGCACCCTGTTATAGTGAGCAATCATTTGGCAGCATAGGTTATTTTAATGGACACATCACTTTAAACGGAGCCTTCACCATCTGTTCTGCCCTCTAATTACAGATGCAAAAAGAACATAATTCACAATTGCATCATAAAAAAGTAAGATATAAGTGATTTAAATGCATGTGTATGTTCTTTATTCAATGCAGCATGCAGCTGTTATGTTGTTTTCATGTTTCAGACACAAATCAGGATGAAAATGGCTCTCCTTTGATACAGAGAATTCCCTCACACAGGACATTTTGTGTTCAGCAAGCAAGAATTCGCTAAAGGCAAAATCCCTACTTTTTCACATAAAAACCAAGCTTGGACTCTGTAAAAGGAAGATGGAATTTATATCCCTCAGCCAGTGGATGCACAGGGCTCTGAGACAGCCTATTCACAGCTACTCCCCTGGAGTACTGACAGCAAGAGCGGTGAGCAATACTCCACGAGGCTAATCCAGAGGGTGGCCAAGTCCTGGAGGGGTTAATCCGTTGCTATCCGGGGGTCAGAATGCACACACATACAGAGAACTTATTTGTTCATTTTTTTCACTTTTTAAAATTCTTTTGGTGTCACAGCAACATCTTTCTCCCTGCATCATCATGCCTGCTTCCCAGTTTGGCTTATTTTAATTCCCTGGAGAACACAACCTTGTGTTTGACCTGTAACCCAACATTTCAGTCCCCTTGAGCACCTTGCTGCAGGGCAGGAGTCATGGCAAGGCTCTCCCTCCAGCCCATTGCACCGGGCTGGGTTTCAGCCTAATAGAAGATTTCACAGTAGCTGCACAGTATATAGCTCAAAAAGAGAAATTGGAGAGTTCCTGCTGAGTAGGAATTCATCCATCAGCAGCAGCAAAAGGCAGGAATATGCAAGCAAATAATCCATTCTTAAACTTAAATGATGCCATAAAATGAAAGAAATGCCAATTATTCTCAAGTGAGTCAAGATATTTAAAGTGCAACCTTTTATTGGACTAACAAATGGGTTAGAAATGAAGCACACAAGCTTTCAGGAAGAAAATGTATTTTCTTCAGGTGTTGGCAGCTTTTAAATTGAGCTATGGTCCAATCCAAGTTTTTCTTAAGGATCAATATGACTCCAGACATTTTATTCTTTCTTCTTTTTTTTTAGTCTTTTTGATCCAATAAGTTTTCTTTAAAGATGGCCGTTATTTTTTATCTACTTAGAAAAAAATCAAGTTTCAAATGAACAATATTTTATTTTTTCACAGGCCCATAAAATTAGGATGTTTTTCTTCGCAGCTTCAACAGGAAAGCTAGTTTTAACAGAACATTATTCTCTGTGTAGTACTTCTTAAAATAAAAAAAAATACTTCTCATTTCAAGTTGGAGATTCTTCTTTTAGAACTTTGCTTGTCTTGAAACAAGAAGTTAATAATATCTTGATTTAGCTACCCATTTAAATAAGCATCTAACTTTAAACACAGAGCAGTCTTGGATTATTTCAGGAAAACTACTCTGCGCTTAAAGTTAGAAGCATGTTTAAATGTTTATTTTCAATACACATTACCATCTCAACTTAGTTGACTCCAGAAGTTGTTTCCAACTCCCTTTCATTGTTGTGGAGAATGAACTAAAAGCCAGAAGGCCTTAATAGTTTCTACGGCTTCTCTTCCCAGGCTGAGCAGTCAGTAGTCCTACCAGAGTCAGGTTTTATTAGATGACAGAGACTATTGTATAAGGTGAATGTGAGGAATATTTTTGTCTCACCATCTGTAAAAAAGGGATACAAATTGTTATCACCTTTCTTTGAAATGTCCTGAACTCCGCAAATTTTAAAGAAATTCCACATGAAGCCTTCAAAAGTATCTTTTTATAGGTAAAGTGAATAAAAAAATGAAAATGCGAAGTTCCCATTAGCTATTTTTGTCTTTCCCTTTGCAGTCAGTTTATGAGGTAGTCAAAATATTTCATCATTCAAAATCCTCATCAGAAATAATTTGCTTTTTCTTTTTTTTTTTTTTTTTTAATCCCCCAAATATTTTCTGTTCCTCATCTATGTGCTGCAGATGTCAGCTCTGTGAGAACTCACATGTGGTGGGGATGTGGCTGCAGTGAAGGACAGGACACTCCCAGCTATCCTGCACAAGGCGTTGGACCACTCTCCCCATATGTCATGGTGCTACAACCACTATAGTCAATTCCACTTGATAGCTGAGCATATAATATGAAGTAAAAGAAAATTGGTTAGGTATGTTGGACCTCAGACAGTTAAGACTTAAATGTAAGTCAGAAAACTTCAAAATCAATGAGACTTTTTACAAGGCAACAATTCAGGGAAAGAGTTCGCAGTGCCAAGACAGCTGTGTACTGGGAAGAATCCTAGCTGCTTCTTTGGAATAAAGCATATACTGGAAATAATGCAATGAAGCAACTCCTTAAAATGAAAAATTACAGTAAAACATCCTTAAAATAACAGAAGGCTCTGCCAGCAGTTTCAGGCTTGGTATTGGTAGAGTGCGAGATGCTGCATTTCTTCTGAGTAAGCTATTACTGTCAATTCCCAAGAAAAAAAGTATTGACCAGTGTTGGACTTTCCCAGTGTCATAATGTTCAGCCAACACAAACAGTTCTGATCAAGTCATTATTTGTCTCCTTTCCAAGACAGTTTTCCAACGTATGCTAATTTGTTTAGAGAAAAGAATTGTATGGAGGAGGATGCCTATTTAAGCTCAGTATCAGTGATTTTCCCCAGGCAAGCAGAAGGAAAATCTTGATAGCAGAAACTTGCAATGTTTTAAATAGCTCCTATAGAAAGACTGGCTCTGGAAGGGATATCAAAAGGCTATTTTTTGGGCTGAAACGAGCTGGTTTTGACCTGGGTTTGGGATCACAGCAGGGAGTGGGAGAAAGGAGACACATCTTCATGTTCTTCAGTCTGCTTGTTCATTCTTGGGGGAATCTGTCACACCCCTAGGGATGCTCTGATCCCAGCCAGCTGGAACAATCTTACAACAAATCCTGCCAGCCCTGACTGTGAGAATGTCCTGAGCCTTTTTCAGCCATGCTCTCAGCCCTCCACTTTTCACAGGGCAAGGAAAAGGTGGCACAGACCCAGCTCTGCTAGTTTTATATTGCACAAAGACACCTCTGTGAGAGAGGACTCTTGTTTTGGCTGCTTGGGACCATTTTACTCTGCTTGAAGGAGGGGTCTGCCCAAGTTCTTCAATTTTGCTACTGAACATTTCTTAAACTGTTGAAAAATAACACAATAATAGCATTTGGAGACCACGGAGAGGAGAAGGGGGAGAGCAAGTAAACCCTTCTTATCCTGGCTATGATTTAGAGCTGAGGATCTCTCTGTACATTAGGCAGCACATCCCCACAGGGGTTGTAGAGACAAGTTAGGTGAGGATGAAAGGAAGATCATATCACCAACTTTCTGTACATGCTTCTGTGCAGATCAGATAATCCTGTCATGCTAAGGGATTGCCCCTTCCAGGGGGCTGACTCCAGTTGTAGGGGGGAAATGTGCACCCAGTGAGGCAGGGATCTCTACACCCACCCCCCCTCCAATGTGACTGAAGGGAAAGAGGTGCATTAAGACCCCTAAACGATTCAATGCCTCCCCCCACCTCACAGACATAATCTTTACGCTGCTCTAATTCCAGCACCTACTTGGCCCTCAGCCCAGTGAAAGGCTCGACCTCTTTCCAGACCTCAGACACGCATTTACATACACTGCAATGTGTCTGTGTACGTTAGAAGACCTGCAGTATAATTTTAGTGCCTTTCCTTCCAGTGAGGTCATGGAACTATGGGCACCCTGGGAAAAAGAAATGAAATGCTAAGTATAAGGAGATGGAGTCAGATTTTTAAAGATACTTACATAGGTGCCAGCTGGTTTTCTAAGCTGCTTTAGCCCCTAATTTCAGCTGACTTCAAACAGCTTTGAAAATCAGACTTTAGTAGCCTGAGTTGATTTTGCTGACTGTGAAATAAATCTCAATTGATTTCTAGAAGTGTGAGTGAGCAAAGAACACCCTCAGCAGCCTTTGACTTCAGATGATGCTCAGTGCCCCAGAAATTAGGTCACTCAGTGCTCAGGAGGATCACTGAAAAATGCAGGCACAGAAAGAAGTGGATAGTGTTTGCTGGGGTGACTTGGGAAAGCAAGAAGTTAGTCCCTGGCCAAATTGGCCAGGACTGCTCCCAAGGGGCAGGTTCTGTCCCATCAGAGTCAATTGGACTTTGTCACTGGCTCCTTGGGGTTAGCAGTTTTGCCCAGGACTGTTTTTGCTGCCAGATAGTTGTCAAATCCACTGGGGATTTTTTTTTCTTTCTATTGAAATGCATAACACAGTGATGGGGTACTCAGCTATAACATTTGCAGAGGACAAAGCTGAGGCCAAAATAGCCTCTTTTCCTGCCTATCCCTCATATCTTACAGAACTGAATTTATTTTTCAAATACATGATTTCTCATCTTCTGTTTAGTTTCCAAGTCCTAAGGGCTGATACAACTCAAAACAGCCTGAGAGAACTTGCCTGTCTTTATTTTCTTAGATTTGCCGACAACTTATTAAACAGACACAAACCCCACTCTTTAAGCATACAAGGCAGCCTTTCAAGTCAGTCCAAGATCACAGGTCAACGAAAAGCCAAGAAACTCGACTAGGCAACAAGGCCTGAAAAACTAAAAATATTGTTACCTCAGAAAATGGAAGTAATCATACTCAGGAGGGACCTTTTCTTGAGGCTTTCTTTCCACATACTTCTGTACGAAAAACAGCTACAGGTGCTCCTAGCTTTTGACTTTTTGCACTGGGGAGATGCCTAGTTCAGATTGAACCAGTCTGACTTAAATACCGAAAGCAATCTAGCATAGATCATTGGCCAGATTATTTTGTTTCTCCACAGCCCTCACGTCCCAGGTCTAACATTTATTTTTCTTCCAAGTTTAGAATTCCCCTTAATACATTTTTAATTAGCTCATTCATCCTCTGTGGTGTTGTTACCACCAGTCCACCGCAGAGAAGGAAAGGGATGGGTCAAGCTGGACAAATACGAATGGCTTGGGATGTTCTGCTCATTGTTGAAGGAGTGAGTCACTGTACAGGAGGACACAGACACATCCAAAAGGGCATTCCACAGCCACTGAGCATAATACCAGACAGACAATATCCAAAAGAGTTCAACTTGGCTGTGGCCTACCAAACTCAGATTTGAACAGAAGCCTCCCCATTTCTAAATTTCCTCCATTGCTGTCTGCAGTGGTAAAGATGCTACTATTTAAAACCTGCCTCTGCATATATTTTTCTTCTATCTATTTTTCCAGGTGAAATGCTTATGGTTCTGATTACAAGACAACAAAGGAACTAATGAATGACCATTTTGGAAGGCAATTGCTTGCAGACACATTCTCACAAGCTTTTCTCCAGGAAATTGCCACAGAAAATTCAAGCCTTCTTCCTGGTGTAGATCTTGTGGGAGTATTTAATTTTTTAAGAGGTGGTGGGGTTTTAATTCATACATTTTTCAGTTTCTTTCCAAGCTTTTCAGGCCATTTCCAGCTTTCCCACGAGAAAGAGAAGAAAGCCACCATAACAAAGCAGGAAAAAATTACAGCCCACCTCGTTGCTGGGGAAGAGGTACCAGGGCTTGGGTTTCATATCTCCTCCCTTTGCCCTCTACTACCTCTAGCCTGTCCCCACCCCCAGGGGAAGGAAGGTGGTTCTAGCTGCTCGAGGTAATAAAGCAAGGCCTGGGAGGAAATGTTGTCTTTTGGGAGAAGGCAAAATTGTGTGACTGCATTAAAGTCAACACTATTTATCTTCACCTCTTGTCCTACGGGACGACAAAGGGACACAACTGTTAGACCCAACCCCTCTGTGCAGCTGCAATGCAAAGAGGGCAGCGACTGGTACTTTCAAGTGTCAGACCTTTTGTGCCCAACTACTAGTTTATGAGGCTGATGTCAAGCATCTCACTCAATGAAGTCTTTGTCCTAGGTGTATAGGGCAGGACAGTGGAAAAACTACCCTGTCTTATATCCCAGGCTCATCCATCTTCTGCTCACCCGGTTGCTCCATTTTTATTTTTTTTTTAGGCTACCCATTGCATTGCTAGTAAGGATTCCCCCCTCCCGGGTTAATGTACTGGAAAATTGCTCTGCATGTTTATGTGGGGGTCCCTTCCAACTGAAAGAGAAAAGGAAAGAGGAAAAAAGACTATTTGGAAAGAAGAATATTTTTCCCACTGAACTCACAGGGCAGACCCCAGCTTGTGGGTTCTGACCCTGATTAAGAGAATTTCAATGACCTGCTAGGAGGTTTATTGTGAAGTTTGGCAGAATGCACTTCCGAATGAAATTTTTTATTATTTATAATCACAAAGGTGGATTTGAATGGTCTACATTCCTCTCCTTCACCAGTCTACTCACTTTGAGACCCCAACTTTAAACTACACAGATCACCTAGATCCAGTTTGCTTCAGCTCTCCTCCAGCTCCTGGACCTCAGCCAGGTTCTGTTTTGAACCAGTCCCTGTTGTGTTTTCTCGGGGTTTTTTCTCTTTTATACATTTAGAAGTGGGTTGCACAATACAAATTTAACTGTTGTTGACTTTGGACTCAAGGATAGGGCAACACAAGTGACAGCACGATATGAGATAACTTGTAGCTGCCGCTGGATAAAAATAGCCAAAATATACGCCTACAAACAAAAAGTTTCCAGGGTTGAGGCTGTTTTTAGCTGAAATTAAACTTCACGTGGTCTCTGGGGTTTGAGCTAAGACTAACTTTGGACAGAATTGAAATACCACAAATGTCACAAACAATGTCTGTAAACAAGCTAAAATCAACAATCCCATTTTCCCAGGTCCAGAAGTGCAGCCACTTGCTGTATGTTCACAGATACAGTCATGGATTGAACCTCACAAGTGACTGGGATAAAGCCAGGTACTAAAAGGAGCTTCTTAAGGCATTGGAAATGCTCAATGCCCCTTGGTAGTTCTCAGGTGCTTTTCTGTTCCCTTTAAATGGAGTAGTATTTTTTGTCCCTTGCTCAATGACATAAACATAACAATAAAATCCTTCATCTAAGTCTGCCTCCCCAAAGCTCTGGTACTGGGAAACATATCCACAACTGCTTATTTATCCTCATTTGAGCAACAGTGTGTCCTGCTGACTTAGAATCAATCTCTTTCTAGTTAGTGGAGGAAAAAAAAGGAGACTTTTGTAAGTAAAAGGTCTTTAGAACACCTTTCTCTTGTTCCATACAGTTGGAAGAAGACCTTTCCAGTTCTGGGATTATAGTTCATAAAGTGATGTCATTTCCGATTATTGATTCTCAAAAGAGAAATTCAAATACAGCCGTGAGGGGACATTAACTCCTCCTACATACAATAAGGAATTTCCATAAGTGGGGTGTTTTGGTCACAGAATCTACCACAGAAGTTAGAGCCAGGCCCTACCTTTTCTGAAAGCTTCTGGTTACATCTCGGCATTTGCTTTTTCATTACTAAAATAGATGCAGTCAGGGACCAGGGGCTTGCTCCAGATGTTTACGACTGACAATGTGCCCAGACCAGGGGGTGGACTGAGCCTCACCTCCCAGAGCAAGGGCTTCCACCCTTCCTACTCTCCCTTTTAGGAGTCAAGTGACGTCAAACACCTCGTGACCTCCAACCCTGGCCAAACCGTTGGCATGGTTGACCTGTTTATTTGGGTAGAGCATAAAAGAATTTTGGCAAAACTGACAAACCAGGCTCAGATAAGGGGAAACCTTCAAGTCAAACACAAACATTAATATGAACACCCCTAATCTCCTGGTTTGTCCCCTTCCGTAGGCAAAGGTCAGGAGCATTTGGTCCCCACAGACCCTTAACAAGCAGATGTTACTGTAACATGCCCAGGGAATCAAGCATAAATATGACCCCTGACCCCAGTTGTCAGCTGATCCGCTGAGACTCTTAGAAATATACTCTTAACTTTTATAAATTCCCACTTTTTCCCACCGTCCCACTCCATTCTTTCCCTCCCCTCTCCCTTGTGTCTCCCAGACCCGTAGCTGCTGAGCGGCGCTTGCACAGTTGCTCGCGGCCTGACCCCTCTCTTCACCCGGGTCAAAGGCCCGAGACCCAGGGCAGGGCTCTTTTCTTGCCAAAGGCCAGCTGATGAATCATTCCCAACTTGAAGGGAACAGAGGAGAGGGGAGGAGTTTGTCTCTCAAAAGGCCCTCAAACAACTGTGGCCTATATATCAGCATTTACACTATTCTGACACTCTCAAAAATTCACTTTCCTTTCTGGGAATGGCAACAAAAAGTGAAGGGGGAAGGGATGAAGGAGCTGAGAGGCGCTCCCTGGACAGCCTCAGGAAATGCAGAGCCTGGTCCTGATGGCAACAAAGGGGTCTCCCTTTGTCTGAAGGGGGATGCTAACTTGAGCATCCTTAATTCCAAAAAATGCTCCTGTTAAACAGAAAAAAAGTGGGAGGAAGGAAAAGGGGGTTTTCAAGGAAAGTTTGGGCAAGCTGCACCGGATAAACCAGGTCCTGTCAGACAGGGCAGCTTTGTCCAGAGGTGGGAGCTGTCAGTGTTTCTCAGTACTCAGTGGATAGCCCCTTCTCCTTCGTCTCAGCCCCATGTGGGGTTCAATTTTTTGCCTGTAACATCCAACCTCTCTTCCTGCCAGATGATCCACTGCAGACCTGCAGAGCTCATCTGCAAAAAAACCTTTCAGTTCTGGACTGTGTCACACCATCTACCACAGAGGGACTCTCATTCTAAATGAGCTGCAGGAATCACAAAAACCAAACCCAGACACCTTCCAGCTCCACCGAGACGTTGCTTGGGTTTTCCAGCGTATCCACCTCGGCATGTGTGACTCAGGCCCACGAGCATCTGCAGACCGCAGGCGGAGGGACGCGGAACGGTCCTGAGATGATGTTTATTTTTGTTTGATTCCCTTCACCTTTATAAAATCGCAGAGACATTTTTGGCCTCGCACCAGGCTCTGATTTGAAGTGGGGATTTCCCTGTGTGGTTCACATTCCCTCTCCGGACACTGTTAAACAGTAACTGCAGGGGATGACTTTTACCCCTGGCTAACAGGATGCTTGGGCAGACAGGGCTGTGTTTCCACAGCACCTCGGCGATGGCTGCCTTCCCAGCTGGCCTTTCTCTCACTCCCACCCAATTATTTGATTCTAATATCGTATGAAGTAACATGGGTGTTCCTTTATTAACATCAAAAAGATTTAAACTCTTAGTTTCCCTCTGTCAAAACTGGGTCCTAGCCCAAAGAGAGGGAAGGGGAATCTCCCTGCTCCCAGTACAGTTCAGGAATTTGCTCAGCTTTGTTTTCTATTTTTTACCTTAAATACATACTATTATTTTGTCTGCAGCTGTTCTCTTAGAAGTATTTTTTTGTGCAAGGTGACCACTTTCATAGTTTAGAAATGTTAAAATATCATGTAAAGGATTATCTAGGTCTCTTTCCTGCAGAATTTTGTCTGGATGAATGTGTGTCAACAATTTTCAAACATTCTCCACCACACATTTGATTGCCTCCTGATTGAATTATGAACATGGTGTTATTTTGGATGGTACTTTCTGAAGTAAAATCCTCTATTTGTCTTTGGTCTCCCTGTTTAGGTGGATGCCATTACCGTTTCCCAGTTCTTCACGGTAGAATCTGCAATTTACCCCACCCCATGAACTGGTTTTAATGGCTTACTGGGTATCAGTGGTGATATGGGACTTGATAACAACAAGCCATCAGTTACTATATATCTATCACAACCATTTTAAGACAGAAGAGCAAGACTTCATTATCATGTGACAGGGTTTGCCTCTTTTATTGATTTTTTATATTTTTCTTAATTGATGTACATGTGTATTAGGGTAGGAAGTTCGAGAATGGATGTGATCTACATGCCTTGGAAAAAGAAAGGAGTTTAAAATTTAAAAGTACACATCAGTGTAGCTTGGTGGTGCATTCTATAAATCACAGCCTTGATTTAATAGTCTATCTAGTGTGGACAAGTAAGAAACATGGGTTTGTTCACGCAAAGACATTGCATCCTGGTTCCAGAAAAGTCAGTGAGAATTTTGCCATTAACTTCAAATGGAACTAAGGCTTCACCTCAAAGCTTTTAATCAAAAAGTGTGAGCTAGCATGTTCAAACAATGCCTTCAGCTCCTAGTCACAGCAGAGTCTAAGAGTCTGGCAGGAAAGAAGGCTCTTATTCAAAAGCTTTTCATGCAATCTCCTGGTTACAGAGAGATGGCTGCAAGCCCCACTTTTGACCTCCTGGGCTGCTGGTCATTCACAGTGTTTTCCCTCACCAATACCCGGCCTTTTGGTTTATCCTGCAGTGGCCTTGCAATAAAAGAGCACATCTGCATGAACCAGCAGCTCAGTTACTGTCGTTATTCCTCCTTGGGACATAGAAAAATCTGTTTTCTGCACTATCCTCCAACTTACGCAAAATTCAGCAAGAAATTTCTTCCCTCTGCTACAAAGGCTATGCTTACTGTGGGTGTCTCCACAAGTACACTTAATTTAACCTGGACTCTCTCGATATACAAGCCCTGATGGTTATCCTTGGGATGACCCTATTTTGTCCAGATAGGTGCCTATTCTTATCTGTAAACCATCTAATAAGAATCCCATCATCACGTACTAGATCAGCAAATGATTTATACTTCAAGTCTTCACCATTCATTGTAAATAAAGAAATAAAACAAGCATTTAGGGGAATACAATAAGTAGACTAGGAAAATATTTAGTCTCAGCATGGTCAAAAATAATTTGTGTGCATAAACATCAGAAAGAGAATGAAAATCTCAGAGTTCAGTGGACTGGAAATTATTTTCTGGTAGTCTGACTTTGAAATCTTAGTAGAAATGAATTTTCTCAAGAGTTATTATCCCTCCAGGGGCATTTTGTCACTTTATAAAATCTTCAGATGATCCAGTAGCATTTGTTTTCCTGGGACTGGTTTAGTCTGTGCCAGGCCCAGCCCATGACGTAATTTCTAAACTGCATACTGCCCTAATGGAGAGAGAATCCACAAAAGTACCCACAACACTCCTGTACACATAACTCACAATTTAGATCAAGACAGGAAATGTTTTTTCCATTCCATGTGTAAATATGACATTTTAAAAAGCTTTCCTATCTCAAGTCAAGACTAAAGGTTAAATAGCCAATATTTTTAGACACCAAAATTCCACACATTCACTAAGAAGAAGAGGATTTAATTCCCCTTCTAATTCTGTATTTTCTTTCACATGAATTTTCCTTAACTTAACTTACATTGCAAACAAAACAACAGAGCTTGTTCCAGGCAATGGAAGAATTTTTAGAAAGTATTAAAGTGGAACAGTTTACCAGTTTCATCAACCCTTTTTTTGAACAATTTGGCATCTCAGGGAAGGAGCACTGTTCTTTGGGAGAGGATTTGCTGACAAACCTCCTCTGACAACAAACCTTGTTTGCCTCCACTGCAGATACATTATTTAGGTTCAGAAATACTTCTAAGTACATTTGCTGCTGTATGCACATCTCTCAATAGGTATGAGCCTGTGGGGAACTCGTGAAAAACAGGTACAATTGTCCTGGGTGACCCCCAGTAGCATGACACAAGGCAGACTGACAGTAAGTTGTGGGAAAAATGTCATTTGTGAGCACGGCCTGACTCTACAGAGCTGCTCCTTCAGACAATGTGGTGTAAGTCACAACTTTGATTGTCCCCAAGTCAGTGAACAGAGTGCAACAGATCCCCTCCATATAATGATTTAAAACAGCTGAGATCCTGTGGGCTCTCCCCACATCAAAAGTCAGCCTTTGGAAATCAGAATCTTCCCATCAGTGTAATTTCTTACCATAACATGGTTTCAAACTTGTTTCCTGCTTTTTTCTCTGTTACTTTTTGCAACACAGTCCCCAAGGTCTGATTTATTTATTTTGCCCAAATCTCATGCCTAGACCACTTTTATTAACTGAAAAACCATTAAATTAGATTGAACAAAGCTGCTAAGGAATGGCAAACCTTTTTTTCCTACAGATTAAATAACACTTGTGGGAAAATAAAAGCTGCGTGTATTTCAAGTTTCCAAACTTTTGCAGACTTCTGGAGTTTTGTTCCTCCACGTTTGCTTAGTCTCTTTCACATTTCTAACCTCGGTTACTAACACACTACACAAATAGCAGGGGTCAAGGTTGAGGGCAGAAGCCTAACAGGTGAAAGGTTGAATAACTTGAAAGTCAGAAAGTGCACTTTTCAAGAAGAAGTTTAACAGGTTTGGGGCTTCTCAAACACTCACAAGCTGTTGTTCTCTACTTACTTGGCCAGGTCAATGCTGACATTACGGTTTTGATGGTCACATGTTTTTTCTTTCATTGGCTTTCTACACTGTCTGTCTAATTTTGTCCTTGCCCTTGTAAACTTTTATCTTTTTACTGAGGCATATCACTCTTCTCATTCCTTCCTTTGCTGTTTGTCCTTCCTTTTTTTTTTCTGTTTTGTTTGCTTTTTTGGAGTTTGGTTTTTCCCCTCTTTTTGCATTTGCCTTCTGTATATGTGTGAGTGCTAAAAGACCAAGTATTGGGGGTTATGTGCTATCTGCAATACTGGTGCCATTGTTCACTTGTGCTGGGAGAAGTTAGACTAAGGCAGAGCATACTGAATTTTAAAATCTGTTTTGAGTCCTTGAAAAAAAACTTCCCTTAGCTTCATAATTTAGATTGTTTTTGCATCTGATGGCAGCAGAAAAAAATAAAGCAAATTTTCCCGGTTTGCATAGTTTAACTGTGAGAAAATGCTATAGCTTTCTGTCTAAACAAGGAGCTGCTTTGTCCTCTGTATGGCTCTGTCTTTGTTGTTGTGTTTCTTTTTATTTTTTAACAAAATTGAAAAAAAATAATTCCAGCTATAAGGAATAGTGAAACTCTTGAATTATTTCTATATCTATTATAGATACTGCACCTGACCTAGTTAATTGTTTAGGAGTTTTTTATTCAATGTCATGAATTTTAGGGAATTGCACAAAAAACATCTGAATTCAGATAGAGTTAAGGTAGCAGCAGCAAAAATAAAGCTTCCCAGATACACGAAAAAATTGGGAAAAGCTGGTTTCATATATATCAGCAGAATTGGGACAGGTATTTTGTCTCACAGGACCAGGACTATGACCTGTTGAAGCCCTTTGCAGAAAGGAAGGAATGGTGAAGCAGTAGTGACTGAAGACAGATAGATACTGAAGCAAGGCTGCTTACAGTTGCTTTCAATTCCAAGATATCCAAGGAAAATGTCCATGTGCAGGCCTCCGTCTTTCATTTTGTTTTCCCCTATGGCATGCTCATGGCCTAGCAATCATATTTCAACTCCTATGAGGAATGGAGATAGTCTATCCATTGTTACCAGAAGCAAATGGTGTTTAGAACTAATGACCAAATCAAAAAGCTCCTACGTGAGATCCAGAGCTTATTCCCAGGAAGAACTTAGCAAGAGACCAAATGGACACATGAGGCCAAGCACACCCTGTGCTTGACCTCTGGAAAACTGTCAGGGAACATCAAATACGAAGAATGCCAGGCATCTAGCAAACAGTCACTGAAGCCTCAGCACACTTGCAGTGAATGCCCACAGGAATTTCAATCCTGCCTTTGCTAAAAAGCCGGTTCTGACCCTGTTGCAGGAGAGGGCCTTCCATCTGAAAGGTGGATGAGCTGCTTTGCTGAGAGGGCCTCATGGATTGTGGGGATCATCATCCTGTCCTAGGCTGAAGCTCAAGCTGCCATCTGGGAAATCTCAGTGCACTTGAGAAAGAATTTTTTTTTCCCCCTCGGATTAATTGCTAAAGTTTTCTTTTTACAGTAGCTGGAAAGCAAACATTCAGAGAACAAGGCAACTTCCTTGTGCCACAGAACAACATTACCACAGCGGAACAGCAGCTTGGGCTGTGCTTCCCCGTGTTCAGGATATGTACTTTGACCATAGGCCATTCATCACACGTTCAGCTATTGCTGGTGGTTAGACCACAGACATCCAATTGCTCAGAATTAGCTCCATGACATTCTCTGGTTAAGTCAGTGCACATGGCAAAATACATCATATACTTATGGTTAAACTTTAAATGCGACTCTCAAAAAGTCCTTTCAGCAGGACTCCACAGAGCTGTCTCCTGCAGCCAGCCACCAACTCGCCCTTTGAGCATGGTTGTTTCCAGTGTCTTTTTTCCTGGTCTGATAGAATTAGAAATGTAAGTACCCGGAACAATGAGAGGAGTAGGCTCGGGCCTGATGGAAATGTAAGGGCTGAGAGCTGTGATCATGTTACTGGACAGACAGCACATGTTGTTTTGACTGATCCTGGAGTGGAAAGGCCACATACAGTTAAGCTACCAAATGTCCATGTATATTTCAGCTACCTTTCACCCACCAGTAAATTCAAAACTGGTCATTGCAAACACCAGAAGCATCCTTCAAGGCTTTAGGAAACACCTCCATTACAGTAAAGACAGATGAATATAAAGCTGTATTTTTATCAACCCTACAAACGAACGCTACCGTGGCCATAGGATATCTTCCAAGTGTGCAGAGAAGGCAGTGCACTCACTTTGGAGCCACACAGACCCCTTTGCATTGGCTGCAGTTGTTTCATGAGTGAGAATCCCTCTCATAACAGGGAAACACTCATCCCAACATCTCTGTATGGAACCACCCCAAGACGCATTTTGTGCTCCAGGAAAACTGGTCTCCAGTCAGATGGTGGACTGAAGTTCAAGTTTTCAGCGTAACCACAGTTTGGTGAGGATATGTGTGTGCAATCATAATTTTTGAAACCCAAAATGATACTGATATCCCCAGCACCTTGTAGGGAAATGAAATACAGCTCCTAAGATGAACTGTGACTGTATGGAGCAAAAAGCAAAGGAGAGGGCATGGGATGGGGCAAGAAATTAGAACACTTTAGGTTTCACATTCAGTTGATTTTAAAGACCTGATTCAGCTCTGGCAAAGAGAACTCTATTCACCCAAACAAAAATTTGTCCAAAAGGGTTGTTTGGTTTGGTTTTTTATATTTTTTAAACGGCTAAAATTATCTCTTATGCTGCAAAGAGTCAAGAGAAGCCATATTCATGTATTTTCAACTTCACCCAAGTATAAATATTCATTGCACCATCTTTCTGTTAAGTGAAATTTCAGGTATGTGAAATTACCTTGCCTCACAAAATTCCCTTACTTTCACAACACTAATTATAAGTAATTACTTGTGCTGTTCCTTTAAGAATAAGAACATTATCAGCCAGCCCACCTCAGGGAATAAATATGCATCTCACTTTGATGAAATTTGCACACAATACAGGTCAGGTAGTTAATGAAGCCATAAACCATAATATGTCTGAGGCACTAAACATCACCTTATTCATTTGGCCTTGGTGTTTAAGAGAGCAAGAGATGTTTATTGCCATGAGACACCCTCCTCGCCTTTAGGATCACCATTCATAGCCAGCTCTTTGTAAATAAACATATAACCTTTGCAATGGTAATTTAAGACTGTGCAGTAAAGAAGATGCAGTGAGTGCATGGAGAGTGGAAGAGAAGATAAAAAACCTCATGAATAAAGTCGAAGGCTGCAGGCTAAGGTGTTTATTAAGTCCCAAGCTGTTTTTTTCCTCCACTTTTCCTCTCTACTGAAATAAAAACAATGATTGCTATGATGCTCTAAAATTAGAGCACATTTGTCGTTTTTAAAAGCAGCTAACAACTGAACTTCAACTGTGCAACAGCATAATAGGTGTAGAAAATAGATCTGCCCCAGGCCTAGCCTCTTCTGTTGTGTAATCAGCCAGTAAGAAAGCAGGAGATCGGACCAGATAATGTCAGTTTTCCACTTCAGAGTGGCAAAGGTATAAAAGGTATTACATTAAAATGCATCAATGAAATGCTGCAGTCCATCAGACTGTCTTCCTGGGACAGAGAGAGTTCACTTTCCAGCCACAGTGCCATGTCTTTAGCATGTGTCACTAAAAAACCCCATATATTAAAATGAGTAAAACTCTGAATCATAAAAAGGCTTTGCGTTTCAGCCCTGGGATGTCAAAGTGTTTTGCAAGGAGGCATGAATTAAACCTTCCAGTGTCCTGAAAGGTAGTGAAAGAAGATAACCCTGTCTGGTTTAAGCTAAGGAAACCAACACATGGGGCCCTGACCAAGGGCACGTAGCAAGGGTGAGACAGATAATAGTTAGATCTGATCTCTGCTCCTGTGCTTATTCCTTCTTTTTCTTACTCTGAAAAATGCTGACATGGTTTTCCTAAAAATTCTCATAATTCTCATTAATCACTCTCCACTACTTTTACAGCAGAAAAGGTCTCCATGCTCACACATCAGAGAGGTTCAAAAAGTACTGCAAATCATGTTTTACCACCAATTCATGATGAAATCATGTGTTTGTAGGTCTTGCTAAACACTCTGCAAAGAACGTGGGTGATCCTTTAACTTCACAAACAGCACAAATAACAACCCCATCATTGCCTTGCCTGAAACAGTGCGTGCAAACACAGACATCCACAGTTTGTTACTCTTAATTACCTGTTACTATCTGTGGGAGAAGGACTTTTTGGTCCATGGAGATGTTCAGCAGTGATGGCGTGAATTATTCAGTGCAATCAACTTGTTGAATCACAGCAGCTTTCAAGCAAACTTTATTTCACACAAACTTCACTTCACCCAATAATTTGTGACAACTTTGAGAAACCTCAAGGCTGTTCTACTTGTCTATGCTTGGCATGGGACCCTAAGATGCCTTGAGAACCAGCCAATGGCAAATATCAGAAATAGGATATAATCCCTTTCCCCTTCATCTATGTACACTGTGCTCAGCGAGGTCTATCATCATTGTCACTTAACAGCTCATGAACTGGAGAATGCCACACCATGGGACAAGTCACTTATGCAGAAAAATCAATTACTAGTTTGCATTGGGATCACAGAGTAAATAGCTGAGGTATTCGGGTGAATATCATCTCATCCCTTTCAAATATTCACACGGTTTGGTACCTCCAGAAGAATTCTGCACCCCGCTGCATCCAGAGCAGCCAGTGTCTGTGGGTTAGAGCATGAACCCGTCCTGCTGGGGCTGGCTGCTAACACAGAAAGTGGATAGATCCAATAATAAATACGCTATAATGACATAATAAAAGTTTGGGAAATTGCAGGAGTCATGTTTCTCATTCAGAAGCAAACTTAAAATAAACTTGAAAGCCTGCAAACATCACAATTTTTGTCTGATGAAAAAGTCCCGACTGAACAGCCCAATGAAATGACTTTGCAGGAGTATATGAAAGACATACCACAGGCAAATTGAGATACAAAGTTTGAGTTTTTGATCCCAGAGAGAGAGAATAATGTGTCCCTCAATTTATCCATGAACTCTGCAGCTGGCAGGGGCTGAGTTCTGTTAGTAATTACTGTGAACAGATGAGGGAAGATTTTTTTTTCCCCTTTTATTTTGACCTGCAGTTAAAGAAAATTTGCTTGTTTTATTTTAGGTTTGAAAATGATGAGGCAGCATCAACCTGTGTTTCACCCCAGAGCTGTTGATTTTCCCCTGTCTTCTCCCCCTCCCTTCCTTTCTTCCTCCCCTCCAACCCCCAGCATCTTAATTTATTTCAGACTATGAGTGTGCAGATTCCCAATTTAGTGGGAACAGTTTGCTGCCAAGGCCCTTCAGGGGCTTTCTCTGCAGTTTATTTTCTTAACTACAAGCTTCAGGTTGTTTTGTGTGTGCGAGTGGTGGGGAAGGAAGGAGGGGACTGCATTCCTTCCTCCAAATTTACAACATGAAAAGTTTGGATTTGCTTTTAGCCAAGTTTTGTCCTTCCTTGTCCTGCTCTGTATTTTGTTGTTCTCTTCCTTCAGCAAACACCCAGCTGGCAGCCTCGGTGACTCACGGAGGAAAAGTATTAGACACTTTTCTTGCTGAAATGATTATTTGCCTCTGCTCCCTCTTTTTCCCTGTGTGAAATAACTGCTTGCAGAAGGGTGACAGGGACAACCCTGGGCTCATGACTGCTTTTGCACAGCTGCAGTGGGAATATGTTTTTTGTGATGTTTCCCTCTTCTTCAAGGTGGGATACCACAGGAGCCCTGCCTGAATCCTCGGTAGGTGGGACCACAGGTGTACCTGAAGGAGCTGCTCTGGTACTGCTCAAACAACTTTGATTTTAGGAGCAAAACCAGCAAAATATCCATTTTCTTGAGCACCTGATGTGCCACCAAGCTATTGATCCTACTGACCTCTTTTTTTCCTAATGGGAGTTTTGTCAGGGCAAAAGTAATGGTGAATTAGCCAGTCAGCCAGGATATCTGAACTACATGGCTGGAGCAAGGGGTGGCCCAGGCAAAGACCCCAAGTGCCCAGGCGGTCCCCACAGTGTCCCATAGCAGTGTCCCATGCTGCCAGAGCCTGGCCAGCAGTGGTGGCACCCAGCATGGTCACCCCATTAGCCCCAAGGATTTCCTGGGCGGAAACACAAGAGGCCTTGCCTCGTTCCAAGTTTTAAAAAATGTTGGTTGCTGTTCAAATGGGAGTAAAGCCAAAAGGATAACAAAAACCAAACCTGTTTCCTGCAAACTGGGAAGCCTGTGTTGTAGCAGTCTGCTGCCTTCCAGGCAGGGGACAGCCCTGGAGAGGGACAAAAGGTCCCCTTGGGTGATGGTCCCTGCTCAGAGGAGTTGCTCTCCGCTCCAGGGAGCAAAGGAGAAAGTTCATACAGCCTTTTCTCCTTGCATCACCTTCTCCAGAGCCCACCCCAACAGGAATAATTCCTGGATTTGCTCTGTTTCTGAGATCCCCAGTGGCACACCCCTTCCAAAAGGGGCTGTGGGAGAGGTGAAAAGTGAAGGAGCCTGATAGAGCTCCAAAGCCATGAGGGTATCAAACACTCAACCCAAACCCTGATCAATCCTTAGAGGAATACACATATATAATTTCAAGCTGTTGAACAATCAGAAATGAAGAGTAAGCACAGGAAACCCCAGCATCTTATCAACAGTCTTTGAGCAATAATAATAGAAGGTTCATTTCGTGGAGGAAATTATTTAATCCAAACTATTCACTCAACTCCAAACACAGGACAGCAATATGAGGGGAATATGAAAGTAGCTTTATTTCTACAAAAAAAACAATCCCAAGCAGGTTTTCTTTAGGGAAAGCAAAGCTTCCCTCCCATTAGCCCACTTCCTGCAATTCCACAGTGCGATTGTGTTTTGGGAATATACCCAAATTTATTTTTATGCAGATTACAGTGGTCTCATATTTCCTTAATACAGTTTCATAGCTGATTTCCTTTGCCCATGTTAACCAAAAACTGTTTAACATATGCTTCACAACCAGCCATTGTCAGGCTCGGGTTAGCTTAGGGACTCTTCTTTTTCTGGTTTGTTGTAGAGGGGAGCTGGGGGTAGTGGCTGTTGCAGGAACTTTTCATTGTGCTGTTCAACTGATGGGCTTTAAAGTCATATGGAGTATTTTCCACATTCCCAGAGATTCCCACACATGGCAGTTTTTTACTTCTCCCTTTCCTCTTTTTGTTTCATTACCACCCTGTGGTTGTCCAGTGCTTCAGGTGATTCCAAGGGTCTGCTTTATTCATTTCATGGTTACAAATAAACAAAGAGTTAAATATAAAAAGGGTTTTCATAGGACTGATCCAGAGGACATGGGGGTGACTTTCAGCATCTGATCACTGTTCTGGTCCAAGCCATTCCTGGAGGAGCTACCTCCATTACATAGGATCATGCCAGGAGTGGGAGAGGTAAGCACAGATAGCAGCAAGATGTGTGTCTCCTATGATAAACCAACTCTCCTTCAAGCCCAGCAGCATCACCTCTCTCAGACTAAGTCTGCCACAGGCCTCTGGCAATAGATCCTGCATGATCTGGTCTCCATCACCTCAGGGGAAGAGCAACAAGAGAGGCTGTTTCGGAGGGAAGAGGAGACAGGCAACAGATCACACTGAGAATGGGAAAATTCTATCCCAGAAGAATGGGGGGACCAGATCAAACAGAGAAAACAAAAAACCCTCATGTGCCATCTGCAAGTCCTTTGTGGTCAAGTCATGGAACAGTGGGACACAAAACAGGAGATGAGAAAAAGAGATATTTCTGCATTTGTTCCCCTCCTTCTAGCGCAATGTATATTGGATCCGTTCACCCAGTTTTTCTAACTCAGGGAACAGATGGTGTCATATTTGAATATAAAATGAGTTTTCATTTGCTTTGCCATAAAAAAAGAAAAAAAAACAACACAAACAAACAAGAAAAAAAAGAGCTCACCCAAAAATGGTGCTATAGTTTTTTTTACAGACCTGTGGTCTCAGTTACAAGCTGAGCTTATTTCAGTTCCCGGATCTAATTTGTGGTCTATTATGGTCCTTTTATGCCTGCAGATGTACAAAATGAAAAAAAGTCCCTTCTACAAATGGAAATACTTTTCTACTTAGACAATGTTCATGTTTTGGGGAAAAGTGAAAAACTGTTTAACCACATTTGGCAGCAAAATTCCAACTGTACAGGCACAGAGTTTGCTGTTGTTGCTCTGTGCTGTGTAGCTTTGAATTCAATTAGAATTCAAATCCACTCCTTTTTAAAGTTTCTGTTATGTTACTGGAAACAGCTTCTGAAATGAATACTTTTCTCGTGGTTCGTCTTGTCAGGACCTGTGAGAAGGACTAAGAAAACACAAGAGAGAACCCCTTCCTATGGCAATCCCGGGACAAAGATGAAGAAACCAGATTAAACAACACAGGATTTATGAGATGGATGTCTGTGGCTTCTGTTCTTCTTTTCTAAGGCATGAGTCTCATCCCTGTAGATTAAACCCTCCAGTTGTATGCCAGTGAGACTTCCTAATGTCATCATGGGAATCAGTGGAGTTAGACAGTCATAAAAGTAAGCTCATGCAGCAACAGAGGAAGCCAACAGGTCAGATGAACAATCAAGACCTTTTTCTGAGTCTATCTGCAGTCTTTCACTTGCATCACTTTTCCCCTGCTCTGATGCTTGTAAAAGTTTTGGGCTGCTTGCAGGTGCCAAAATATTCTCAGAATAAATTTGCACTGAATTTGAGACAAGCTGACTGAAGACCTCTCCTGAGTCCCTTATTTTCTCAAATGCCACAATTACAATGTTATTGCAAGTAGAGCCTTTTTTTTCCTCTTTAATTTACACTCTGCTGGCTTACATATCACCCTCCAGCACATCTATAAAAGACCTTAGCTGCTGAGGTGGGGCAGGAATTGAGTGGTTTAGGATTTGGTAAAGGGATTAAGGAGTCTTTCATTTCTAGGTCACTAGTTCAAGACTGTCATGACTGTAGGCTGTCTACTGACCTGTGTTAAATATATTGGTGGATGTCGCTGATTCCCTATCAAAAAATCACCACCACATTTGGCATTGATTTGACTTTATAACAGAGTAGGTTTGGTATGCATTAATCAGAAATGGGAGCATGTTGGAAAGCTCAGATCAGGATGTGAAATCTCCCAAGGTTTGAGAATGGATGTGTTCGGGGTTTTGGTTTGACTTCTCCAAGCAAAAAGTCAAGCAGCGAAATGTGGGTTTCAAATTGTCTAGTAATTTAGAGTTGTTAAGAAACAAGTCCTACTTTTAATTTTAGCTCTGCTGTTTTCTTAC
Organism: Falcunculus frontatus; assembly: GCA_013398115.1. Classification (NCBI taxonomy): domain Eukaryota; kingdom Metazoa; phylum Chordata; class Aves; order Passeriformes; genus Falcunculus; species Falcunculus frontatus. Next base: position 660,743 of record VZRV01000635.1, read on the forward strand.
GGAAAGCAGTTTCTTTCCCTACTTCCCACCTGTCAAACTGCAGAAAAGCTCACAGTAAAATACCTTTTTTCTTATTTAGCTTCCAGAGATCTCTGAAGACGGAAAGAAAGGAAAACACAGAAATTAGGAGATTATTAATCTCTCAGTGGTAAAAGGGAACTGTTATCACTTGTGGTATATTTTGGCTAAACACTGGAAGGAATACTGGAAGTTTGAAGCTTTAAGTTCACCCAAATTAAAAAACGGAACTGTATTCCCAAACAAATTCAAACATTAGACTTTCAAATAGGTTTTCTGCAACACCTTGGAGGGGAAGCTTCCCTACTTTCTCTTTTTCTCGTACAGACTCACACCCTTCAACAGGCTCTTTGACCTTAATGGGATGCTATTTGCTGATTTTGAGTCTCAGTCCCAGCAGTGAGTTCATAATAAGAGTCAACTGAAGAAGGGCTCTTTCCCTACCTTCCAACAATTGCACATTTTAAAGCATCAAGCTACACATTGCTTCTGCCAGCTCTCAGAAAGATGTCAAATTGAGTAAAAATTCAAAAAGCAGAAAGCTCATTGAAAGTAAACTCAGATAAAGTGTTAAAATGCAGCATTATCTCTGGTTGGGAGGCAGCTTTCATAAACGGCACCAAAAAACAATCAAATTAGAAGATAAATACAACCTGGAAACAGCAGGAGAAGTTATGCCAGACATAAATCTGCTTGTGATACTTTTAATTAAAACTGGATGTGATACAGAGCTCAATATGATATTTCCTTCATTCCCGTTCATTATTGGGATTACATTTGTGTATTCTGCTCCATTGTAGGCCTGCACCATCAAGTCCAAAGCAGTTCAGATGCAGTTAGCCCAAAACAAAGGCTTAAAGGAGGCAGGCAAGCAGAAAATATTGGGGGAAGGGGAAATAGAAAGAAAAAAAAAAGAGGGAGATTCCCAGTTGCTTTTGTAAGCCTTCACCTCTCACAGCCTCCAGGATGCTGTGGTGACCACATGTTCCATACCTGACCATATTTTGGTTTGGGACCTATTAGCTCTGAGGAATTTTCTTCTTTGAAGTTTGAGATTAAGCATAGGCCTGGTTTTGCTGCTTTGCCTGAGCTATTGCCTCCCCCCACAGTGTTTCTGGGTGCTGCCAATAGGTCTTTCTTTTTCCTTTATCTCCTCTTGTGACCAGGTGTGTCCAGAAGCTGAGTTTGCTCCTTTTTCCTCGTCTCATTGTGGGCTTCAGCTCTCGGTGGACATGACCAGTCTCTGTTCTTACCCTTGAGCTCAGAGAGAAATCCCAAGGGGTGGCAGAGCCTCTCTGCCTGACTGTAGGATGCTGGATGTCCATCAGCCCTTAGCTGCAATCAGCACACTGTCTTCCCACTTAAATATTTTGCCACGTGTCCAGAATAACTAGTTTATCAAACCAGCAGCAGCAGAAGGAAGAAAATAGTTTTCTAGTGTTGTTGGGGAAAAGATTTCTATCTGTTTTCCCTACTGGGAGTGCATCAAAGATTGTGCTATTTTCCAAGTGATGCAGAAACCAAAACAAACCACTCTTTCCCTTCTTTAGGCATGTTTGACTCCAGATTTACTAACAGTGAGTATGCTACACTGGTGTGAGGGAAAGAACACGGGAATTCAGAGATGCTTCCTCACTCTTGAGTTGGATGCTTCAAGCTACAGCTTTTCCTGATCTGCTTCTTCCGAAATCACCATGGCCAGCACTTTCCTTTCTAGCTAGAGAAAGCTTAATTGTCAACAAATTAGTGTTCCCCATGGAATTGGCTTAGCATGGAAAATTCCCATTCCACCCAAATATGACTGCAGAAGTAACAGCCATATGGATAGCTACAATACTTTACATAGTCCTGATTCTTTATTTTTCCAAGGTGAAATAGGAAGGTAGTTTGATGCTGCACCTAGTTTTGCCTTTGATCTACCAGGATCTGTACCGCAGCACTGCACACCTTGGCCTGGCTGAGGTTTTGCCCTGATGAAAGGACTGCAGGAATTCAGCAAACTGGATGGAGATTTGCAGCTGATTGGGAAATGGGAAATTTATCTATTTTCTCAAAGAATCTGCTGGCAGGCCAAATATTTCAGGATTGTGTGGACTGGAGAGAAAGGAAGACATCTGACTGTTTATGGGAATCCTATTTCCCTTGTCTGGGATGTCTTTGCTTCAAGAAGTGGTATCATCACGGGCTGGGGATATCTGCTTACAACTTTTGAAGGAGACCTTTAGTCATAATCTATCAAAGCTTTAAATGAACATGAAACCAAGGAGACAAAATGAATAACTCACCCTAATGGAATAGCAGATGGTAAGATCTCACAGCACATCGTGGTACTGTTCCAGCATCCACTATATAATGTTTCTTCTTCTGAGTGAGAATAGTGCTCATTCTTGTTGTTTAATGTCTACAAGGTCTAGTAGAGACTAAATCATGATAAGAACCACAGACGTTTTGGAAAAGCCTGAAATTGGATAAGTGTCAGTCACTATCACCTCCATCAACCTTAACTTCCTTAGTCACAATGCAAACAGCTCTACGTAGTTTTATTTCATCATTTACTGAGACGGGGGAAAAAAATATATCCTAAACACTTCTGGACAGCAGCTGTGGGTGGAAAATATATAGGATGGCGAAGCTTGTGAAGTGTGCAAGAAAAATAGTGCTAGTTAAACATGCCTGAAGATTGGGAATCCCAGGGCATTCATGTGCTTCAGCTCAGAAAAGGGAGGGATGCTGCATTTCACAACAGAAAGTCTTAAAAATAAAATAAAATAAAAATAATTGCTTTGGGGACCCAAGTTAAAATGCAGGTGTTTTGAGGGGAACATAAACATTTTTTCCTAAATGAGGCGTTGAGGGCTGGGAGAAGGGCAGTAAAATTAGTGGAATTACTGCCTGATTTTAACCAGATGATTGCTGCAGTTGGACACCAGCGCGGTTTCATTAGGGACTCTAATTTACAAGCCATTCGCCGCATTCCAGGGGAATGCAGCAACTCCCCCCCCCCCACGCTCCCAAAGAATGCCAGCACTGAGCTTTATGGCAGCAAAGCCTGACTACACGTTTGCTGGCTTTGGGGCTTGTTTTTGCCATTGTTGCTGTTGTGGCTTGTTATTTTAAAGGCCAGCTTGGCTTCAGCGCTGCGGCCAAGCTTTTTGGGAAGGGAGAAAGAGAGTCACAGTGCCCTAACCTGGGCAGGTAGTCCCAGGAATCTGTGTAAATCTCCACTGGCGTGGAAAACATGTGGTCCTTCTACTAAAGAGCTGTCCTGATTTATACATAATGTGCAATCAGATATATTACATCATTTTGGCGTTAGATACTAGTATATTCCAGATATAAAATGACCCTTTTCCTGGCCTACCATTAGATCCTAAATTGTCATTAAAGTACAGCCCTGAAAGCCTGAAGCAGGTGAGGTTTTGGCCTCATGTGACCTAGCTCAACATAAATTTGTCTGATCTTTATAGAGGCAAATGGCCTAATGAACACTGTGGATAGAGGAGATTTCCATGTAGCCAGCCCTTGGGATCTGGTATTACTTTCAGAGGTATGAGATTTCTGCCTCAGCCCACCTGGCAAAGCAGCAATAACTTCTTTTCTCTAACAAATAGCACAGCCCTCCTACATTCCTCCTGTTCACCCTGCTTAGCCATCTTCTGGGCATAACCATGCAACTGTATAACCTTCCCATGCATCCCCAAGTTTTACTCCTCTGCCACAGCGCAAATCACCAAAGCCAAAAGAGAGTGATATGAATTCTTTCCTTGTTACATGGGTTCAGAGCCCTCCTTGCAGAGGGCAAGCATCCTTTTGACATATCATTATTTTCTGGTTGCCTCCTATTCCTTCTCACTATTGCTATTTTACTGACTTTCACCTTTTCTATCAAAAGCTGCAACGGTTCCTTATTTTGTCCAATCAACTTCCTTCCCTAGGAAAAAATTGCTGCTTGCAATTTTCAGTACATCTGAGTTTTATTTTTTCCCAATGACTATTTTCTTGGCTAACCCACTCCCCACTTTTGGTAGGCTCGCTGAGGTCCAGCAGCCATGGTTAATGTTTGCCTGCTGTTAATCCTAACCCTCACACCTAGATTATGATTAAAATAGTGAACAGAATCCCAAAGTTGGTGGGGGTTTAGAGTCTGTCACCAAGTAGTTATAATTCATGAATATTACTTATTAAAACACACAAATGCAGGGGATGAGGTTTCCTTTCAGTTGTAACATTTATCTCCCATTTTTTGAGAGCAGCCGTTCTGGTCTACCACTGCCACTCTGCTCATCACACCTCAGAAATTCTGCTGGCTTAGCTCAGATATCTATTTCAATGCACAACCTCCTATTTAAAACCCAAAACAAATATATTAAATAATGTCCTTCCCCTGAGGCAGGAATGAGCTGGCAGAGCAGGAACTGTGCCGACGAGGAGTAACCTCACATACAAGAGAGGAAAAGAGCAAGTTCCCTTGCATTAATTCATGCTACAGGATCTTGTGCCCTACTTGAGAACCTCTAGTGAAATACTGTGCAGGCCTCATCTTGACTAAATTTAAATTCCCCTGGACTGCTTGAGTCATTTAAATTCCATCCCTGAAAGTGTCCAAGGCCAGGTTGAATGGGGCTTGAAATACCCTGGTCCAGTGGAATGTGTTTCTGTCTATGGCAGGGGGTTTGTATCTAGATGAGCTTTAAGGTCCCTTCCAACCCAAAACATTTATGACTCTATGAAATTATTCTTCAGGGGATATTTTCACCTTCTGCGTTTTTTCAATCACATAAGGCTTGTGTTTCTGTAGGTAAAACCGAACACCTTAGCTCCCTTCCAAAGACACTTTGACTGAGAAGATGTGGTTTTCAGACTGCCTAAGAGCTGTCCTAATTATTCCCTTCAAATATGACTCACTGAGTATTTGGGTAATTTTTTTCTGTGCCAAAAAGCATTTGTGAATCAATCCGGCATCCCGTCCATGCCTTTGTTAACCATAAATACTTGCCAATGGCCTATATGATCAATTGGCAGCCTACAGCTGTTTGCAAATGCTTCTCTCAAGGAATATTTGGAGATCATTATTCTGGTCACTACCTGAGTGTGAGGGAGTCACCTGAGCTGCAGGGTGATGATGTTAATCCAGAACTGCCTGAAGCTCTATAAACTGTATGATGACTTGCAGCAAGAAGTTAATGATGAAGAAAAAAACATTTCCTTTTCAGATTCCATTTTAAACTATTTGGGCTACTATGAATATGCACCAATTTACAAAATGACTCAGTTTTGCAGATGTCTGAACTGGTACAGCCTCCCAAACACCAACCATGTGCTTTCACCGAGGGCAAAAGTAACTTCTTCACTTTCTGATAGAAATCTAACCTGAAGTGGTAGTTGCTTTTAAATGAAGTAATTTCAGCACTGGACTTTAGTTGCAAAGGTAGATAGGTTTGACCAGACACTTTCCATTTTTCACTTTGTTACATCTGTAGACTTGCTGGAAATCTTTATGAATAAAAAATATTGTTATGATAACTTACTGTGGTATCTTTCCACTCCTTTATAGTGCCGAGGTGGCAAAGGCCCTGACACGCATCTTCCAGCAGTTTATAAAGCAGTTATTTAGACCATCAGACTATCAGATGAATTGTCATGAAGCCATTTTGATTTCTCTCATCTCACTCTTTGAAAGATAACAGACTTCGTAGCTTTGAAGACCTTTTATTTGCTTGGTTGATGCTACAGAGTCAGGACTCCCTGCCCCATCAGGGCATCTTCAAATGCTTCGTGACCCACGTATTTTATTTTTCATGGACTTTCACTGGCATTTAGGCTTCTAGCTTACCTGTTTATATCAGTTTGTAAAACCAAAGAAACTACTCTTTAAGCGTGAAGAATATCCATCAGCTCTCTGTGTTAATCAATTTATAACAGTCTCTCTTTACTACTAACAACAAACAATCTGGCATGAATTACTTTCCATTGCTATTCAGAGACCTTTCAGGACTTTACTTCTTGTTTTCTTAAGATCACCTTGTATAATTGAGGGCTAAAATGCAGGGCAATTTCTTCAGATCCCTCCCCAGTCTGCTTATCATCATCTCATGGATATGTGTAACTTCCATGGAAAAAAGTTGGACAAAAGAAGAAGCTGAAATTTTTCTAACACCAGAGTGAATCCAGGCAACTTCTGGAGATCAGTTTGTTAAATAATCATTCTGAGCAAAATCTGAAATAAGAAAATAAATACTTCTTATAGCTAAAAATAAAACTTTGAAATTTTGCTGATTTAGTGAGGAAAACACTGTTCATTTACATTATAATTCTTAAATATGAATAAAATTCAGTCTCTTTACCAAAAAACAAAACAAAAAAAAGAAAATATTTTTCTCCTTTAGAATTCTTTCAAGAAGAAATATATTTCTAGATGTTTAGACAACATGAAATCTGCATTGAGAATGTCTTCTACAGGACTGATTGATCTTGAAGGGTTCTTAGGATAAGACCACCTGCTTTATAAAAATGCTATTGACAGAGCTTCATATAAGGTTAAAATCAAAGCACTATCACTGATCCACAAAATAGCACAAATCTTATGTCTCTTCATAATGTATACCAGTGTAATTGAAACTAGTGCCCTTTATGGATTTGTTTATTAGATACATGGTTAATAATTAGACAAGTAGTAAGACTAGAATTAATGTATACTGTATGTTTTTATAATTTTACAATTAACATTGTAAAACTGCTTTTGCATAAGTCACTAAAAAAGTAACGTCCTCACTGACAAAATGCAAAACTTTGTGAGACAGAGCGAGTCAGATGCCTGAGGCAGGAGATTGATGCTGGTTGGAAGATCTTCTCCATCTCTGCTGAATGGTCCTGAGGAAGGTGAAGCAGAGCACAGATGTTGCATTCCGGTGCTCTGCAGTTGAAAGGGGATAAATGACTAATAGCTGTCTCAAACAGCCAAACAAAGTGTCGGAAGCTCCTAAAAGCTCCAAAGACGTGTTTCAGCTTTTTTTTTTTTCCTATAATTATCTCACTTCTAGGCTAAACTTAACAGGAAACCCTCTTGGTTTTGTAAGAAATACTCCTGTTGTTTAAGAATGCAGATGTTGCTGAGACTCAGAAGGAATTCTACATCCTTTTGGCCAGCTGTCTCCTAACAAGACATCCACAGACTCTTCACTGTACCCTTAAAACTTAATCCAGACAAACAATGACTTAATGTTCGCTCTTGACACAACTGCATTATATAGAATAAGGCTGAGGCCATCAAAATAATTCTCATTTGAGAGCAAATGCAGCCTGAACCCCAGTTTGGGAGGCTGCTGAGTAAACACTACTAAAGGAGAAATAAACACGTTCTCTTGGCCTGAACTACCATAACTCTCTCAGCTGCAGAAAGAAAATACAGCACAAGAGAAAGAGGAATGTTTAGATATGACTTAGAGGATGGAAATTTTCTGTTCATGTTTAGGAGATCTCACAATATCTGACCACAGCCATGTGTGGTAGCTGAAGCCTACCCCTTACCCAAAAATATGTTCAGACAGATGGAGAACGAGATTTCTGGGATTTGATTATCAAGAATAAAGCCACAGACCTGGATGAGCTAATGTTGTTCCAGATGCATTATCTTATAATCTCCATGAAGAGAGAAGGGTATATTGAATCCTCCCTTAAAGAGGTCTTTCAGCAGGCTTAATCTCCCCCTTGCATGAGATGAAATTGCTGCCTAAAACTGGAGGGGATCTCTGCCTGAGTCTCTAACAGAAGAAAAATCAGATCTTAAGGAACAGCAAACAGGGGAATGAATCACAATTTTCCATTCATGTGCTATGGCACAAAAATCCCTGGGTCCTTTCTCCACTCTGTATTGTTCAGAAAATGGACCCAGACTGATGGCCTATTATTTCACTTTTTGTTTATTCTTGTCCCAGACTACCTTTCCTCTTTCCCCAAATTCCTTTCGCCTTGCATCAAACCATATGTCAGAGCCCAGCCCAAGGAGAACTCTCCAAAAAATCTTCCTGGGACAGTATCTTCAAACAAAATCCTTATTTAGGCACTTAAGCCATTAGTGGAATGGTTATTTTTCAACAAAATTCACTTCAGAAATACTTGCAGAATGATTGTGACCCCTTGCAGAATGATTGTGACCCCTTTAAAGCCCCCTCGCTCTCCCTGGGAGGAGTGGCTGCATCGGGTGTGCTGCACTGGGTGCTGCAGCAGAGCCCAAACTGGGACTTTTGTTTGACCCACGGGCTGCTGAGCTCACTGATAAGGTGGCTGCTCTCCAAGGAGACACCCAAACCTCCAGGCAGGTCCCACAGCAATTGCAGGGTCAGCTTTTTTGCCACATACGGTGACCATTAGCTGAAAATGTCAGAGACCAAAGGTCACTGCAGTGCCCTGGCAGTATTTATATGCTTGAAAAGTACCTGGATGCCCTCGTGTATCCCAGTGTTACTGCTCCTATGTAAAACCAAGGATTTGCCTTTTAAAAACAAGATATGTTTTCTCTCCCTTGTACAAGTCACATACATGCTCTGCCTTCTAAAGAGTTATCTCATGTTTAAAATAATGTGATGGGGAACAGAATTCCACTCTCAATAAGCTCTAGGGTGAGAAAGCTGTAAAGCAAAGGATGCTCCTACCATTGTTTCTGCATTGTTAAAAGGTGAAAAGCTCAGACAACAAGGAAAAGGGGAAAAAAAAAAAAAAGGAAAAAGAAAAGAGCCAGTTTTAAGAGCTTTTAAAATATCTAATGCTCTGAGATCTAAATTGGCAAGGATCCAAGCAATGTCTTAAAGGGACAAGCACTTTATTATACTTTCTAATTCTTCCAAAGTCTGTCCGTAGGATATATGAGCTGGCTCTAATATGACTACTCTATTCTCATCCTCCAGTGGTATACTCTGGTCTCAGCTCATAAATTGAAAGTGGAAGATCAGTAAATCAGCATGGACTGTTTCAGAGGGACATTGTGAATTTCCACTCAAATCTTCTGGTTTATCTTAAATATTTCATCTTAATGTCACCTTTAGAAAAAAATCTTTCATTCAAGTAAGTTACAACATCCAGTTCTAAACTGATTACACTCCCCCACTGACCTTCTGCAGAAAGGCCGCCACAGCAGTACAAATACTGTGTTGGCAGCTCTCTGCTACAGCTTAGGAAGGAGAAATTCTGGCCTGGTGGAGATCCTTAAAACGTTCCCAAGGCATGTTTTGGTGCACAAATAAGGTGGAAGGAGGTGCACACTGCTGTAACACAGCATGTGCACCACCTCAGCTCTTGGCCAAGGCTCCTTTCCATTTCGGTGAGGGAGACCCATGTCCTTTCCATCAGCATGACAGCACACTGGAATTCATCATCATTTACTGGGCCAAACTATTTTCTGTTAGGTCACAAATTTCAGCAGTCTAAGCAAGAGGACCTATTTTTTGAGGCAGGAGGGGCTGAGGTACTGAGAAGGATTAAATAAAGAAAGACACAGATGAATACTCTCAATGAGTCTCTCAGGTACAGCCTGGCTGAATCTCCTTACAATAATAATAGCAACTTCCTCCCCTGAGGAGGAGCACTTCCCCAAAAGCCTGAAGAAACACCTAGAAGGGAAAGATTTAACTGAAAAGTTGTATCATGAAATGCACTGTAAATGTCATTCATTACAACCAATGCCAGTTGTACTGGGCAATAAACAATGGACCCTGAAAATACAATTTTTCTGTATTTTGTTTTTGAAATCATTGAGGAGTTACCTGAGAAATATGTGCTGATAAAATTTCTCAGAAAGCTTGGGCCTGTCCTCTTTCTTCCTACACTGGTCTTACTCTTTTTTTCTTCTGAATGGAGACAATTTTGTTTTTTAGGACTTTAAATGAAGCTGGGAGTTTCCATGGCTGCTTATTTATATAGGGCTATACACCACAGTTAATTCACCCTGACAAGAATGATGTTGAGCTTTCTTGCCATATGATCTTGTATTTAAGATCCTGTCAGTTTTGAGGACTCTAAATAAACCTTCTTTTAAATATTTAATACCCTTCAGTGATATATGCCTTTAGGCTCTGAGCCTGGTCCAACCATCAAAACTTAGAATTTTCTATATTTCCCAGCACCACAGTCTTCTCATATAAATTAAATTTGCACTCCAAATTCTCTGGTGAATTTCAAGTTGTTTGCTTCTCATTCACCATTCCCTTACATCTAGAAAGAAAGAAAAATCTACTTGAGTTCCTCCTGTAGGACTTCTAAGCTCTTTGTATAATAAAGTCATCCCATCCCAAAAATAAATAGCCATGATATTTTGTGATAATGTCTCTGATGACATGAATGATGCTCAGGTTCTCTACATCTTCCCTCTTTTTTATTAGGGACCTGCATGTGGAATGCTAAAAGAAAATAAAGAAAGGGTGATTTCTCCCTCTACTTCTGGTCTCAGTGACTTCCTCCATTTTGTTTTGGTAACAACAGGAATAAGAAAAACAGCAGGTGTTATTGGAAATGTAGGGCTTGACCAAATCAACCTGTTACTTGAGGACCTCACCAAGGTCACTAAGAAAAGCATAAAACTCTTATTTTGAGTGAGCCTGACAGAGGTTTGGGCGTCTCCCTCCTATGCCAAGCTGGTTTCCATTTTGACCACAAGTTCCACTGCAGACCTGGAGAGATTTCCTTCTAATTAAATATATCAGGTAGTCACAGCCTCAAACCAACGGAGATCCTCACTCAAGACCTCAGCACTATGAAGAGAAAGGGGGTGAAAGGGGTTGGTAGATCAGAGGTTTTCTCTTATCCTTCCTCTCCCAACCAGCAGCCTCAACCATCAACACATTTCTCAAGGCACATAAAGACTGGGTCCTTCCCAGATTTATTTGCTCCTTGGCACTCAAAATCCCGCAGAACCTGTCCTTTCCCTGTATCTCCCCATTTGCACTTCTAGATGTGTCACACGTGCACACACACCCCTGCTAGGAAATCTGGGAGACACACAACAAAAACCTGACCCAAGAATCCCAGATGTGCTCCAAATAGGACCCCAGGCGATCGGGATACCTGTCACATGCTCCAGCCACGATCAATAGCAAAGGCAAAAGAGCACCAGCAAGAGCCTTCATCAAATGGAAACATAACTAAAACAAACAAAGTGTGTGTCAGGTTCAGTTCAAGAGAGGTTCCTGGAAGCTAACTCATAACAGCTAGGACAGAAATTCCAGCTCTTTGACAGGAATTGTCCCTAACTCTAAGTAAAAGTGTTTAGACTTCACAGAACTCAGCAAAATTGCCTTTGAGTGTCAGCAGTGAACACTGTATATTCTTCTTAGACTTCACAGTACAACTGTCAGCTGTCTGTTTTCTTTCTGCTGCATGTAGAGTTTATACAGACACTCCCAGAGGAGCCTTTAATTGCATGTCATGACAAGTCTCCCAACCTCTTTGCAGCTCTTCCACTTAACACATAGTGTAAACTCACCCAATCTCCCTTCACTTTCTCCTTCCCAGATTTCTCTCCTGGAGCTCTGTGGAGGCCTGTGTTGAAGCTTCATTATGATGGAGTGGACCCAGTGGAGAACTCTATAAAAAGCACCCGACCCATTTATCAGGACAGATCTCTTTAGCAAGTCTATATAAACCTCCTGTGTTGAAGAGCCATAACCTGTGACTCAGAGGCAAAACTAAAACCTGAATGACTAAGAGCAAGACTCGGGGCTTTTTTTCCAGTTTCCTATTCCTATAGGGTTTTTTTATTGTGCAAGAGAGTCACTAGATTTTACTAACAACAGCACTGGGCGATCCCAGCAGAGAGACAACATCATTATGGAGAGAGCTATGCAAACACAGAGACTGTCCCTGCCCCAGAGTTCTTATAATATAAATAGTAAAGACAGTGGGAGGGAAAAGAGAAGCACAGAGAGGTGAAACGTGTTGCTCAAGAGGACACGACAGCTCAGTAGTCACTACAGAGTATTGCCTCTCAGGGCGAGTGTTTTTGCAGGAGGTCTGGCTTTGCATTTGAAAAAAAAAGTCAAAGCAATTCTCACAGCAAAGATTGTAAAGTCTGGTTACACTTGTAAAGGGATTCTGTAGAACATCATGCCCCAGTGTGCCATATTATTCCCTTTTTGTGATTCTCAGAACAAATTTCCTCAATTTTCAAGTCTAAAGAGACTTTTTTTTCACTGCTTCTGCCTCAAACCAGTATCCAAAAATTAAGGTGTGATAGTGAAACATTTATATTTAAAGCCCTGTATGTTTTCACCAAATTCCTCCCCCACCCATTATGGCCATGGTATAACTGCACATTTAAGCACATGTTTAACCACACGAGTAGTGCTACACACATCAATGAAACTACCTGCACTTAAAATTAAGCACTTGTTTAAGGGCAAGATATAGAGAGACACATAGTGGGATTTTAAAAACCCCTTGAGCATTCAGTGGGAGTTAGGTCCTTAATGTGCTTAAGAGACATTTGAAAATCCCACTGAGATGGTGTATCTGCAGCTGAATGCCTCTGGAAATCTGTCAGTGATGCTCAGAATGATACAGTGATTGATTGCAGTGACAATTACACCTCTAATGAAGCCCTGATTACGCAGAGAATTTACAACAGATATGTCTAAAATTGGTGCAAGGATCGGCTCCTTTTTCTAAAGCACCACTTAGATCTCAATCCAAAATAGCTCTCGGGTGATGTGTGATTCTGTGAGCGACACGAGCAGCCACTCTCAGAGGGCTCACAGGGCCAGCCAGCCAGCTTCTGGCTCATTTATGTTTATTATTGGCCAGACTTCTTCTAACCAGTTATTTTTCACCCTATATAGTGATCAAAGACCCCAGTCCTCTCCTCCCCACCCTACCTCACCAAATCGTGCAGCAGAGGAATCTCCACACTCCCTCTTGCTGGTTTATCCCGGACTTATCCCTAAAAGAGGACCCAAAACACCCAGAGTCTGCCGCTCTGACAAAATCAGCACTCACCCAGCAACACATCCAAACACCTGGGGACTCTCAGAAACTGAACAAACACCTCTAATGAAGTGATATAATTTTTCTAAGCTAATGAGAAGAAGGTGACCTGAGCCCACAGGTATGAACCCTAATGGACAACAAGCCGAGGAGATAAGCCCCCGCTTTCCACACAAGCTAACAGAGGTCACGCTGGCCAGGGTTTGAATCTTTCTGGCAAGCAGCTCGCTGCAGCTCTACACCTGGCTGGGTTTAATTTGTTATTTATGTCAGCTTTGCATATTTGTAAAGTTCAAGGGTTTATTGCCCTGGCCTGACCTTGCCAAGTCAGAGCTCACATGTGGTTCTCTAGTAGCAATTTCTTTCTAATAAACTTTACTTGAAAGAACATGTGTGATAGATTTTGTTGATGATTAAAAAGAATGGGGCTATGTTCATTGTTAGCCAAGCTGGTTTTGAAGTTTTGCTGGAAGTCACCTCTGTGTTCATTTTTTAAAAAATGTCCCCTTCACCCTCACCCCTTTATTTTACTGCACACCCTAATTATGTTTCATGTTGAAGCATGTAGCCCTGTTTGTGTCTATACTGTAAAGACAATTCCCCCATGTGCTTATTAAGATCATTAAATTAAAGAGCATTGTTCAGAATTGGTCTTTAATCAGAGCATGTACAAGCACCGAAACCCCGGGCACACACAGGAGCAGGAAAATGCAAGTCTCTGATGTACAAACATGTAAAAAGCAACTAATACCTGGCATATTCTCTGCCAGACCCAAAGATTGTTGCTTCTAATTTGCTTTGTTTTCTCCTATTAGCAAAGGAAACAAATACTTTCTGTCCCTACACGCTGTGTAACAGTGTATGATCCTTTCTCCATAGGAAGCAACACCAATTTCCCTTCAATCTCAAAGGGCTGGAAAATTCACTCCCTTATGCTCAGGAACAAATATGCCAGTGGTTCCCTGGGAAGTGGAAATTCTAAAACCTGATATCTGACCTTTCTGCAGGGTGCTCATGTGGCTAAAAGCATGGTTGTGCCTCTGTTGTTTTACCCCAGTGCTCCACCATGAGCAGCTGGGTACCACGAAAGCTCCAGCACTGGAGGCATTTTGGGAACTGGACAAACTGCTGGCTTTGTGCTTCTGCCCACAGACCTATGTTTAATCCAGAGCTGCCCATCCTGCTGCCACAGGTGGTTAGCATTGTCCAAGTTTAAGAGATATTACTGGTAGATTGACAGAAAACACAATTGCATAAATCTTATTTTCTTATAAAACCCAGCTGAAAGTGTTCCAACACTGCTAGTACATCACAAAATCCTTACTTCTCCTATTTTATTTTCCCACAGTTGTTATGCTTTCAGCTCAGGACCTAATCTGGGACAGAGAGCACTGAAGGAAGTTTTCATCTATGTATGACAGCAAGTTAGCATGTGCTTTTGTGATTCCTGGAAGAGCACATATGTGCAAGTACTTCCCTGAATCAACAGTTTTGATTGTAAATCATTTGAGGCACGATTGTCATTATTAAATGTGCGTACAACAACCTGCCTGAGATCCCCAACACTAATTTTAGTAAAATTACTAAATAAGTAAATAATAGTGACATCCATGCTCTGACAGCAGCTGTGAGATTTTCCATTAAATTAAGAGCTCAAGAGGCAATTGCAACCAGTAGTCAAAGCAGGGACCAGAAAACTGAATTTCTAGTTGTCACTCACGGAGCAGGGTCAGGATGCCTGAAGCATCAGTTCCTTGCTCCCTCTGTGAATAGGACACTGGATTAAGGAATTGTCAGCCTGGCATAAGCCTTTCCTTTCTTTGCTAAGTGGCAAAAGACACCAGTTTGAATTATGCTTAGGGTGGGTTGGCTGGAAAAAGCTGCAGGGCAATTCGCAATGATCAGCCCTCTGCCAACTGATTATAAAAGCTCAGCCTCCAGTCCTGTCTGAGATTTGTTTTCCCACTGCCTGTAAAACAAATCTTGAGTCTTATTGCTTGTCTTCCTTTTGTATGGGGTGATTTTCAGAAGACCCAGGCAATTTTAGCAAACCGTAAGAAACACACAGGCTTATATGCGCATATGTAAAACTTCAAATGTTTCTTTTTCTCTTTTCTGTAGTTTCTCCCTTCCTTCGACACCACTCCTATCTCTAAATCCATACACAGTCTTATCACCATATTCACTGTCCTTACCTTTCCCATCTCTTTTTTTCCTTCAAATTCTTCCCCCCTGAAAATTTCACAACTTTTTAGCTCTAAGTGTCCTTTCCTGGCCCAACTAACACTGCACATTGTTATACAGATAATATCTGTTTTTCCTCTTACAAAACTTGTTTATAGTGTTCTCACTTAAAATGCAAAAGATAGTTTGGCAAGAGCACATTTTTACAAGGAATAACAAAATTAAGGAGATCCAAAGCCAAAGACAAACCCCCATGTAGGCAAAGAGGTACAACCAAGAGTACAGCAAAATTGGAGTTTCCAAAACAAACTGGAAAAGTTTCATCAAAGTCCCAGCCCTTATTCTTAATTGGACACCCTGGTGTTTGAAGGGGCTTGGTGGAAAATAAAACAAATGTGCCTATTGTTCTTAGAATAAGTATTACAATAATAATCATTCTTTAAGCATCAGTAGTGCCTTTCATCTAAGGACCATAAAGCACAGTGCCAACATGAATGAAAAACCTCTCGGTGTTCCTATAAACAACATAGCCATTTTAGAACCATTTTTAACAGAAGAGTGAGGCCCAGGTAAGATAATAGCAATTTTGTTTTAACATTTGCTGTTGGTTATTTAATTCTGTGTATATTTAGGCCCTGCAGTATTACTTGATTTTCACAAGTGATAAACACCCCTGGTTTCAATGGCTCTTAGCGTCCAGCAACTCTCAAACTCAAGTCCTGCTTTAGTTGCTTTAAAAGTACGTGCTTTTATCCCGTTCTCTGCAGATCTTTGCCAGAATCAGACCACACATTTCTGCAAAGACTGGAGGAATTTAAGGCTCCTACACCCTTCATCTACCCATGATTTTTATAGTATAGCCAATGTCCTGTGAAGACCTAGGCATAGTCTTCTCTTTCAGCATGAGCAATTCCATTCAATACCATACTGAACACAGTGAATACAGTTGATTCAGAGGGCTGAGATTTGTACAGGATTGGGTCTCACATATTTCCTTTCTAGTCTTTAGAAGCTCTCAGATGGCTTCACGTACTCAGCCAAGGGTTTAAAAAATGAAATGTAGCTAAATCCCCACAAACCCTTGTTTTATCAACCTTTGCTATCTCCTCGGTGATTGGTTAAGAAATTTGTAAGCAGCATTTCCCAGGCATTGGCTTAATCAGAAGCTTTCAGCCTCAGTCCCAGCCAATCCAAGTGCTAAACACAACACTGCCCAATTTATTTTTTAACAAGGTTCTCTACTATTGAAACCAGTATGAAGTGCAATTATGGGCTTAACATTCAACTGTTAAATTATCCTCCCAACATCTTTCCAGGGCACTCTCTTAGCTCTTCAGAAGAATATTTTATTGGAAAGGGTAAATGTATAAAAATCTACTGTTAAAACACTCAACAAATCTCCCCTGTCAGGCCAGTAAACTGTAGTCCACCCACTCTGATCTGAGATTGCTGTTTCTCTGCTCCCCCTTCCCCACCTCCCTTTTCTTTGTTTAAAATATGCTGACCACACAGTGACCTCTCGTAACCCATTGGTCGAAAATTACAACCAGCCACACAAACAAGCAGCTCGAGGTCAGAAAGAGCAGGGTCTGCTAAAAGTTAGTAATCATACATTAATTCCCTGACATAATTAATCAAAATGAACCACCGTTATCTTGTGCGGAACCTTTAACCTATTACAAAGGGGTCAATTTGCAAACCACTTGAGCATGGGAGTTTGGTACAAATAGCATACTCCCTTCATCTGGGATGCCCTAAGTAGGCAAAAATGCCTTTGAAGTCCCAAATCTACTAGATTTAGATATAATTTCATCAATCAAGTTAAAAGGCTGCCTTCTCTCCAAAAAGGATTTCATGTAGATCTGTCATCTAGCTCTGTTCAGTGGGTGACTGAAAATCCATTTGTTAGGCTCTTTTTGTCAGGATGGAGTAGGCTGCAGTTGGCTCTACATGTCAAAATAGCTGAAAGTTTATCAAATTGAAGGCTAAGAGGCATGATTTGTGTTAGAACCTGCACTGGTCTGGTGAAGGAAGCAGTAAATCTCAGCTTTGTTATGCCAATCAGCTCCAGTTCTGGAACTTAATTGTGTTTTCATTTGATATGACTATAATTACATCTATACAGTGCATGCAGCAATTCACAGGGAATCAGAAACAGCATTTCACACATTTGTACAGCTACCAGGACCAAGCTGCCTTATGATCCTTTAGGCTCTCACCCAAGCAAAGTCCCTGTGAAATAGCAGGATCTCCATCTTGGTTAAGCCCCCGAGAAACTTAACCCTGATCTTTCAAGGGATTTTAGTGCTCAGTTCCTTTTCAGATCTTAAATTCCTGCTGAAATCAGCATGAATCAGGCATCTCGTCAGGAATCAGGAGACTAAATACTTTTAGGATTTGGGTTTAAACGGCATGTCCAAGGTCACACAGGAGGAACTTGCAGCAGAGAGGAGAGCAGAATCCAGGTCTCTGCAGTCCACTGAATCAACCTTCCTCCATCAGCTTTAAGATCCCTACAGTCCATGGAGTCTCCCTTGAGTGTTTTCTAATCCACTTTCATATGCACCAATACAAACACTCACCCGTATGTATATCTAATGTATTTATTTATTGCATGCAAGAATGGATGAGCTGTAGAGTTTTAGAAGAATATCATCTTATCAGTGATATCATATGTCACACAGGTGAACCTCAAGAGGTTTACGATGTTACCAAAACCCCAAAATAGAATTAATTTTAAGCCATTCACTGAATCTCATTTTCTGTGCCATATAATATATGAGCACAACAAAGGTGTCAAATACATTTTAAATTACTTTATATAAGCATTAGTGCAACAACTGCATTTGGAAAGTATCACACCTACTTAAAAAGTTTCTGGGAAATGTAAAACAAAGTCATTGTTAAGGTCAGCATTTTAGCAGAGGTCACTTGAACTACAATTCCCAATATGCACATGGAGTTGACATGTCTGGCTTTTAAAACAAAATCACAATTCATCATCTGAACGTCAGATCTGTGGCTTATGAGTTCCTGGTGTCTGAATGATTATGACACTTATAAAGTATATTTTATTATTACAGCCCACTCATTGCCACTCTCCATATGTGAAGTGATGGATATTTTAAATGTAATTCTACTTATTTATATTTATATCTTACTAGTGACAGGTAAAAAGCATCAACAAATCACTGCAATTTTTAACTAGTCAGAGACAAGATTTATTTTTAGTATAGTTAGCATGCACACTGTGGTTATTAGGAAGAATGATTCCCACTCAGAGAATCATTGTTTAGTCATGTTTAATTAAAATAAACAATAAAAAAAAAAAACAAACCAGCAACTTCAAAACATTCAGAAATGTCACAGAAAGGTAAAAAGGACAATGTTAGAAACACATATGAAGATAAGTCTTTGTGTGCAAACAAGGAGCTACACTGTGCTCACCTCTGTGCCTTGGCTGCTGCAAAGGCTGGTCTGATGTGGTGGTGTCCAGCCAGGAGCCAGGAACTGCAACAGCTTCCAATGCTGAAAGTGACCGCTGGAAATTAAGAGGCTAAAACCTTCTTTAACAAGAAGAGATGAGATTGCCTGCAACAAACTGCTTCTCCAGATTTCTGCCTTTTCCAGTATCTGGACAACATGGTAGACAAAAAGCTGGAGTTGTTCAGCATGGAGATGAGAAGGCTCTGGGCAGACCTTATTGTGGCCTTCCAGTACTGAAAAGAAAGCAAAAAAAAAGAGGGAGAGTGACTTTTTGCACAGACTGACTGTGGTAGGACAAGGGGAAGGATTTTAAGCTAAGAGAGGACAGATTTAGATCGGATGTTAGGAAGCTTTCACTCAGACAGTGGTGAGTACTGGAACAGGTTGCCCAGAGAAGTTGTGGATGCACCATCCCTGGAACAGGGCTTGGAACCAGATGATCTTTCAAGTCCCTTCCAAACCAAACTCACTCTATGATTACATAAAAATGAGGGATGCTGGGGTTCTACAGCTCTTCTCCTTCCAGGTCTAAAAACCACAACTCATCACCCAAAGTACAAATAGTGCTGAGCCTGCTTCCTCCTTCTCATCTCAAAGACCCTTTTGCACCTAAGTTTTGCAGCTGCTCCTGCTCACAGCTCAGTGCGTTCCTCTCAAAAAAGAGCAGTGCTGGACATGCACTGAAGGATGGGATCAAGGGCCACGGTGGGAATGCTGGGCAGCTTTGTGCCACAGGATAGTACAGCTCTAGGGTGCTGACAGACCCATGGCTATGTAATTGCAGGTCTCTCATAAGAGAATTGGGAAAAAAATAAAAAAGTCTTTTCCCTAGAAAATCAGTTCTTTGCTCCGTGGCCAGACCCCAAGTACATGAGCTGAATGGCTCACATTAGACTCTTCATAGGGAAATTTTGTAGATTAACAGAAAACTTTTAGGCTTCTCTGTACTTCACTGCACTTGACTCCAGCAAGTCACCACATGCTCTAGTACAAACTATTGAAACCCTCACTTAGTATGTGTGCAAAATGAATATAACTATAATTAATGACCTCCAGGGTCTCTGGTAAAACCATTTAGCATTTGTCAGGCACTTTGTGGGCTTTTGGGTCAAAAACAATAAGTGCAAGGTAGCATTAGGAAGAGTTTCATCCTCAAGTTATAATAATATATAATAGCAGGATCTTCGAGTTACAAATAAAATCAGATTGCAGAAATGTGTAACATAGAAAATGTGACTTGACACATCACACATGAAAATAGACTTCGGGGTGTGTAACACATAGATGTTTTCTGGACCTGGGGTCTTGCACCTGACTGTGCATAGGTAACTTCTCTTGTTGTTAACAGATGGGAAACAAGTGTGAAAACACCATTTGCAGCCACTCACTGACAATGGCTGGTTGCTCTGAGGAATGAGTTACCTTGAGCTTATTCAATGATGCAACTTGAAGGACAAAGAGGTTGCTGGTAGCTCATTCCGCAAAATTGCCTGAGCTGCAAAGGCTTGTGAGTCACACTCCAGAGCATCTGCAAGGAAAAACACATTACATTTTCCAGGCCACCAAAACTCCTGCTCAAAGTGGGAAACTCGCACATGTTCAATCCATTCCCTCCCCCACACCCCCTGTCTCAACTCCTATGGGACAGGGAGTTTATTAGTTAATACTTGAGCTTAAATCTTCGTCGGAGGAAGTGATGAGCATCTAAGTCTCTCCTCCCTTCTTGCACAGAGATGAAAGTTTCTTCGCTGGCCTGTTCACTCCATCCTCCCCCTTCCTGGAAGAGATGAATCCCTGCTGAAGAAATCTGAAACCTCTGGCCACCCAGCATATCCTTCAGAAATAAAAGCATCTTCTCTGAGAAAATGCATGCATGGAATGGAGCACAATGCAAGGCAAGCTCTGCTTGCACAGAGCTGTAGGAAATGAAAGGTAAAAGCCAAAAAAGCCAAACGGAGTTGTGTTAAGATAACAACAGGACATTGTTTTGATCCCAGGAGATCCTGTGGTTTTTCTTTTTAATAGTGTCACTTAGAGTAACTTATAAGGGAGGCAGGGAAGGTGACACAATTTTATAACTCTGCAGGGGCTTCACACCATGGGACAAGATTCCTATTGTACTGAGGAGTATTGGAAAGAAAAGGGGGGAAAGAAAAAAAAAAGCTTGCAAAGCAGATCTAAAATTACACCTATTCTCAAGGAAGATACAAATCTAGGCCAGAAGGATTGCTCATTACAATGAACTCCTAGGAACTTTTCTAGCAAATGCTTCACAGGTATTTATCAACCTAGCTGAGGGCAGGTGAGTGGGAGCAAGAAAAAAAATCTCTCCCCACAAATCCCTCAGCCTAGTTTCCACAATGGATCATGGTTTGTTTTCTATTCCCTCTGTTCAAAATTTGTCCAAGAAGCCCCAGTTAATGGGAAGGGTATGGCAGGGACACGATAGAAAGACAGGAAATTTCAGATGTAACTAATTCTCATTACTTTCCCACACAAGATCATGTTCAGGCAAAGACAAAAACAACCTTTTAGCTAAGGAGGACAAAGTAAAAACAGCAGAGAAGGTTTGCAGGGGCTGTCTGTGCATTACACCCAGGGCTGCATCAGTCTCCTGAGATGCAGCCCTTTTACACTTCCCCTGCTGATCCAGATCCCCGCTTTTCACATTGTTTACTGCAATCAGTCTCTGCTTGATGGGTTTTTCACTTGAGCAACTCCCTTTACCCAGCTGCACCCCACATGGATGCAGGACACTTCCGAAGCTGTTTCTTTATCTCAGAAATGCAAAATCTTGTAGTTAACAGTGTCTTTTCAGTTCTTCTCTCATCTGTTTCATCAGTTGCAACAGAGGTGGACACAATCCATAGAACCACTGAGCTCAGGACCACTTGAGGCAGCTGCTGTACCCCAGTCAGGTACAGACAAGAGTTCCAGAGCCAGGCACTTACAAATCAGTTGCAAATTTCAATCTACAAAAGTTGAAACAAACCAAAGATGTTGCTGTCCTCCTACAAGAAAAAAAATCATAAACATTTAAACCCAAAATCACAGAAAACAGGCAGATTCAAAGACGGAAACAAAAACCAACAAAACCTTGTGGGCATCTGTGATTTTTAAACTATAACACAAATCCATGACAATAATTACAGTGGGATGGCCCTAATGTCTCGCTATTACTACTTTGAAGGTCTTCAAAGATCTTTATCTGAGCTAATTTCAGCTATTGGGTACAGAACTTCTTTTATTCCCTTCCCACTCTGCATCACACAATGCTCTTTTTGGTGTTTCCGTTCACACAGCGGGCACTGATCCCTGCTAGGAGAGGTGTCAAAACTTCTAATAAGATGACTGCTCACGCAGAAAGTCTCACAGCTGAAATTTTGGAGTCGTACAAACTCCCACACAAAGCAGGGCTGTCAGATCAGATTGCAAGGTGTCAGTTTACCCAATTCAAACCTGAGGTTCTATGAAAAAAATGCACAACAACCCCCCCCTACACACACACACAGAAATGGAAAATGTCAATCAAAAGTAATTAATAGTTTTCCTTCCTCTTTCGCACTCCAAAGAATGCCATGAGACAATATTCTGGGAGCTCAAATGACTGATGAATAACATTCACTCAAAAATCACACGCATGGTAAAATATTCACAGGAGTTGTCAGTGGTACCTGAAGAGTTGTATTCCAGACACACAACTATTCCAAATTCCTCTGCAGTTTCTGTGCTGAAAT
The DNA here is from genome assembly GCA_013398115.1 of Falcunculus frontatus. NCBI lineage: Eukaryota > Metazoa > Chordata > Aves > Passeriformes > Falcunculus > Falcunculus frontatus. Next base: position 683,137 of record VZRV01000635.1, read on the forward strand.
ATGCTGCTCAATGTAATGTTTGGGAGGTGACAGAAGGCGTCAGTACAGATGGGGAGGACAGATGTGGGGTTAAGCCAGATGTGAGGGAAAGAGCTTGGGGGCAGATTTGAGCCTTCAGCACCTCCCATTTACGTCAAGCAACTGTGAATGATCTCATTTCCCAAGTCATCTGGGGCAAAATATGGCTTTGTGTAGAGGAGCCAATAGCTATGGGAACTTATAAAAAAAAAAAAATCTTACTGAGCTTAACTAAGACCTGAAGAGCTTTAAACCAAGCTCCTTCAAGCTGAAAAACCAAGTTCTTCATTTATCCAGCAATATCTGGATAAAAGGACAGTAGTAGAGGGTGCTGGCTCCTCAGCTTGACATCAGACAGTGCACCAAGTGCTGGAGGGCTGGTTTGTACTTTATTTTCAATATTTAGGTATGGATTTACTCACAGGATATAGAGAGACTAACATGATGGTAGCCTCATACTCTTTCTTCCCCATTAACCCATTAAACCCTGTGCCATGTTTGCCTCTATCCTTATCCTACATCTCAGCAGAGCATCTCTCCCCTCGTCTCTCCTCAACACAGCCATGGATCCAGTCCATGAAGACAGAAATACATTAGCAGACAAGCAACTGTGAATGTAGGAAAGAAAAAATCCTTCAGTTTCCTTCATATTCCTTGCTCTGGAAAGGAATAGCCCTGCTCTGATGCACCTTTCTCTCCCTTAACCAGGGATTTCAGGAGACGGACATCCCTGGCTGCCAAAGTTGGCTCTCTAACTTCACATCACCCTCTCATGTGAGTTCTCCCTAACTCCCTTCACTCAAACTGATCTGACTTAGCCAATTAAAACTATTAAAACTGTTCTGCAATTTTTTTTTCTCACCATTTTCCATTCAGTTCTCTGTGTAAAGGCATGATCCTGCAAAGATTTATGTTTAAGCATTACTTACCCAAGTAATCTCCTTAAAGTCAATTGAATGGCAAAAAGGGGTTTCTCAACACAACTAGCTGGAGCCCTTTTTCATGATTATGGGCACTAAATGACTCTGCACCATTCCCTCTCACCACATAACACCTGCGGATTTTTATGCACAGATGCCATTTATATGTTTTGGATTTTTCCCAAACTTTATTTTTTTCCCTCCACAATTTTTTAACCTTTTGACCGGAATACTCCTGATACATCCTTAATCTACTCTGAATGGTAAGCAGTATGGGATACAGGTAGCTCCTCCCAGCCCACTTGCAGGCGACCTAGTGGCAAGAGGACCATTACTCTGGATATCTTTAAAGCACCAGGTCTGTAAGTTGTTGCTGCAGTTGTAACCCCATAAAGCTCTTTTCTTTTGTTCCCTTCTTGAGACTGGTTCCTAGTACCCTTCAGACATTTTATTGATCTTTCTCCCCCTCTAGCTCATACATGCTAATTGTACCTCTGTAGCAAAACAATCTTATTATCATGTTAATTAGTGGGAGGGTTGTTGAGGGTTTCCAGTTCATTACCTGCTAATTTCAAGATAAATGAATCCACAGGTTACTAAGTAAATAAGGTCACCTATCAAGTACTTGTAAACGTGTTTGTAAACAAGGAGGGGAGATGGGGAGCGAGAGAAAGGGAAGCATGTTTAGCGTGGATGGTGGGAAGTAGCTTTGGATACGGATTTGGCATCCCATGCTGGGGTGACTCCATTTCCCTTGAACTCATTTGTAATGGAAAGCGAATGTTTGCTGTCCACCTGGTTCCCCAGTGGGACGTTTCCTCCTGCAACTACTTTGTGAGCTCAAAGGGCTCTTTGTGAGCAGATTACTCACACGGAGGTTTGGTTGATTGTTGCTGCCTTTTGTGGTGAGAGCCAGGAGTGAGGACATGCACTAGGAAATACAGCACCAAAGGGGGAAGAAAAAAAGCATGGTAGTATGAGTCACAGAAACCTCCCCCTCCACATGGCTCAGGGTTATTCATATTGCCTTTATACACAGGGCACCAGCACAAAGGAATTCAGTGGGAGAGGGGAAATAAACAGTCAGATCCTCTGCTGGGGTAAAGTGACATGTGGCTTTGAAATCCGTGCCTTTCCACCACACCCCAAATCTCAAGGAAAATTACTCTTTGAGAGGGGCAAATGGATGAAAGGACCATGTAGAAAAGCATATCTGAAGCATGGGGATTGCAGAGGTAATGTATCAGGGGTCAAAATGGAAAGTGATGCTGAGCAGGGTCCCCTGGGCTCTGTCCTCAGACCATGTTCGCTAAAGTCGGTGAAATAAAGATTATGTATATTAACTCTTCAGAGCACACTGGGCTCGGGAGGGTAGCAAGCTCACTGAAAAGAAAGAGAGAAATTCGAAGAGTTATTGATAAACTAGGGGGGGCGGGGGGAGGGGCGGGAAATAGTGCACCAGGCCCTATGGGCAATTTCAGAGTCCAGGTCTGAGTAGGAATAAGGTACACGAATACAGAGTGAGCCAAGGAAACTGGTGATTCCTCAATAAAAGTTGCAAAGGAATTGAGCAGATCCCAAGTTAAAGGGAAGAGAACACTGTTATGATGCTATGGACAAAGCAAAAGTGACATTAGCACATATAAGTGGGAGTTTTGCCTGCCAGACTCCTGGGTGACCTCCAGCCCATGCAGTGCTGGCTGGGGACAGGTTTAGAGGGAGAGCAGAGCTCTGGCCTGTGGAAAGCAAAGAGACCAAATGAACATAAATGTTTTAACTGAGGGTGTTCAGAAATTTAAAATATGAAAGATGGGAAAAAACTGCCCTCAAGAGCCCTACTGGCTAGGCTAGAAAGTAAAGTGTAGCCAGAAGGATTCAGGTTAGGGGGAATACTCAGGTGCCTACATATAAATATTTACTGTCAATTTAGGGACCCAAGGACATCCAAGGCAGGCTGGCAAATATAATAAGGGACCTGTGGAAGGCTTGTTCCAATTGACATGAGGCTCTAGATTTGGTGCAGTATCATAAGAGATTTTAGATGGCAGTGGAGACCCCTACTTTGACATCTGAGTCATTCCCTAGGTAAAAATTTTAGCTATGGGTAGTGAAACACTGGAGCAGCACCTGGCTCTAAAGTCTTCGTCTTTGGAAGCAGACAGGACAGCCTGCCAGGTTGGTGCACTGGGGTCCAGCAGATTCCCATCAAAACCACCTCAAGTCCTTCTTATTTTGTTTTGAGGTGAGAATTCACCAGTGAACTCCCTTTTCTGGCGGCGGTGATCCTGGATTCAGCTTTCTGTTTAACCCAAGTCTGAGTCTGTTCCAGAGGCTTGCGATGGTTCACGAAACCTCCAAGAGTGGCCCAGTGGGTTAGACCTGAGGGGACAGGAGAGCTGGGAAAATGGCAGTGACTAATTCATCTGCCCCATCCCACCTTTTTTCTCCGAGGGAGATATCTGCAAACACTGTTTGTCAGATTTAATTCAAATACCGTTTAAGAGATACACTTGTGGTAAATTTCCTTTTCCCTAGTTGCTTTTAAAATTTGTTATTTGTGCCAGGAGCTCTGCCATTTGAGTCACCTGATCTTCTTCCACCAGCTGGGCGAGCATATAACAACTTGTATCATCAGCTTCCAAGGGCGAACGATCACGAAAAACAAATTTAAAGTTGCTTTTTGTGAGCATGCAAGATAGAAATAACCATATGAATGTTTGCTAAAAACAAGTGCAAAGGCACCAAAAAAACAGTCCAGGCAAATCCATTTAGTCTTCTTTATTTTTCCCCCTCCATTTTATTTGGAGAGCTAAGGATTTTTCTATTTTACACAAATTAGAAAGTAGAAATAGCATTTTTTCTTTTTTGAGTAGTGGCTGATATCAAATGCCTGTGAAACACAGCAAGCCCTTCTCTGAACTCTGAATTGCTTGTGCATTTATTTAGATACCAGAAACTCGGGGATTTTAAATTTCAGGAACAGCAGTTATGAGGAATATTCAGCATGATCTTATTATTGTAACTAAGCAGCTAAAATATATGCATGAAACATAATCAAAGGGGGTTCTATATAAGTGTTTATTTCGTTTTCACCTGGTTCACATAGGATCAGAACAGACTTCGAGAAGGGATATCTTCTGTGTTCATTTTTTTAGTGTGCTTGGGAATTTCAGGGTTGTTTTTCTGTGGTTAACTGCATGATTAATACAATGTTTAAGATAGGCTGAAATGCTTGTATCATCTAGTTTTGGCTTCCCTTTCAGAACACCTTTAAAGTTTCTGACTGTGCAAAATGTAGATACTCCAGAGGCATCTGGTTTAGCAGTCCAACTGGCTTCTGAAACACTGAATTCTCCCTTCTTCTTATTTTTAATTAAGATAATAAATTGGTCTTAAATTATCCCTGAAATCAGACCAGTGTTGATTACAATGGGTTTCATGCTGTGACAGCTCAAGATGATGTTATTTTTATTCCTTTTCAACGAGATCTTAATCTCTCCCTGCGTGTAAACAAATTGTCACAGTAACCTTGTTCTTTAATCTCCCAGCTGAAGACCTTTAAAGCATTGGGAGATAACAGATCTAACTGAGATTTCATCAGCTTTCAGGCTTTTACAGATATGCCGCATGCCTCTCCCACTGCTGCAGTCTTTAAATGTTGAAGGAGAGAAGTGCACATTACACTCAAAAAGCTTTCCTTAAACGTTTGAAAATAGTATCCGCCTAGCAACATGCGATCCAGGGCTCAAATCCACCGACAAAATTTGGATGCAGGCACAGCAAGCCAAATTGCTACCTGTTGTAGCTAGCGCAGAACTTTCCCACTGCCTCCCCTGTACCGCTCTGGCTCACACCAGCCAACCTTGCTAAAAAGGTCAACGCATTTTAATGCTCAGAGGAACATTGTATGTCAGGAAGGAACACCCGTTCGCATTTCTTCATCTCCTCCTAGCAAAGGAAAGCAATTTCAAGGGGCAGTTAGTAAAAAGAGGAGTGAAAAGACCAAAGGTAACTTGCTCATTTTTTTTTTCCTCCCTCCACCTGCTTTGCAAATATGAGCTAATTTATCTTCTAAAGCAACAGATACATAATTATACCCAGTCAGCTCTTACAAATGGGGTAAAAGAGGCAACAAGCAGCAAAGTTATTTGCCTAAGGCCCTGCAGCCTGTCTCACAGGCAGTGAGCAATTGCCCACCCTGGGGAATCCACATCTTCAGCCTCACTGCTCTCCCTGGAGTGCTTTGGAGCAAACTCACAGGTTTAAGCAGCCTTGACAACTGGTTTTCTGCTAGCTTCCCAGAACTCTTCCTTCCACCGGCACATGGCTGGGATAATGCCGTCAACTCCACCTGTGAATACTTCTTTAAAAAATAATGTCAACAGTCTGTATGTCAGGCTATTTCAGTGCATTCAGATGAGCATTTTTCATGTTTGAGGGCATGTAAGCATCATTATTCATAGTGGTAGGACTGGGAATACTCAATAGCATCCATAAACCTGGTGTGCATTTCCTTACAGGTGAACATTATTTGTGAATAGACATATGGGTACATTTTCCAAACACTATACAGGAGCCACTGCACACACACAAAAAAAATCTGTTCCTGTTAAAATAGCTTTTGCCCAGGCATCTATTGACGTTTGGAAAATGTGCTCCATTTATTTACTGGCATGCCAGTTATTTGTCTATATAACAATGTTTTCTGTCAAGTCAAAAAATTTACTGTTCCTCTAGTTTAAATTCTTTCATTGAAAATTCAGCCAAAACTATTCTGACAGAAAGGCTTCTCTGCAAACAACAGAGATATCTGCATCGGGTTTGCAATAATGTCCCAGATTTACTACTGACTTTCATTTGTTTTAATAAGCTTCCACATCAAATTTAAAAGCACTTCATATATTTCAGAGTATTTTAAAGTTCCAACAGATATGTGTTAACAACATATAAGTACCAAATAAATATATATACATAAATAGATTTATGATGTAAATTACGTTTTATTTATTATTACCATCAACTGAGAACTATTTCTTTCCTTCTGGATGTTTGGCTTCCTGAGAAATCTGAGTAAATAAGCAACTTTCTGAAGGAAAACAGGCAAAACCCAGGTAAATAATCTTAAACTGATGAGGCATATTAGACCAAAAAATTCCTCATCAGGAATAACAAAATGAGTCAACAGTAATAGCAAAAAATAATCAAGTTTCTCCATATGAAATTATTTTGCAAATGTCTCTCAGGTTTGTCAAACTAAAGATCAAGAGAAGAAAGAGCCACAGAAAAAATAATCTGGGGATACAAAAAGTCACACTCAATATGTTTTGAACACCTACTTTTTGTTCAGAGTGATTTTTTTTATTCTGAAATTCCTTCAACTTTATTTTTATCAGCTTCTGCAACTGTAGGTAAATGGATATAATCACCTCAGGAATGCTTCCGTGGAATCACTTACATGTAGTTTTCTGAAAATATTTTAGGTAAATAGAAAATATTTACTTACTCATTTATTAGACAGGAAGCTGATAAACTGACCACATGCAGAGTGGATTTTGAGCATATTTACCAATGCAGTTTGAAAGTAACAGGAGGGGGGAAATCATTACTCCCTATTTTAATATTTTACAATTTCAGTGGATTAAAAAAAAAAATAATAAAATGAAATCCACAACCTTTGCCACAGCTGAGAGGTGTGATTGCTCTAGAGGGACATTGTCCCTGTGACTATGAACCTCTGAGCACGTGCTGGACTTGAGTACTGATTCTCCCTGTTATCTCCACCCTCTCCAGTGATGAGAGGAGGGACAGCCAAAAGCAAAGCCTGCTCCATGGGAAGTCAGGGCAGGAGTCTGGCCTTTGACAGCTGTAAGAGAAGACTATCAAATTGTCCCATTGCTGCAGAGCAAACTGCACCTCCCTCAGCTGCTTCACTAGGGATAATGCCTACCTGTCTTGGGCACGTGGAAGAGTACTTGGGATACTTGTGCTATTACATGAGTTTGCCTCATCACTTCTATCCTTACAACATCCTCAGGTTGCAGTGCAAGATAAAAAAAAAAAAAAACAACCAGTTTTCCCCTCTCCTCTAAAAGTATCTCCCGTTCTTTCTCCTTTCAATCTTTCTAGAAAGAAGACCTCCCTGGTAAAACATCATTAAAAATGAACAGTGGTTTTAAGAGCTGAAGGGAAGGCTTTAAATGTAAATACCAGTGAGAGTCTCTGTTTCAGCTTCTGCAGCTGCAGTTCAAGTCTATATACTCAGTAACATCTATTTCTTATCCTAGCACTGGCTAGCAAAATACCACAGCCTGAACTAAGCATAACTTGTCTTGCAACTTCTGTAAGAGTGAAGATCAATTTTCTCCCTGAGCAACAGACTAATTCATCAGCAGAGACTAAGACGTGGCAAGAACAAATAGCAGAGAGCAGAGAAGAGAAACAGAGAGAAAGGAAGAGAAGAGACTGGAGGGAAAATGAAGACAAAGTAATTTGCTAACTAATGTGACTCGATGGAGCCCCCAGTTCTGTGTCCCCTGGAAGGAAAGAGGCTGTACCTGTGTGCAGCTCCATGTTACTATTTGCACAGCATGAGCCCCAGAGGCAGAGTAAGTGCGTACCAGAGACCGGCTGCAGTGCCAGGAGTTGGGATCTGTCATTCACCAAACCCTTGGCATTGCTTTGCCTTCCTCGTATAAACACATTCTTCTCTCTCATCAGTGTATTTTGAGCCTTCCGAAATGAGGAGAGCCGGATATCTCCATCCACCATGCTGAACTGACTTTCCCCGTGGTGCTGCCAACACGATTTTAAAGTAGATAGTGTAGATGATTACTTAAGTGAATTTACACATGATGGCAAATAACTATGCTTAATAAAACTGAGAGAGCCTTAATGATTTCATTTTGGTGATTTAATTTATAAAAGAAAAGCTTAATCATTTAATAGCATCATTAAGAAAACACCACAGGAAGTTTAGAAATAAAGAATCATCCATATCTCCTGAGAAATGAGTTTTCTTCTAACATTCCGCTCATGACAAAATAAAACTGAAAGCTTACAGCTTCCTAAATAATTGCACTTGAAATATAAGCAATCCCTAAAGAATCCATTCAGCCTCATCTTCTGCAGCACAGAAGAATTGCATTTCTGTTCACCACAGTGTGAAAGAGGCTTCACAAGTAAAAGGCACCATCAGTGATCGGTTCGCTTGTATTTTTTTTTTGTTAAAGACTGCCTTGTGAACAAAATGCAAATGTCAGAGCAATTAAAATTAAATGTTTCTTTCAAAAGCAGTAGTTTAAAATAAAATCATAGTTTGGCACCCCATTTGACAATGGAAGCATCCCTTACCAGCACGTGCACACTCCGTGTGTCTTTGCATACATGTGCACACACAAGTGTTCCCAAGTTCCACATGGAAATCTCCAAGGACTGGATTAACCAAGAGTTTGCATTGGGGTAATGGAAAATATGACCTCATTAGCACCAGGTTTGTCATTTGCTCCATAATACAAAAGTAAATTACAGTGTATTAATGCAGTTAGTGTTGTTTTTAATGTGCACTGGGATACAATAAAAGTTTTTATTGGGGAAGTGTGATGGCATGTTTTCACTATGGCATTAGCACTGGTCTTCTGATAGGGCGGCCAGTCATATTACCCAGTGGAACACTCCTATAATGATGTAGTAAAATTTGACTCTGATATAGTAAAATCTGTTTATGGTAAAGCTGCTTTTTCACACAATTGGGCTGGGGCAGGGAGCAGAGGGGATGGAGCTAAAGGAATTATTTTCTAACTGTATTTTCATAGAAAGTGCTCAAAACCAAACAAATAGATACTCCTAGGCTTCAGGTCTGTCCAAAGGAATTACTACGCCATGCTCTCTCTTTTCCTTTGCCTAGCTCCTTCTCTTCCTCAATTCATCCGTGGGTTTGTGATCCAGCAGCTGCCATAAATTAGTGCCCACATCTTGGTGAAGGAGCCTAAACAGGAGCATTGAAATTTAACACACTTTTAATAGGCTTGTCGTGGAGTTTTGCATGTACAACCCAGCCCGTGTAAAACAACCTCAGGCACATTCGTGGGTTCGGAGCAGGAAGGTGATGGTGGAGAGCAGGGGTGGGGTAGGATCCTGTCCCTGTTGAGTACAGAGCTTGCTTGTGTGTACAACCTGCACCCTCCTGCCCCTGCTCCTTTATTGTATTAACTAAAACAGTTTTGTGCTAATAATGAAGGTTTGCAGGTGCTGTGTTTAAGCAGCGATTTTGTCTTTCATTCCTAACTGGACAAAGAGAGTTTCATGCATTTAAACTCATTTTCATTAGGTTTAGGCCCTGGCTAGCAATGGCCAGCTCATTGTCATGTCCCAACCAGACTGTAAATAACACCAGTCGTGGCTGTCTATCCAGCTCTCCACCCAAACAAAATATGGTCCACAATTCCTTGATTTCCAGACTCGTGTTTCTCAGCTTGTTTCAAAACTGAGGCTGAATCTGGGTTTCTGTAGCAGTAGCTCAGTACAGGCTGGGCCTGGGCTAAGGAGCCACCCTGCACCATGGCTGATGAGTGGTGTGCCCTCAGAGCCCTAGAGAGCCACGTTCACTGATGATGGGACATGGGCAGCAGTTGCTGTCCAGAGTGGAAAATACCATGGGGGAAATAAAGGGGCTCATTGCAACAGCAGTGGTCACTGTTCCCATCAGTCCCTGAAAAAACAGCCAGAGATTCAAGCCAGCAGCCCAGTTCCCATTCATTTCCTCTCTGCTCCTTCTCCTTTCCCCTCCCCTCAACAGGATCCAACAATTCATTTGTGGGGAAGCTAATTTGGATTTTGCTGTTGTTTCTGAGGTGCCTTGAACCAGGTTGAATATCCCTTCAGAAGGATAGATGAAAATAAGAGCTGGAAAGGAGTATTTGCTACGACAAAGCTGTGAGAGGCATTCATTAAAATAAAAAGAAAAAGATATCCATAAAGTCATGAATAAGGCTTCGTAATGAATGAATCCAACTAGCCTGTGCCTGTGGCTCTCTCGCTAGACTAGTGACAGTAGTTGAAAGTTATTTATTTGTTTGTAATATACTTTTCCACCGAAACACTTTAGTAATAAAGAGACATGAGGGGAGACACATTAGAAAGTGTGCCATACATCAAAATGAAAAGTACCACATAAGCTACATGATAAACGTAGGATAAAATGTACTTTGTTTTCCACAAGACAAAGCAGTAAGGAAAATGCTGTGTCTGAAGTAATTCTGAGCTTGGAACTTCTGCTGGTTATTTATTTTTATTAAGCAAATATACAACCGTGTAAATGTACCTGGTGCTAACTAAACAAGAACAGCACACAGTCCCAGGTCTGAAAAGTTCACAGCCCATAATGGAGAAGACACAACAAAAGCCGACAATTCAGGGAAGCACCGAGATATTTTCGGTGAAAACAAGTGGAATTTATAAAAGGAGAAAATAGTATGGCTCTTGAAACTCCACATAATCATTAACAGGTATAAACATATCTCCTCTCCTTTCCATTTATTGATTTATTCCCCGGTGGCATATTGTCTAAATCCTGCACGGCAAGTCCTGAGGCAAGGACAGCCTTTGTGTTATTTGTACAGTGCTTAGCACCACTGGGCCCCGATCTTTCACAGGGCCTTTTCTATTTCTTTTTCCAGCATAGCTAATATAATGAGCATTTCTGAAGACGAGAGTGAGGGAAGAAAAGCATCTGCAAGACGAGAGTCAACAGAATCTGTGAGTGACACCAGGGGATTCTGATTGTGAACTAAGAGAGGAGGAACAGAGAGTAAAAGCTGGGGCAGAGACACTGGTTACCTGCCTTTCTTACTTATTTACTTAAGAGCTCTTGCAGTTTTATTTGAAAATGCACAAGGAGACAAGAAAAAAAAGTTATTTTGACTTACAAAAGCGTGGAAAGGTCATTAGGAAGACTTGAGAACCAATAAAGCTCTTTAAATCCTTCCTACTTGTAATGCATAGAGCAAAGCTTACAGGAAAGCTGCAGCTAAGAAAATTACAAATGGTAATGCTATTATTTGGCATATAGTTGCCAAAGGCATTCAATATAAAGATTTTACAGAGGTGTCAACTGATATATAGCAAACACACAAACAGTCTCCAGCTCTGTAACACATGCAAGGGGAGCCGAGACTAAATATTAAGCATATGAATTGTATATTCTTGCAATGCGAGGCTGAGAAAATGCTTGCTGTGCACCATAGTTAAAATGAGCAATAAATACCAGGGTTAATGCTGGCAATGTCTTGTTGGGGAAGGTTTCTCTAAGCCCCCCTCTCCCAAGTTTAGGTTTGAAACCATTTTCTGCTGTGTTGGATAATGAAGTGATTAGACTGCTCCTTTCCGAGACTGTTACATATTTAAAACAGGTTCCACCACTGCCTCATTTTAAACATCAGAACCTGTTTTGGGCGCCAGAAATGTGAAACATGAACATCAATAGCTTTCTCCTGCCAAGATAAGAGCTTGCTGCAGAGGCCAAACATATGTCTCTCCTTCTTTCCCTGAGGAGGTTTCTGGATAAGGAAGAGGTGTGTCGGTACCTGAGCCGCTTAAAATGACTCAGACACATATGGGCCTTTTGTAAACTTCCCTTTGCTCTTTCTCTTTGGGGCAGCAAGAGATTTCAGTCTCAAAGTCGTTGCTATCTGGGTTTGAAAGGCTGGGTCTGCCTGAGAGCAGCCTCCCCAGTAAAAGTGGCTTTAACTGCCAGGGTCTGAGCCCCTTGGTAGTTGCAAACCTGATGGAGGCAGCAATGTGGGCTGCTTTGCTTCCTTGGGAAGGCTCATCCCAAGGCTTCCACACTGAAATGAGCAGCGGGACTATTGTGATAGCGCACACTCTGTGCGTCATTGGTACCTGCCTTGGCACCAGCAAAACTCAGGTGAGGGAGCAAATGTGAAGTACTGCTGTGTTCCAAACAAAAGCTCTCTCAGCGGGCCAGGAAAATCAAGATCTTGCTTTGCACACCAGCCAAGGCAAGGCCTTTGCCCCCTGTGAGGTGCTGGAAGTGCTGCAGTGCCTGATGCGCTGGGCGAGCGCCCGCACAGACACGTCGTGTGAGTGGGACAAGGCACAGCTTTGTATTCAGCAACCTTGCCCAAAAGGCAAATTAGTTCTTGCAGCTCAGGTTTAATGAACAAAAAGTGCTCGTAGTAACCAGACTCTTGCCTTCCTCAAACAAGGTGGGGTAGTGTCAGGGCAAACTCAGCTGGGGACCTGGAGAAAGATTTTCCTTGTGTTTTGCTCTGCTTGACCGACTCTGTGCAACCGAATGCAGATCTGAGCCACCCTGGCTGCCTTCCCTGCTGTCTCTGCAGAGAAGAGAGACACCTGAGACAGCCTCTCTGCTGGTGGACTGGGATGTGTGCCCTCCCACAGTGACTGCCACTGTGTTTTCCTCCTCTCGGGTGCAGAAAGCATCAATTTCATGTCGTGCCCTCACAAGACAAGAGTGACACAACTTAGCAGCTCCCCACCCCAGGCTGCTGGCTCCCAGCCCTGGGACACTACCTAGAGACAGAATTGCAGCCCTCAGCTGGTGTTTCCCAGCCAAGCCAGCAGCTGAGATTTCTCCTGATCCGTTCCAGTTTTCCACAGTATGTGGGGAGCTCTGCCCGCTCCAGAGCCATCTCTGCATTCTAGGCACTTGCTCGTGCCTTGAAAGCACAGCCCAAAAAACCACAAGAAAATATGTCAGGCAAACCCAAGCACTCCGTCTGAGCGTAAAAAGTGTCAGTATTTAATTTTTACTTCTTCAAACATATGTCATCAAAATCAGCACTTCATCAGGCCACCCTTACTGTGGGGACTCCTGGGGACTCACACCTGGGCTGAGGGATGCTGGACATGAAGCCTCAGGGTGACTTCAGCTTCTCCATTTCTTTAATATTTAAAAAGCCTTAAGCATGGTCTGGCCATGTGTATACAGCAAATCCTTCCCCAGGCACTAAAATACAGCTACCTTTGAAGTGGAAACAGCAGTAAAAGACTGTAGACCTGGACAGACACAGCAAACGGCCCCCAAAATATAGGGAGTTTTGGACAGGGAAAATGATGGTTGCTGCATGGGATTTTGGCTCTGGTGAAGAGCCAGGGCTCCTAAATCTTCCGAGTCAGCACCATCCAATTTTTAAGCAGTTAGGCAGTGACAAATAAATGCACCATTTAACTGCCTCTTATTGAAATTAATAGAAATGAATCATCTTGGCATTTTTGAAAAATTTTTCTGAAGCAGCTTAGGTGCCTAAATATCTTTAGCAGCATAGACCTAAGCAACTTTTCAAGTACTAGTTAGCTTCTGCTTCCTAATGTGTCTCATAGCACTAAATCACACAGAATAAATGGGGTTTTTAATGAATATGAGAGGATGGGGCTTCAGCTGCCAAATTCCTCTTAGCCTTGAGCAAAGAGTGGCAGTAGCTGTGAAACTGGCCCTCCCTCAGCCAGCTGAAAGTCGGGCAAAAATGTTGCACCCTAATTCTCCCAGCCTGGTGGTAGCACATGCATCAGTTTTATTGCAGTGCTGCTCCTGCTGCTCTCAGTTCATGAGGTTTCCTGACGCTTTTTTCATTTTTTTCCTGAGCATCCCAGCTGCCTCTGGGGAAGGTCACACTGATGTCTAACATGCTGTCTCCCACAGCACAGCAGCACACAGCAAACCACAGCCTGGCCCCTAAAATCCTGCCAAACAAGGTCCTTCTTCACACAGGCCTCCTCCCATTCATCCCTTAAGCTCCTGATGGACTTGAAACAGCCAAAAAAAATCTGAGCTGCTGCAAACAGACATTGGAGAGAGATGGAGAAGGGCTGCTGGAGTGAGAAAGAGCAGCCAAATTGCTGCTGTGGTCATAAGTTTGTTCTCAGTCAAAGGCTGTAGTCCATTAGAGTTGCTGTGAGAAGTGAAGGGAAGGCATTTGGGAATGCTTTGCATCCTTTTGTGTTTGATTTCGGATGGTTTGGGAGGCACAGCACATTCAGATCCCAATGTCATTGTTTAAGGGGTTGTTTGTTTTCATTCCTCTCCTCCCTACACTGAAAATTAAATTTGGCACACAGAGACCAGTCACTGATGACTCTTCAGGGATAGATTTTTATTACATTTAGGAGACATTCAAAATAGTTTTTGACATTATTTTATTCTAGGAATTCTAACTGAAACCCCAAGGGATGGAGACATGCAAAGCCCACAGTAAAGCACTGGGAGATGCTGATTGCCCAAGGCTCCTTTGAAATCCCAGATTATGTTATGGATATAGTCACAGAATTGAAAGTTATCCCTTTGCCACAATTTAACCAGTTGCTGCCTGCCACATGAGGCATGGGAACCACTGTCATGGTCTAAACACGTGTCAACTCCCAAGTTGTGGTGCTTCAAGAACATGCAGGGGTTGCTGTGGCTCAGTTTGTGGGAGGTTGCTGGGGGAGCAGAGTCGTTTTCAACCACCTCAGCCGTGTGCCTGTCTCATGGAAAGGACACATTTCTCCTATCAGAGAGCACTGCTAAGCTTCAAGCCTGTGGTGGCCTCAGAGTCTGCTGTGGCTCCTGCAAGTACAGCTCAGGATGCTGAGAGCAAGAGGTGCAAGGCAAATCAACAAACCAGTGGGTGAAGAGGAGAAGGCAGTAATAGTACTGGGTAAAAAGAATAACAGGTAAATAACCCATTTTCTACAACTGCTGGAATGCCCAGAACTGTGATTCTTTACTAAATTTGAGGAAGAGGAAGAACCACTCCACGAACAACATAGAAATATATTATACTTTGCTCCTTCAAACTCATTCCAGTTTTGTTTTGGGCAGCAAAATCTTTGCCTCTATTTGCTCATGGTTGCAATTCTGCCCGTACAAAAAAAATTTTCCACATGTAAAACATTTAAAAAAATTGAAAACATGAAGTTTTGCTCTTTAAGAAACTTGCATTGTTTAACATTTGGAAAATCTAAACGAAACTCTCCATATTTTTGGACCAGGAACTTCAGCTGGCTACTTGAATTAAGCTGGCCAGCTACATCTTTTCCACAGCTCTGTATTCAGTTAATAATAGTAGTACTTTGAAGTTAGCCAGTTCCTTTCCTCTAACAGTCTCACAGTGCTTTTGAAATGGATCTAGATGTTATTATTCCCATGTATTGGCTCAGAATAAACCATGAAATAGATTATTTGCTAAAGGCTACAGAGTAAACTAGTGGCGGAGCCTTAGTTTTCCATGTCCTAGTCTATTCCTGTAGGCCAGTGAGATCCAGTTTTGGGGTCCTAAAATGCCATATATTCCCTTAAGGGAGCATTTTAACGCTATTCACACTTCCTTTGTCACATGGATACTGTGGAATTGGACTGGAGGCATCCCCATGCGATAGGGACGTGGGACAGATGTGTGTCCCACATCATGTGAGGTAGTAACTGTTGTGGGACTCAGGGAAAAAAAAAACAAAAAAAATGCAGGTCACCAGATCACCAGATCACCATAAAACCTGGCCAACAGCTCTCTCCCTGCCCAAGTCAAAATATCGGGCAGAAAAGAGGGCTGCAGAGAGCAGGCTCTGAGTGGGATAAATTGTTGTGATGGGCTGCAAGCAATAGATATGACACTCCTGTTTTTACTAATACACCTGCCATCATTCACAGTGTTCATTATCACAACGGTTCTTGCATTTTTATTCATCAGTGAGAGCAAAATGACCGAGCCTCTTGATGCCTTTGTCTGCGAAACACCTTTGTCTGCTGTTTTTGTATCACCTTTGCCATCGCAGCTATAACAAATCACCTTGTTAATGTTACATTGCTTGTTCTTGTGGCCCAGGGTGATCCCGTGTAGACTGGTGGGCAATGTGCACATAACTATAACCCGCCGCATTTTCATGCAATTAGTATGCGACAGAATTGTTCTCGGATACTCACAGACATACAAAAAGATTAAATAAAACCCATTTAATGTCATGAATTGTCCTGTTAGGAGTTAATGAGGTCTGGTAGGTTGCCAAAGTCCAGCACACAGAAAGCTCAGGCAGGCCAGGAGGGAGAAAGGGAGGAGTTGCTGGGTTCAGCCAGATAGACCTTGAAGTGCAACAGCTGTGCCTTGTCTTTGAGGAGAGGATCAAGTAGAGAATATGAGATAGGCAAACGTTGGCTTAAACTTTCTTCTCTCTTTGATTGTCCTTGGACATCTGCCTCATCTCCTGTCAAGAATGTTTGGCAGCTGTGAGCCCAGAATAACAGTGCCGCTCAGCCAGGGCGCTATCGCAGGCGTCTAATACTTTAAGCCAACTACTCTGTGCTGTGTGCCTCACCCGATCCTGAACTATGCTAATGCCTTGAGCTAACTGGGCTTTCTAACAGCCCGGGAAACACATAGAAGTGGGCTCTGCGGTTTATTTTCCTCACGTGCTAATTGGCTTTAATTGTTGGCCAATTGGATTTCAAGTTTAGAAAAGGGTGCCCCAGACAAAAGGAAAAGTGTTAACTTAAGACCGTGGGAGAGACAGGCCATTCTGTTCAGTTTCTAATGTAGCAGACTTTATGCAGATGCGTAAGTCTCAGGGCAATGGCTGTCCTAGAAAGATTTCTCAAGCATAACCAATGTGGTTTCCTATAAAATATATGCTTCCATAGAGGCTGAATGTCATTAGTGTTCAGCTACTTCCTGGAGTGCAAATTCCCACCTTTCACAATCAAGGTGTTTGTGCCCCAAAAATAGAGGGGTAGGTAAGAGGAATGCCAGATTAATTTTGGTATTTAAACTGATTTACGTAGTGGCTTTAGAAGTGTTCTGTAAAATCCAGCCTTCATTTGTCTCCACAGTCATGGCAAAAGAGAAGGAAGAAGGGGTTCCATTCTCATGTGCCTCAACACTTGTTAAACAGAAAAAAGCTCTCTCTGAATAAGAGGTCCCTCAGGTTCTGCACCCATTCCTCCTCTGATCAGCATATCACATAGTAAGATTCATTCTCTGGTGACACCAGTTTTATGACCACTGCATTTGCATTTATTTTAAACAAGTTCATGAGAAAAGAATTAGGCCATGTAAATACAGCTGTGAGATCAACCAACCTAAATTATTTCTGTGTCGTCTTTAATGTACACGTCCTCCCAACACCCCTGGTCTGTAGGAGTGTGCTATTATCCATCTTTTCCTGAAGGCACAGAGGGGCAAATCCTCAGAGGTAGTTTGGATCATAAATACCTATGAAAATATGTGCTAGAGAGACTAAAGGCCAGCTTTTCAAAACTAAATTAATAGGATTTGGGCACTTAACCTGCTTAAGCACTTACAAGAACTTGCTGAAGAACTACTGAAAACCTGATCAGAAGTGATTTGCCTAGGGTCATATCAGCTGGTTTTTGCAGAGGAGGAATCCGTGTCCTAAAATCCTGATAAGAATTAGTGCCATTAGGACCCAACTGAGTTCCTGAGCAAAACATCAAACAAATCCTCATCATTATCACTACATAAAACATCTAGAAACAGGAACAGATTATGGCATTGTGTTATTCTGCTGATCAGGGATGAAGTTTTCTGCCACCCTTTATTCTTCCGGTTTTCTGAAGTCTATCCCTTACACAAAGCTCAGCTCAAATCATTTTCATTTGCCCATCCTGAAGAAGGCAGAATGATGCTGTTACACAGAGGCAGGAACTGGTTTTTAAAGCTATCTAACATCCATTACAAGATGCTGATAAATCAGGCATCAAACTTTCTCTTTGACATGATTTTTCAAATTGTTAGAGATCATTGTGTAGTAAAGGCCCAGATTTTTTCCATTACTTCTTCTTTCTTAATACTACCCAGGGAGTATAAAAAGATGGTGTTCATCTCTAAGAAGCTACTGGAGAATCATTTCCAGGGAGGGATTTTAACAGAGGTTGGGATTACTGGAGATGGTTTTGGTAGAATAACATATGATATTCCAATTTACAGGTAGTCTTTGAAGGGCTGTAGCTAATGGCACTACATTTGTCAGACTGCCTAATTTAGATCTGTAAATTGAGGTTAATGCACATGCATAACAAGAATTAAGAAAAGCAACTTTTCTGTGGAAGATCCATGCATTTTTTGTACAAGCCACACTTGCCTAAGGATAGGTAATAAAGGTATTCGGGCACATGCTCATTCCTATGCAAAACTTAATGAAGTTTTCTCTGTCCTTTGAATTCTAGGATTGTCAATATGTCTCCTCTGTGCCTGTGTCCTGGAAGTTCAGGACTGCTTTTTTTCGAGCAAATACAAGGTTGTTCTTGAGAACCCTTAGGTCTCAGTCTCTGGTGTTGTGGTTCAGTGTTCTGAAAAGTTCACTGTAAATGTTTCCCACTCAGGTGCATTTTACTCACTCACTCTAGATGGGATCAGAGCTGCCTATGCCAGACCCATACACAAAAATCTTCCAGTGATAGTTCCAGCTGGGATGAAAAATAGAAGGGTTATAAATGTCTTGACTCATTGTCCTAACGGAAGCAGAGGTGATTTGGATAACTTCAGACAGTGGGCTGCTTTATCCAAATCAAGCTTGAGCTATGAACATCTTGAGCCCTTCCCTTGTAAAAAAGGTTTTCAACAACAAAAATAAAAAGGGGATTTCAGTTCCATCCTATCTCCTTACCCTATGTAAACTGCTATAA
Organism: Falcunculus frontatus; assembly: GCA_013398115.1. Classification (NCBI taxonomy): domain Eukaryota; kingdom Metazoa; phylum Chordata; class Aves; order Passeriformes; genus Falcunculus; species Falcunculus frontatus. Next base: position 701,725 of record VZRV01000635.1, read on the forward strand.
CAAAAGCAAAAACAGAAGAACTATGCAGGGGAGTGACAAATTCACCAAATTCCTCTTCGTTAAAACTAATGCCTAGTGATAATATCATGCTCTTCTCCATGAAACACGATATTCTCTCCCGGTTTACAAAGCACCAGGGGGGAACATCCTTGGAAAAACTTCCAGCCATGGTGAATCTGACTTGAAGCATCTGTCTTTAGGGGCCAGACCTAAGATCAGTCTCCTTGGGAGTTCAGACACACCATGGGATTAGCACGAAGGGGCTCCCCTGGCTTCTTCACAGCTCCATGCAAAACACTGAGCCAGTGCTCCTCCCTGCTGCCCAAACTAAACTATTTACTTCTCTTTCAATGCTCCAAGAGCATCTCAGCATCCACAACATGAGGAAAAAGTGGTTGATAGCAGCCCTGGAGTTGGGACTATCACATCATGCTTCCCCTGCCTACTTATTTTCACTTGGGATTATCCCAGTTTCACTCCCTTTGTGTTCTACTCTGCAAGAGACCATCCAGCCATCCCTGAGGAAAGCTGGACACTAGACACCTTCTGCAGCTAGTCATCACATCCCTGGGGTTTGTCACAGGGGTTAGCTGCAGGCTGACGCCAGTCACCTGCTTTCGAGGCAGTGAAGTGTGCTGCTTGCCAGGGCTCAGCAGTTCCCGGGAAGCCGCAAGTGGATGCGAGTGGCAGATGCTAACAGACACCAGAGAGCCCGGATTGCCAGCCTCGCCTCTCCCTGACAAATTGCACCTTCCCCGCAAACATTTCAGCATGTAACTTATCTCCCAATCAGAGGGCTGGCCGCCCCTCCTTGCAAAGGCAGTGTCCTTCCAGGTGGATTATTTTCCACTCAAAGACTGATGCCTGCAACAGCAATCTTGAAAGTCTCCTGCTATCTGCTTCTCACTCTTCACAAGACAAGACAAGACCACCCAGAGATTCGCCTGGAGAAATATTACACCAGCCTGTGGGCCGGCGTGCCTGAAATTGGCCCGGGGAGCATATCGACACCAGTTACCCAGCTTAGGGAACACAAGGGGATTAATAACTTGGACAGTGTGCGGGATAAAACTAACCTCAGAAACAATTCCCCATCCAAACCCCATCAGAATTTTAATCTTTACAGACTTTTAGCTCCATAGCCCAATAAATCCTTTCCATAGTGACTCATTGTTGCCCTGATCTTCCTTATAAAACACACGGTGCAAACAGTGTAACATTTTCCTTTCTTTTTGCTCTCCTTTGTAAAACCATCTCTCCTTGTATCTCGCTGCCATTTGCCTGTTAGTCATGGGCTTCACTCCTGAATGAGCCACTTAAGAAATGTTACACTGATGTCAAATTGATACATGTCTTGTGAATACTTTATACTTTCTCTTTATTTAACGTGAAAGGACAGTGCTCGGTACTGATCAAAAACTGGGGCCGAAGCTTCAGCCAAAATGCAATTTTTCCATTTAAAAAAATAACCTTTAGCAGAAAACAGAATATAAGAGCTCAATCAAGGCCATAAATATTTCACATTTCAGATTTTTCTTTTCTTTCGACCCTCTTGAAAAAATTTAAATTCCTAATAGAGGACATTATTTATACTTCTTAAGGAGCCCTCAAAACACATTTTCAAAATAACTCTATTGCCAGGTCTTGAAAGCTGCAACTGTAAATCATTGGGCTTTGCCTGTGAACTCCAGCCTGGTAAAGTGTTTTCCCAGATATTTCAAATTTGGGAGTCCAGAGTGACCAGATTTTACACAAGTTCTGAGCAGGCAGAGTGGCAACACCAGAGAGGAAGAACAAAAATAATATAGTTCTGTGAACCGGTTATCTATCTCAGGCTGCTCCCTTCCCTTCCACAAGACAGCAACAGGAACAGCACACAGGACTTCCTGAAGCCCCTTTCCCCATGTACACAAGTTGCCTTTTCACGATCAACCTCATTTATGGTGAGGTCACAGTAAGTGAATCTTAAATTCATTCAAGTTTCTAATATTTTAATTGAGTGAGAACATGAGGACATCATTATGGATCCCCAGGAGCAATGCAGGGAGGACACTGAGGTCCTTGTTGAAGCAGTGCAGCAAGGTGTGCAGCCCTGAGCACATGGCCGGCCTTACGCACCACCGTGTCATTCCCCACAAGCTTAAAGCAGTCAGCTTACATTTTGAAATTCAGCCTTCAACACATAACAGAGTCCTTGACCACCCTCCTATAGAAAACAAAATCCTGCTTATTTTGGCAGATGTTCATTTTTCCTTTCAAGCACGCCATTCTGTCTTCTTTCTGGCTGTTTAGGGTCTTTTCCCTAAGTACAACGTTATTGTGGGTTTAGCCTGAGACGTGAGTCAATCCCTTCCTTTAAAGCAAACTGATTTCTTCACTTCTTTCCCTGTGATATCTATTTTGGAGGCTCTCAACTCCCTGGTGGGCCAGTGGGACATCCCGCAGCCTCTTTATGGCTGGTGGTCTGCAGGAGGGAATAGGATTACATCTCTCAGCAGCCAATGGTGCTGCCTGTAGGTTCAATAAACAGGCTTTAAAAAAAAAAGACACACACACACAGCATGTCCTTCTTACTCTGCTTTGCGTGGTGTGACTGAACCTGCAGAGCCAGTGGGAGCAAGTTCTATAGTGATAACGGTAACCATTGACTTTCCCTTCCCTGATTTCACCTCTTTCATTATGTTGGAGAGCTTTGTTCCAGACTAGGAGATTATGCAACGGGCTGAGGAGGAGATGTGACTTCAGTGAGATATAGCACACAAAAAAGTGTGACAAATTGCAATGACAGGGGCTCCGATGGTAGCTTGTGATGGAGTGAAATTAAATCCCTAACCCAACAATGCAGCATTATGCTATATTCTATAGGCACCCTTGTTGAGGGTAGATTGAGAGAAAAAGAGATGGGCAAAAAGAAAGATGCACACATACTTTCCTCATCCATGTTCCCAGCTAGCCCTTTCCCCCAGTGTTAGCTTGGGGTAAACAAAAAAAAAAAGTCCTTAATGCTTGGGCCCAGATGTAAGAGATGTGTGACACAGGGACAAGTGGAACGGATTGAAGGGATGCCCAGAGAACACCCTCAGCTTGCAGTGCCATCCCCTGCTCTGTCCCCCCGGGAGACAGGGCTGGGACAGCCTGTCTCCATACCTCCACACACAGCATCCCAAGTAATTTGCCCTCCTTCCTAATTAAAGTGCTCCCTGAGGGGTGCTGGAGGAGGAGGATGTGTGTACACCTTTGTACTCAGCTGCTCCAAACTTCCTTGGGCAATACCGCAGGGTGATCCTGATGGCTTTTTTCATGCTAAATAACTGACCTAGACGCCCTTACTGCCCCATTCATCTCTTCTACATAAACAAACTATTCATTCCCTAAGGAATAGGTGCATCTGTTCGCTCAGGCCCGGTTCCTGAGGGAAGCCAACAAGAGACTTGAAACTATTTAAGGAAGAAGGGAGCGCAGCACACTGTTAGAGTATCTTTGCTGTCCTGGGGCCATCCAGGTGTTAAATCACTCAGTGGCCTCTGAAGGGTCCAGAGCCAAACACTGAAACAAAAGGCAAAGATGGGGAAGGAGAGTGCCAGATATCACAGCTCACACTCCTTGAGTTTCTCTTTTCCTTGCTGAGGTTTTCGGGAGCTGTGTATTGACGAGACAGAAAATGAAGTTGACTGTAGGAGGCTTGGAGCACTCAACACGGCTGCAAACTTTATGAGCTGGTCAGCATTACTAATGTTCTCAGAGTAACACTCTTGTGGGACTCCTGAGCTTAGTTTTCACTGGAAAGAAACAATAGTTTTAGCTGTGAAATGTTTTACATTCAACTTCCACCTCTCCCCCCCTCTTCAGTGGAGTTGCCATGAGCCCAGACTTTAAAAACATTTCAGACTTAAAAGGTTAAGATTTAAGTGCTGCTGATTTTATCTGGGCTTTTAACTAACATAGGCAGGTGGATTAGAGATATGTGTACAATCTCCACTCTAGACACTTGGGTAAATATGCACAAGTGCTGAGTGAGCCAAGGAAGGAATCTGATGTTATTGTCTATTAATTTGAAAGCAGAGATTAAAGAAAGTGCAGAAATCAGTAGTGTAAATATCAAAAAGGATTTCCATTTATATGTAAGAACATTACTCTAGCAGTCTGGCTATTTCAAATAACATGAAAGCTTTTTTTCTGAGGAAAAAGAATTGTGAATTTGTTTAAATTTACATATTTTCCTCTCTCTTTGTTTGCAGGAACGGTCGCCATGCTTGCAGTTAGGAAGCAGTTTGCTCAACAGGGCTGGGTTTTGTTCAGGGCCTGCATTTGGCTGGATGACCTAAAACCAGCAAAAGTATTTCACAAAGTTATATGACAGGCAACCGTGCTGGGATTTCCTCCTCCTTGCCTTCCTTTTGGACAGTAATATTTGTGACTATTTTTTCCTTTTTTATTTTCACTGAAAATCAGTTTGAAAACAGCTTCTGATTTTCTACTAACGTTTTTGTTATTCAGAAATATTCGTGGAAGCTTGGCAGAAATGATATGCAGGTGATGGGGCATCCCAAACCATTTTTGGCTGTGGCTATTGAGTGAGTCAGTGATGTGACTGCTTATCCAGTTCCTATGGATCACTTCTGCCTCCTCCTCAGATGCCTACAACCAATTTTTTAATTAATTATGATAATAAACAGTGAACATCCTCAAAACAAATTAAGTGCCTGTGCTTTCTCCTAGAAAAGAGCAAAAAAAAATTATATCTCTTCTGTTAATATAGCCTATGATTTTAATACTGGAAGCAACAATATTTTCTCTAGAATTGGAATTAAGTTGTGTCTGTATGAGATTGGTGCTCTTTAAAAGCATACTTGGGGCTAAAATATCAAGAAATTCTCTACTTTTATGAAAGCTTTACAAATTCCTGGAGGTCATCTGAATACTCAAAAATAATGCATAATGTGACCCCATGAATCAAATAGGCCAAGCTCAGCACTTTTTATTAGCAGAAATATTCATGAATCTTTTATCCTCCTCCTTAGTCCACCAGCTCTTATTTTCACCCTGTTCTCTCCTTAATGCAACATTTCATAGGAATGCCAAGAAAAAGGAACCCAGCTTCAGGTTTAATTGCTAATATTTCTAAATTTAGTCAGCATAAAATCCATCTGAGGCTCCAAAGATTTTCCTTGTAATCTGCAGAACCTGAGTTTGAATCTAGCCCAAGAGAGCACCACAGCAAATAAATACCATCTGATCTCTACAGAAATCTGACAAGAGTTCAACTGTTTTCCACCTTGCTATGAGTATATCAGAGCTGATTTCCCAATGCAATGCTGTAAGGGAAAAAGTCAATTAAAATGCAACTGTCCCAATTTCAGTGAAAGTTACTGATCAGCAGGAATCTCTATACATGTAGTTATTATTTTTTTCTTTTGAATTAAGCAGGCCAATATGTTCTATGATATTATGGTCTTATGCTGGCTTGCTTTCTGACTCATGTAACCCTGGACAAGCAGCAGTGACTGTCAGCCAAATGACCCCAGTTTTCCACACAACAATATGGGAATTGCTGGACTCAGCTCATTCCTCCCATCTTTCTCACCTGCTTCTGTGACCCTTAGAGATACCACAGCGAAACTCTGCAATATTTGGCTGAAGGCACGTGGGTGGGACTGCCAGTTTTGTTATATACCAGCACTTTCCCTATCAGTGTAGCCTAAATAGGATTAAGCCAGACAGAAAGGAACCAATTCTGGATGCTGGAAACCATCCAGATTTGGTTATCATTTCATTCTTTACTTTGGTCCATGTAAGTGTCTCATGGAAGATTTCAAATTTTAGCAGCCAAAGAAAAAGGGAAGCATTTCCAGCTCTCTTTCTCTAGTATCACAGGTCTGACTCTTGAAGCTATCAGACGCAATAACTTGTCCCAACTCTTGCTAGCATCATGGAAACATAGACATTATCTGATTGAAGACCGGATTTGCACACTTTTATGCTACAGCTATTAGCTTTAAATAGAAAGTTTTCAATATTTCAGTGAGAAAGCCTCAGATCCAACAATGATTCCACTTGGATTGGCTTTTGCTTAAGATTACAAATTTTTGTTTGTCAGATCATTTTGCAACTAATATTTGGAAAATTATAACATAGAAAAAACCTCTAGTTTCCACTCAGTTCTGACATTAAATGTCCATAAAACACAGAGGAATCTCCTCAGTGAAGCACTTAAAGTATCAGGTCTTCCTAATCCAGTAAGATTAATTATCATGTATAAGTAAATAGGAATTGTTTTTAATTCATTTCCCATTTCCAGATGTAGGATGATTAGGCCTGCAAATTAGTTTGTTCCAATACTGAATATTGAGACTGCATCAATAATTACTGAATAAAAAGCTGAGCCCTGGGGTTTGGGCTCCCTTGAACAGTTTGGATCAAGAGTTCCCTCACATTATGTTACAGATAAGAGCTCTGCACAACATTTGGCTCAGGTTCAGTCACTCTGAGTCTAAGGCCAGCATAGACCTTCAGTTCATCTCCTTCCACTCTCTTTCTAGCCCACACAATTATATTTCACTCACATATTTCTACGCTGAGCCTGGTGACATTAATTAAATGGGAACATTTCAGAAATCAAGACAGAATTGTTGCCTGCTCTAGGCAGAGAGCAGGAGGGAGAGGCAAACCCAGCCCTTGCCATGGCAAAGAGCTGATAAAGGTGAGTGCACCTGGGATTTGTCTCCTGGAGCTTTACATGTCTATAAGGTAGATGTCTACATCTGATCTCATCATGCTCACACCCCGCTGCAGTCAGAGAAAAGGGCATTTCTAGCACTCAGTTCATCTGCTCTGCCTACATCAGGATGAGACTCAGTGCCCCCTTTCCACTGAAGGGTGACCTCCTCAGGTGTGGACAACCGTGATCCAGGTATCTGAGAGTCACACAAGGACACCCTCACCTTTCATGGCCAAACCTGCAGAACAGAGCAGCTCTCAGGCCATTAAAGATCCGTGTTGGTTTAACCAAGCAAAGTTTCGGATTATCATTCCCTCCTGATGCAGGAGAGCAATAAAGGTGGGATTTCTAGTTTAGGTTTGCATCTGCTACAAAGGAGAGCTGTCTGTCATGCAACATTATCTTCAAGGTTAAGATGGGGCTGACTGCATTCTCTTGCTTTATGAAAGCGAGAATTGGTATTATTGTCCTTTCACTCTCACGAGAGACACTTAATTTGAAAAGAGGCCTTGAATTTTGTTAAACATTATCAGTTCCTATTTTATTCTAGATTGATATGTAGATTAGGCAATGCCTGACACTCAAAATTAAATATGAATAACACAAAATAAGAATAAATTAAAAGACTGCAAGATGTCCTGGCTACCCTAGCTTTTGTCATAATATTCCTAGTATTACATGGCTAGAGGTATTGGTTAGGAGAATTCAGTTTGATCCCTATGGAGACGTGCTACAGAGGAAAATAAACTATAGAAAATGTGAATATGAAACTATAGAAAATGTGTAGGATTAAAAGTCCTACAAACCATTGTCTTATGCTTATCTAGCCAGGACTAGAAAACACCCACTAGTGCAGTGCAATCTTTTCCAACATTTCATCTCAGCCATCATGTGTTTCAACTCTCTCTTGAATGAATAGCCTCTAGGAAGAGGCTGAGTGCAAAATTCACAGCACATAAATTAGCCTCTTTCTCCAGCTAGTGGGTTATTGAGAGGAGATTGGAATTGCTTTGTTACTCAAATGTATTTGACATACTCTTTTGCCATTTTTTTAAACTCTCTTGGCTACTCAATGTTTTGCCCTGAGTAGTTGTGATCCCTATTTAAAGGTGAATTGCTTTCCTTAAATCTAATAAATGAGCAACTTGGCTTGTGTGAGCAAATGTTGCAGTTTTCAGAAGAACTTGCATCCACACTGGTGATATTGCCATTTGAGAGCCAGAGCATGAGCAATCACACAAAATTAATGGAAAATTGGAACAAAAGAGGGGCAGGCAGGGTGAAAACGAATTCTTTAGAAGATCTGAATGTCTGTGGATTACGTAAGCTTAACTCTATACCTTCACATAGGCACAAGACATCCTGTAGCCCACAGGAGAGTCTCAACACGTTACACATTCAACATGCAAGACACATTAAGAAACTCAGTATTAGGTTTCCCACTGATTTCTGAGTGACTGGATGTGCAGTGGACTGTCTGCCTTTTCCCTTTTCCCAGCACGCCTGGATACCTAGTTTTGCTGTCATCAGTCCAAACACATGCTCTATTTTCCCCTCTTTCTAAGCAAAATCCTCTTTCCCTCTCCTCCTCTCCATACATTACTCTTTCCTGTCTCTTGTTTCTCCAGAGCAGTGATGCCTGCCAGGAATCAGAGAGATTCAGTGTGTGTATTGAGCGACCTGGGAAAGGGGCACTTAGGACAGAATTGCCTGTTTTGGGCCCAAAACATGAGGTTTTCAAACTCTGTGTTAGTCCCACGAAAAACCAGGAATTAGGAGGAGCAGTAGAAAGCGTCTTGCATGTGTCAGTGTCTGCGTGTGTGTGCACGCTCTAACCTGGAGTAATACTGGTGATTAAATGGTCTTTAAATCAAAGCTGATAGATAAATAAGGGAACTATTCCAAAACCAAGGGGGTTAAAAAACACTCCACATGCACCTGCTGGAGACGCTGTGCTGCTGGCTCTACATTTCAACTCTAACCTGTATTTGATATGGTGTTGTTGCAGCTGTGGGTTGGGGTGGTTTATTTAAGTGGCTCCAAATGCTTGTCAGTGTGGCAACCAGCTGAATACATAAAACAGGCTCTCCAAACCCTTTATGGCCCAGGGTCAGAGTAAATGGAATAATAAAATCCAAATGCTTTTGTCTCATTTTCCATCACCCAAGCCTTCCGCATAAATCTACAGCTTTGCAATGACCTTCGCATTCAGTGTCGGGGATGAGGCCGCAGGTCTGAGATACATTTGGTCTTCATCTTAGGTCTTTAAAAGCTTTTTCCAATTAATTTTAACTGACTTCCATAAGGATCAAGTACAGTTTCCTCCTCCCAGCCCCCTCACTCCACATCCCACCCCCTTTTTCTCCTGCCTGGCATCTTCAACCAGTCAATTGGGGGAACACTAGAGAATAAGACTATTGATCATATTAAATGTGGTAGCACCAACAGCATAGACATTTACAAAACGAGTGATTTAGCAAATAGGAAGTGAGAGATTTCTTTAAAGAGTTTTAATTTGATGTCTTCCTCACTGCAGGGTGTCTGGTTTCCTTTATTTCTCCAGTTGCCACATTATCCCTGTTCAGATGTCATCATGGGGACCCGCATGTTTACCAAGTGTAGGTCACTATGAAACTAAAATATGCATGTTTGGGTTTACTGAATCAAAAATCACCTTTTCTGGAACTGCTGAGGGCTGCTCCTTGCACCCTCCCCATCTGATCTACATTAGACGTCAAGTCACTTCTAGGTGTTTCAATTACAGTGAACAGCAATTCAAACCTCTGTCAAAAGAAGTCCTCGGGACACCTCTGAACATTCTCCCTCGAAGAACCCACAGATTCCCCTCTCCAAATTCTCAACCAGGTTTTTAACAGCCAGCTAATAAACTGGTGCCTAAAAAACTGCTCATTTCTAGTTTTGCACTCAGTAAAGCTGGGCCAGACTCTGAGTGCTCTAGTGAGCGTTAGGGGACACATTCACAGCAGAGTTTCCACGTTTATTGTGGCTCTGTTGACTTCTGTACAGATGAACAGGTCTACAGGATTGGAAGGCACGGCCCATACTGTGCAGATGTGGTCCATAAAACCAACAGTCAGGTACCTCGCTGCTGGGGACTTGGGCTCAATTAACTTTAGAAAAAACAAAGAAACAAAAACATCCATAAGATAAGTATTTTCCCACGGCCTGCCCAAAGGAAAACAATGACTAAATGGCATGTCCTAGGAAGATCCATGTTTCTTGAGTTTGCTGTCCAAAATTTTAAACATTTTAAAAATCAAGGAAGTTCTGATCTTGTTGGCATAGCATTGAAAGTCCTGTCTCCCTAATCAAACCAAGCGCTCCTACCTGATGCTTTATGAGATTTATCCATCACGAATGCAAACTTCTCTTTCAGCTCTGACAGGAACTTCAGTGAAGTTTTAAAACACAAGACTTAAAGTAGTAAAATCCTTCAACCTTCACTACATGGTGATGGATGGGGAGACCTGATTGTGCTATTAATGACAATGTGAATCAGTAACCGCTGAAGTTCATGGAGCTGTTTCCCTGTGATCTGTTGACAAAATACAACCTTTTAGCTGGAATCAGCTTCCTCAGTTTTTTCTTTCTTGGTGAAACTGTCCATCCAAGCAACAAACAGGCCAGTAGCTCACAGAAGTGCAACCACTTGGTTTCCCATTACTTCAAAGGCTGTCCTTGGAGTCTCTGACATCCAAGAAGCTGGAAATATCAGCTGAAGCTTTGCTTGTGAGCAGAGCATTGGCAGTGGTTTTCCGATGTGAACTCTCTGGTAGATCAGTAGTGACCACAAGTTGGGGTCTTTCCCTCAATGGGTGCATTATGAGAGCCTCACACCTCTGACTATCTGTTTTTATCAAACCTGAAGGATTTAAAAAGTTTTCTCTTTTAAATCTGTCTGAAATTTCCTGACAGGTTCAGAATTGCCAAGAATGGACAGGCAGATGAGCAGAAATGCCCATCCAATGATGTAGACAATGGGAGATCAGGTGAAAGCCACTCCTGTAGGAAACCAGACTAAGAATAAAAGTTACACTGCCTCTTTTTTTGTACTCCAAAATGAGAAAAAATCATACACCTGACCATGGAAGTTAGATAAGGAAGGGCAGAACCATTCCATCTTGGAGCCTATGGGATTAAATGCATGCTACTAAAGGTTCACTTCTGTCCCCTGAAAACAGGATCTTTGCATTAATTAATACGAATGTATGGATTAGAGACCCTAACTAACTTATGTTAAGTGAGCCCACACATGTCCAGCTTTGTATTTGTTATGCGCAAAAAATATTTGTGGCCCTATCAAAAAGTCCTGAATAGATTTAAATTATATTAAAAAAAAAAACCAAACCACCAAACCATAGCAGGAAAAAAACAAACACAGAGCAAGTGTTTAGCCACTTAATTAATTTAAATGTCTTCTAGCATGGCACAGGGCATTAGCACCCCCCAGCAGGGTGCCAGGGTGCGTGGCTGGGGAGTTGGGCAGGCAGCAAGACATACTGTGAATTTTCTCCCTGAGCAACACGATTACAGAAACAACTGCAAATAACTTCGTGCTGATCCCCAGCGATGCATTCAGCAGCCCCTAATCTTCCAAATGTCTGCCTATGTGAAGGTATGAAAACTATGGCATTCCTGCAGCCCTCACCTATGGAGACACATCTGGGCTTTTCTATTGATTCTTTATTTATGGGTTTCTGTTTGAAAGGTGAGTTAAATGAAGATCACTAATACAACCCTGAGAGCTCAAGAAGATGCTGAAACACTGTCAGAATGTACAAACAAAAGACACACTACACATATTTCCACCTGGATTTTTTTAAAAGTGCTTTTTGGGCATGCAGATTTACAAGAAAAGGAAACTGAGGCATGAGGTGAAACAATGTGACCATGCCTTGTAGCGGGAGCAGAAATTGAACTCAAATCTCTTGCCTCAGTTCTCCACATGAGCTCCAGGAGTTTCCATGCCTTGGTTTCACACGTGAAACTTTAAAAGCTTTAATTGAGAGGCTGCATTTCCCCTGGAGTGGAATCAAACGAAACAAGCTAGACACTCAAGTAGGCTTACTGGTTTAATTTAAAAGCGAGGGGGACTGGTAGCAGGGAGCTCCCGGTCAGGGGTCATTTGTTGTGGAATATACTTCTCACCTTTGTGTTACTCAGCACTGGGCTCTGGCAAACTTAATGACATTTGGCATCTCCACCTGCTCTATCAGTTTATCCTTGAATTAGACAGCTCAGCTTAGAGTGGCTTGAGAGCTTATTTGGGGATCGAGATTTATTATTTTTAGGGGATTTTTAAAAGAAATCTTTAGCTTTTAATGTCGGATTAGTAGCAACAGTAGTAGGAGTAGGAGGAAGAAGACCCCACAAAGTATAAGGGAGAAAAAACAAATGTAATGGATGATGTAGTTTGCCTGGAGGAATGACGTTAATTTGGACCACTCGGCTTTACCCTGGCATCTGCTTTGTGATTATACAAAAATAGGAATTTCACAGGATCTTGATCCAGGACATGAAGCTGACTTCACTCCTGTTTAAGTCTGAGGATTTCAAACCAAACATCTGTTTGAAACTTGAGATGAAATTCACATGATTTAGACAGAAAGCCATGAGTCAATTAGATGTCCAGCATGCGTGGTCAATATCCTTGGCTCGGATCCTCTGAAAAATTAGCACGTAAGTAATTTTATACACAGAAGAAGGCCCAGTACATTCAATGGGATTACTCTGGGTTATTCAGCTTTTTCCCAGGGCAGGGTTCTCGGTTGGAACCAAACCTCAAAGCACATCTAGCTCATAGAGTTCTCGTACAGATATTTTGCACTTCTGAAACCATGATAATTTTCTCTTTGAGGCTCTGACATCACCACTCAGCAGCAGGGATACTCCTGATGGACATTTTGGACTCCTTCAGAAGCAAAGATGGGCTGAGAGGTGCCAAATATCCCAACCAGCACTACTCTGTTTGCACCCCACATAATCCCGTAATAAAATCCCTAACAAGGGACATCCAAAGCACGTTGCTATTGAAGCTGAATTTCTTCCAAAATTAATGTTGTTTTCCCCAAAAGCCTTTAAATATTGTCAATATGTGCAATATATTGCTTTTTCCGTGGCATCAAAGGCTTTTCACAGAGCGATTTCTTCCCCTTTGCCCCTTGTGATATCAGGAAAAGCAGTCCCATTTGGTTTCCAGAGGGTGACCTGATCATCTCCATGAGCTATGGGGATGTTGGGAGAAGAGGACCGCCTTCTTAAATTACAAATTCTTGTCAGACTCAGTGGGTGAGAGACCCACGTGCCCTCATCTGGTCACAGAGCACAGCACACTGGCACATTAGCTTCTGAAGCTGCCTTTTCAGTGCTGACCTTTATATTAATGCTAATAGGGTTTGGAGAAATAAAATGTAAATTTGTCTCTAAATGGATTAGTCTAGGCTGGGGGTGGGAAAGAAGGGTGCAGGAGGGGGTATTGCTTGGAGCATTTGCACTAAAATTAAAACATTTATGTTCCAACACTTAATTTTATTAGTGGCACATTGAAGTTGCCTGAATGCGTAATACATCTCTCAAGTCCACTCTGCTCTCACTCAGGCTCTAAGTGTGTGTGCATGCACACGGTGCCTCCCCAGTTATACACTGTATTTACCTCAACCATGGCCTTTTCCCCTCACATTTTGTCATCGGGGATGTTTGTTGGTTGTCATATCCCAAATTCACCAGGGAAGGAAATAAATAGTCTTCAGCTCTGCCCTGGAACCATAAAACTACAATCTGAGCCCAAAATAAACCCTGTTCTTTTATTTTTTGTGTATCTGCACTACAGTGTGGGTGCCCACTTCACATCAGCGGTGTGTTTACACACAGGAATTGAGTAATAAGGTTAATTGGTGCTTACCAGTGCTTTGTGTAAGAGGGGATCTTCAGAAAGGTGAGTAAGCAGCAGTATTTGCACCTTTTAGATAGGGAAATTGAGTCATAATTGGCAAAGATTGGTTGCAGTGCCTGTGAAGCAAGAGTGAAGAGGGCAATATTAACCCAACAAAGCACAGGTTAGCATTTGTTAAACCATTAGAGCACCTTCTCGTTCTTCTTGAGCCCCAAGAGCTGACTCTCTACAAGCAAACTTGGGAGGGTTGGGAGTTTATTTAGGTATTGGTGATAAATGCCTCTTCAGTAGGAAAAGTCTGGGGCTTTCTCACCTGGTGCAATTTGTTTTCTTTCTTTTTACAAAATAATTATCAATGGGAACTATACAGTTTCATCTAAAGCAAAACATTTTCATAGGAATAGATCAGCTGTGGCAAAAAAACTTGGTGAGAAGAAGTTATGATATCTCATTTCACCAACATCAAAACATTTCTGTTAATTTCACTTAAATGTTTATATTAAAATACGAATTTTCATGCTCTGTGTTTATGTATTTTCCTTAAATTGGCACCTAACTGGTTTTTAATGTTTTAATACCGTGCACATTTTTCACAGCACCTTTTTTTTTGGCTTGGAAAAGATAAAAATTTCAGCTATTCATTTTGACTGGGACCCAGGTTTTCCAAAATGTCAGCATTTCTTTGGAATAGAACCTCTGGGTCGGAGCCAGGTCTAAGTCCTTCTTATTGTAAATGAAGCCATATTCATTAGACGTCCAGCCATGGCACACTTATCTTACACCACCATATATCTCCAGCATCATGGCTGGGCCAAGGCAGGGATCAGAATTGGCACATGGGGCTGACATAGATTCATTCCTAATGAAACACTTCTACGTAAAAGTGATTAAGCCAGCAGCGTGCCAGAAAAAATGACTCTAAAACCTATTGTTTTCGGGGAAGATCTGATCTCTGGAGTTGTATCTAAAGACACTCATAGGATTCTATATGCTGACAGATTCCTATAGAGTGACAAGGAGCCTTTCTCTACATAAAGTCCTGTGGGATTTTTCCATAACTAGGTAACCCCCAGGTTAAATTAATCAAGTGATTCAGCACAGAAACAGGCAAAAGTCAGGCTAGGGGAGCTGGAGGATGAAGGAGAGCAGCAGTGTTTGGGCTCCTTGTGGCTGCCTGAGCTGAGGTTGGTAGCTGTGCATTAGATACAGCTCAAAACATGATGCAGATGTGGAGCACTGAGGTACTGTATATACACATAGGGTCTTGTAAGGTGAAAAAAGAGGGGGAAAGAGCAGATCATTCAGTAGTTGAAAAGTATCTGATTGCCTAATGTAAACTGTGATTAGTGGCTCGGTGCCTGGACAGTGAGTACTTCGCGGGCCCCCAAATACAGTCCCCAAATCAGCGTGTGTGCTGCCAATCTGTCAGGCAGCCCAGCTGTAACACTTTCTGGCATTGCAATGTCTTCAGCTGGTTTGTGTCAGAGCCGGCCAGTGCGGGGGGAGGCTTTCCAGAAGTTGGCTATTGAGTGTCTGTCTGCCTGGATCAAGGGTGTTGCCAGTTTGACATCCCAGCAAGGGGCCACCACATCTGGCTGCAGAGCCATTATGGAAAGGGAAAGGGGGGGGGGGGGGGGNCCCTGCAGGATTCAGAGCTGGGAGATACCCCCGATCCCAGTAAAGGCCACGGGTCTGAAAACACAGGACTTCTGGGGAAAGTTGAGACCACTGCATGGAGAAAGGTTTTGAAGTGCTCAGAGCACAGCCTAAAATTCACAAGTGGCATTAAACTCCCGAAGCAAATTGGGTCTCAAAGCCCTAAGCATGCAGACTTCTCACTGAGCCTTTTCCTCCCTGTTACAAATTGATATTTTATTAGCTCAAAGCCAGATGCTTCCCCTTAAAACAGATCAATCTCCAGTTCATCATATCACCAGAGACTGGGCGGGGCTAGGGGTAGCAGCCATGCCGAACACATGTGAAGTGAACAAGACCCCCAGGTACTGCAGGAGGAGAAGCAAAGGGAGGAAACAAATATTTCTCTTTTTTCTTTTTTTTTTTAATAAAACACCAGTCTGTTTTATGTGATAACTTCAATTTTCTTCAGCGCAGAGGGAGTTTGCCCAAAGTCCGTACAGCAACCCTGGCGGGTACACAGAGGTGGTTACTGCTGCACAAACCACAGCAATCCCAAAGGATAAAGCTGTTCCCATGCAAGGGGCAGGGCAAGGATGCAATGGGCCGCAGCAGAGGAGAGCCTGGAAAAGGATTCTTTAAGAGGATCTTGAATCAAGGGTTAATTGTTTCCAAATGACCACTGTGTGAGAGACTATTATGGGATGGGACCCATTCAGGATTGGTTTAAAGCTGCTGGTTAGGTACCTTAAAAGAGGGCTAAGCAGCAGCAGCTGTTTTACATTTAAAGTGACTGAAGTGAGTAGTGAATTACTGTGGGAGACAAATGAGCCCATGACATGATTGGACCTGGGACGGCTCTCCCAAGTGGCCACTTGTTTCATGAGAACTCCCACCCCCAGGCTCTGCATTTGAGTATCAAAGGCACAAATAACACCAATTAATTCAGATTAGCCCAAGAGAGAGCAAGCAGCCAGGTTAGCTGCCTCTTTATGGATGCAAGAACCCCTGTCGCTGTCATCTCTCCTGTCTTCGGGGTGCCCCTCTCCACTCTCAGGTTCTTGTCTTGTTATTCCAGATTGTTTCTTGAGGAACTCATGGGGAGCATCGGGGTTAAGTCAGAAGCCAGCAAGGCAAGAGGAGTTGTCTTGGTGTAAACTATCCCCCAGCAAAATGAGTTACTAATGAGGTAGTGTGCTGTGGGCCTTGTGTTTTCTGTCCAGGAGTTCAGGACCCTGACACAGCTCACTTTAGTGTATCCTAATAAGTACATAGTCAGATTCAGCTTTTCTTGGGGATAAGCATGAAGAAAACACCAGATTCATCAGAATTAGGAGTCTACAGCTGGGATAAACTGTCTGGACTATGTTTTACCAGTCAGATTTCAAGCCAAATTTCAGTTTCTGACAGCTTTGCCAGACATGCAGGACTAACCACCTACTCTTTTCTCCCTTTTTTTTCCCTTTATTATTATTCTATATCATCCTCAATTTATAATATAAAAACCTTTATTCTCACTGCTAACATGCAGCTGCAAAGTGCCCAGAGCCATCTAAGCATCTGCTTTGGGATTCAATGTTCAGGTTGGTGACTTCCTGGCGATACCAAGGGCTTGCGTCAGCCTTCCCAGAATTGAGAGGAAGAAACAGTCCTGCATGCTATTTACCAACCTGCATTAGTCAAAATACTGCATTTTAAAGCCCCTTAAGTTGTTATACATCATCATATAAGTCATCACAAAATAGTGAGTATGAATTCCTAAGAATTATGTTGACATGGAAATTGTCAGCAGAAGTGCTGGAAATTTACATCTCCTCATATATCTGTACTCCTATCCTCCATAGAAATTAACATATTATAACACTAATATTTCAAGGTAATGTTTTCTCATGAGGATACCATATTTTATCAGTTAATATCATCTGTGTAAAAACTATTCAATTACAGTATCAAGCAACGTGTGATTAATACTAATATCACTAATGTAATGGCAACTTTGTGAGGTGTCATCATAGCTGTTCAGGCAGCTGAAAATGACAGGAGGAGGAAAAAAAACCCATTCTTTTTAATTAAAAAAAGAAAAGTTCGATATCCATGAAAATGGATGGCCAGTGATATCTGGAGTGTTGTCCTACCCTGCCTAGAGAGTGGAAGTTGGGCTACAGATCTTAGTGGGACAAGGATTACACTCCACAGCCTTCATGGTGATGTGTTCAGTCTTGAGCTTCATCCCTTACATCCCTACATTATTAAATGAAGGCATGGGAGGAACTCAAGTGTTTTACCCAAGAAGCAAGCAAACCACTCTTGAAATAATTTTTTATTAATATTTCAGAGGTGCTGTTGTAAAGTCTTTGGATGCTCATTTCTCTTTGCTTTTACCTACACATAGAAGAGCACACTGCAGGAATGAGGGATCTGGGGCAGAAAACTGTATTTACTACAAGGATTATCAAGATGTGAAGAAACCTAAGATGGAACCTGTCTTACCTGGGAAACACAATATTTTTTTAAACAGCAATAACCCTGCTTTGTCCTTCTGGATCCTGAGTCCTGTGAAGGACAGGATTCTCAAGAGAAGAATCTTAGAGGAGCTCCCAAAAGACACAAAAATGAAAAAAACCACAGGATATCATCAATTGCTCGCAAAGCTAAAGCTTCCAAAATTGAGAATGCCTGTAACACACCGTTGCAGATAGAATAGCTCCACTTCTCCCTCAACCTGCAGATTTGTTGCCAAAGCTGAGTAGTTCTGTAATGAATAATTTATTCCAAATCATTTTCCTCTTCAGGAATTGTCAGAAGGAGATCACGAATTCTTTTATATGTTGTGCACACCACTGACACTGTCCAAGGGAGTCATAGGAAAGCCGTGGAACTTGAATCTCATGTGAGCCAAGTTTTCCGAGCTTTCTCCCAGCCTTTTGCCCAAGGGTGATTTCCAGTCTATTCACATAGATATGCCATATCACCATGTGAATCCTTTTGGGTCTGTAGCTCATCCACAGCTCATCCACATGCATATTCACAATTTCAAATTCAAGCTGTCTTGACAAGATGCTTAGGTCACATGGGCCATATCTGTTCCCAAACTGGAAATGGTGATTTGGAATCAGCTTCCCAAGCCCGCCCCCACATCCAAAATCCTCTTCCCACAGAAAAATCTCTGTTATGCTCCTGAAGCTCACTCTTCCAGCCATGTTCCTGTTCATGTACATCTAGGAGAGGATTCATGGGAAGTGCTGAAAAACCTGGCCCAAGTGAATTGGTTTGAATGTTAGGATACTACAAAACCCAGTTTCGGCAACATTCCCCTAATTTATTTCACCAATTTAGGCAGATTTTACAAAGGCAGCTAAGCACAAAATGAAGAGGGGACTCTAACAATTCTGAATCGTAAACACATTTTGAGCAGATTGTGCAAAGCAATTCAACTAAAATTAGATTATGAAAAGTACACTAAGTAAAACTGTATTATGGAAATGTTATGAAATTAATTAATCTAAGAAGCAGCATTGCCACCAGCATGTGCTGGCCCTGTAAACTCCTGAGTGCATTTGTTCCACTCCCAGCCTTCATTCCAGCTGAAGTTAACACGAGTCAGGGACGTGACATTTCTAGGTCTGTGACCCTGGTGAATATTGTGATCTATTACAGTTTTCCATTTGATCCTTAATTTGAGCCTGGTCAGTGACACTTGCATCCACTAAGAATTGCTCTGGTGACCACAGAGTGACAGCTAGTTACAACCAGTACAGCATTTCTTTAATGGGTTTAGTTACCAGTGTGGGTTGTTGCTCAGCTAAACCAATAAATAATGTATTTTCAATTAATAGACAAATCTTAGAAGGATTTGTACAATATGTAGGACTAAATGAAGAAACACATTATAATTATATGGTAATTTGTTAAAATGATCATTAATACTTCTGATGTTAATTATCTAATGGCAGCAAATTACTGAGGGTAAAAGTAATTTGCCCTTTGTGATTGCTTATTAGGTTGTAGGATAATCATTTTGTTTTCTTTGCATAGCATTATTTATTGCCTTTTTCTTCTGACAGTAGCTGAAGTGCATGTGAGGTCAGAAGTTATTGGATACTTTTCTGAAGAAACAAGACCACATTTTTGGTTGAAGATCAACAGAGGACATCAACCATGATTGCTACATAGAGTCCTCACTTCTTAAAAAGTTTAGAAAGAACACAATGCAAAGCGAAAATTATACTCTTGGTCGTAGACTATCTGCACAAAATTATACAAAATAACCATTTACAAGTGGTTAACACAGATAGCAAGGAACCACACATAGTGCACTTGTACTCCTGGGTCTGCCGGAGATTTGCTGTATGACTTTGGGTGAGATACATGACATTATCTGCAGTTCATCACAGCTGTGTACGTGACTTCCGAAAAAAGAGCTTCCATGCCAAAAATTGTTATGAATTTCACCTCTGTTCATTTTTCCCACCTTAAGGGTGAGTAAATGATTCTATAAATGATTCCTCAAATGCAGGGGCTCTGATTCACCTCTTCCCTCATGTTAATAAAGAGTAGATTTTAAAGGCATATTTTTTCTGAGAAACATATTCCCAGAACATGTGTTAAACTTTGAATAACTTATTGGGAGCATGGAAAGAAAAAGTTAGAATCTTTTGGTTTAATGTTCTTGAAACAAATAATTTCATTTTTTTGTTTCAGAAGGATATTTTTAGAACAAAGTCAAACTTACATTTTAAAAGTTTAAAATAATAATAACTTTCAAGTAAATGAAACATTTCATATAATGCATGGGGGCTTTTCCAGATTCAATTTCAGTCAGAAAACTGAAATTTCTCTTCAATTTCTTTCCCTTCTATTTTTCAAAGAGCAAACAGAAGAAGAAAAAAAATTAGGAAAAAACAATAAGGAAAAAATCAGTTAGCTTGCTCTTTTGCTTATATTGAGTATTCCCTAAAAAGCATTGACATTTGAAAACGCATCCCCAGATGGCTTCTCACAAACTACACAGAATCAGAGGTGAAGAGGGCAGGGCAGAACCCAAAGTAGGGAGGAATCTGAAGCGGTGGGACTTGGGGGTAAAGGAAGCAAATGGGGAAGAATTAGAGGCAATAGGACTACTGGGAAAGAGGGGCCCCAGAGTAAACTTCCCCTCACATAACTTGCATATGCCTGTAAACCACACTGCTGATGAATCACAGTTTTTATAGATAATCTGTGGGTGATACATAGGAAAATATGGTATTCATCAAATCCCGATCAGGAACAATCCCACTGAGGTCCATGGGATTGCACAGGCACGAGCCAGATGTGAGGGAAGGAAAAATCAGAATCAGGCCCACTGCACACGCACACAGGCTGCCAAGCGTGCAGTGTTTTGATATCAGTTTGGGAAAGGATCCTCCATTTAAACCTGGAGTTCAAGCTGACTTAATAATGAGACCTGTAAATATGGAAGTTGTCATCAGTAAAGCTCAGTTAGCATGTTCCCAGGTGAAAACTGATGTCTTGTGAGGGTTAGGGATGAATCTCGATCCAGCAAAGCATCACACATTTGCCATCATGACAGCAGATTTTCTTGCAGAATGATGCCCAAATGCAAGTGATTACATGGGCTGTAGTGAGAAGCAATAGGGCCATTCACACATAATCACAGAGTAGATGTAGCAGAGATGGGTGTCAGCCAGCCTCCGGATCCAAGCACATTTGGATGGGAGAGAAGTTCAGATCTTGATCCAAACTTTGTTGTTCAGGCCTGCCTCTCACTGTCAGGAGGTGGCTTCTGGCCAACTCTATCTTCCATGAGTGATCTCACTTCACCAAACAACAGGTGGGATGTCCATTTAACTTAACTGGCGGGAAAAAAAAAATCCTCATCCTTAAGTGGATGCTATTTTTGGTGGTCTTTAATAAGCGCGCAGGGGGAATAGGAAGATAATTAGCCCTTTTAAGCCACTTCTCCCCATACACCTCAATTTTCAAGCTTGCTCCCTTTTTCTGTGGCGATTCCCCCACTCACTGTTCAGGGGGATGTTGACAGTCTCCTTTTTGGATGCTCAGCCTTCTGGAAGGCTTTGCTCTCTGCAGGCGGAGCTGTCTGGCACACAGCCATTGAGAGCGAGCTGGAGTTTGCTCTGAAGTCCCAGTGCAATCATGCACTGTCTGCTGCCTGCTGCTCCACAGTGCTGCAGGAGCTTAAAAAAGACTCCTCCGGTCCTGTCAAAAAGACAACCGAATTATTAAAGCAGCAGCTCTTCAGGTGTTCAGAAGGACTGTGGGAACCAGGGGCAGAAACTGATGGCAAAGAACGATCTGCCCGTTGTGCTAAAATGCAGTGGAGTAGGAGGGATGTGGATGTTGCAGGAGAAATAAGGCCAAATATTGCTCTCTGAATGGTGTCACTGAAATATTTGAGTAGATTCGGGTCCCTTATTTTCCTTACGATGGTGGCTTTGGACTGCCCAAGTTTTAAAAATATCCACTCCTAGCCTCTGTTTAGCCTCCTTCTTTCCCACAGACCCAGGAAAATGTGGTAATCCTTGGAGACATCCACATTAAATTAAAACAGCGTGCAAGAATCTGTTTTCCCAGTTCTACCCCATGAGATGGAAGCAATGGCAGCATCCATAAACAGCAGCTTGAAAATCATCTGACACCTATGGATCCCCAAGGCTCTTTGGTGAGGTACAGAGCCTCATGTGAGAGCAAAGTTAATGTGTGACTTGTTAATGGCAGAGCGAGGAGAAGGACAAAGGTCTCTTGGCCATGTGCCTGTCCCACTCACCCCCCCTGTTTCTCTATAACTCAAAACTTAACAATATTTGCTTGTTATTAAGCATTAACATCTTAACCTTAGCAGCCTCATTCCCTACTCACTTCTGGATGCTCTGTGCTATATTATATTCCTATACTAATTCTGTGTTTTTTGAAATATCATCATTTTCAAGTGATTGCCTTTTTAACTAACCAGTTTCTGAACTCTAAGACTTTTTATGTGGAAGACAGCCAACCTTCGTCTTTCCAGAAGTCAAGCCCTAAACTAAGAACCAAAACCACAAACCAGCCCTGAAATCTTTGGCTTGCTCCATCCCCAGGCATGTCGTTGCCTAGAAAAGGCTTAGTCACAGCAATTTCTAGACTGCTAAACTTCCCACCATCTAGTTTCTTGGCTAAGGTACCAGAATTCTCATGTTAACAACTTATGGAGCACTTCTCTGTCTATACGGGAGCATCCTCTTTAAGGTGGTGACATAACCATACACTCAGCTGCTTTATTTTTTTGGGGGGGCGGGGAGGGAGTTGGAGAGGGCTCTTTTCACGTCTACTCTTCACAAATGCTTTCCTTCAACCCTCGCAGCTTCCACAGCCCCCCTGCACTGCCCTGCCTGACTCTGAGCATCCTATTAACCCAGCCGCTTGGCTTAAAAAACAGCAAGTCAGCATTTTTCTTGCAAGATGTATTATTTTATTAGTAAGAAATATAAACTCTTGCAACCCTGCAGTGGGAAAGAGGGTAGAAAAAGCCAACTAAGTCAACGAGAAGCACTTTTTCCCCGTCTCCAGACAAGCCTGCTAGGACACAAGGCAACATATCCCACATTATCCAGCAGCTTTCTGAATGAATACTTTCCTCCCTGTGACAGAACGTAAACTGCTTTAGCCTCACTCTCCTCCTGACAGACCTTCTAATTATCTCAGCTGTTTACAGCGCTCAGGCCCTCTGCTACCAATTTCTCCATTATTCTGACAGTCAACAAACTAGACCTATTAGAGCACAGCACAGTTCTTGCCCAAGGCAGGAACTTTGTGAGACCACAAATCGTCTCGGTATTAAAAGTCGGTGCATAAGAACTGCCCTCAGCTTTAGCGCTAAATTGTTGGTTTGGAGACATTCATTGCTGTATATTGTATTTCCACTATATTCCACTTTAATAGACTTCGTGCTGAAGTGTGTAAGAAGAGTTTTAAAGCCTGAGGTGGCAAGTAGACCTTTTTTTGTTTTTTTCTTTATCATTTTATGTATTTTTCCATCTTTTCTGTTTGTCACCTTATATTGCGAGGTTGGCTCACGTACATAAAACAACACTGCAGTCATGCAAGAATGTCTAACAGTTAGTGGAAGGCACAGATTTTATCATTAGAAGTTCAACAACAAGGTTTGGGCAATACAAGATTTGTTATTCTTTGATTTGTACGGGGCCTCAGATTTAAGATTATTTCTTTTGTGCTTTGGAATATTTTATTTTCCTATTTGGCAAAGCTAACTTGGTTTTGTTCTTCTAATCTTCTGGTATCAAAGTAGTTAGGGCCCGGTAAGAATAATAGTTAGAGAGGGAGATTACAATTTCTATTAATAATTTGCATCCATTTGTTTAAGCAATGTTTATTCAAGGTTCAGAAAGCTCTTAGAAAATTGTATTTATTAATTAGTGTACACAACGCTCTATAAAGTATTTATGTATGGCCTGTCTCCAGATTTCTCTTCATTTGAGTTAGTACAGACCCAGGATTTCTTTTGACTAGACACATAGGAACCATCTGATTCAGGTATCCTTGTATCTGAAACCTGGATTAATTTTCAAAATTATCTTAAATTCAAGGTGTCTGCAGGTTCACACCAGGTTCCAATCTCCCAGGTTACCTACCAAGGTGTAGAAATAATTCCAGATGTCTAAGAAACATATTATTATCAAGCTGATACTAATGACTAATGTCACCAATTAGTCCAAACTGCAAAAGCTCCAACTATATTTTCCTGAACCATTCAATTGATCCTAATACAGCTAGGAATACTCTCACAGCCTTCTATTTGCCAAGCAAAAGTGGTTACATTTATGAAAAATTTAAGCTTGTAAATTGAAAAAATCTTTTAAGGACCAAGCCAAAGAGAAAATATGTAAAATGTGCATACACACCATTTCATCTAAACAGCATGTTGGAAGGAACGTGTGCTTTCACTGAACTACGTTACCTCTACCTGCTGGAATGCTGGAATATAAAATGACGTTATATTCGATTCTACTGAATTTGAACCCTTCCTTCGAGGCATTTGTAGCGAAATAAAATATTTTCCAATGAAGACTCTTTAAAAAGTGACATTTCTTTCAGCAAAAACTTCCTGAAGACAACTTCCAGTTTAGTGACACAGGGCTGGATGAATTGTCACCTAGTCAATCACATGAAATCGTGTACTGGACATGGGAATCATTGAACAACAGAGGAAAAGCCTTAGCACAAGATTTGTGGTAAAGACTGTTGCATTCTCGTGAGATCAGTGTCAGTACTAAGGCAAATCTAACAAAAGAAGACCACTTAGTAGCTTTAAAGTGTTCAAAGTTCTTAATTTCTTCCAAACACAGCTTTGAAAGAGAAATGTGTCTGTGTTGCACCATGGTTTCACATTTCATCTTGCAGGATGTACTAATTTGGGCTAAATACTTCTGTGACTTAGTCAAACAAAACTTAGACCGAATTGGCAGGCCACATTGCTCTAAACACAGATAACTCCTGGAGAGCTGTGCGAGATTTGGAGTTTTGCTTCTGAGATTAGGAGCAGCTCTAATGATTTCCACAGGACTTGTGTGAAATGTAAATTAGCAGAGTCTAGAGCCATTTGTCATCCTTTTAAATCTGTTTCCAAAACTTGATTTCCTGTTCAGAAGAAGGGCATATTCCTGGGTCAAAGCCACGCTGAAAGCAATTGGGCCCTAGATGGCTTCTCATTGGCTTTGGATCGAATTCTCCAATGGGATACCCTGGATTTCTGCCTGCCAAAGGACTTCTCTGCACAGAAGACTCATGTCCACAGTCTTAACCATGTCTGGAGTAATTCTAAGGTAACAATGGTATTTTTCTTTACCTTGACAGAAAATACAGGTTTCTGCTCTCAGAATCAAGAAGGAATCAGAATACAAAATGAAGATGTCAGAACTCCTTGGACCGTGATGAATGGAACTGGTGTCATACCATGGGAAATAAATAGAATCATTGAACTTTAACATGAAAGCAAGAAAGATTAGTTAATACTAGTTTTAGGGGACCTGTATGTAAATAAATGTATTAAACTATATTTAAAATAGTTTATCAGACGTTGTACTTTCATGTTTGTTTATTTTTTAGTCTGAAAGAAACCCGTGTTGACGGGGCATACAAGCCATAATTTAAGCTGACCTTAGTGAATTAATTTACTGGTAACTATTTTCAAAGTATGTCTTAAGTAAATAACACATGAAGTAATTGAAAGAGAATTTCAGGCTTGCAACCACAACTATTTGTAGTGTAGACCTAAGTCTAAGCTTTGGGTTCATCCAATTATGGTATCAAATTGTTGCCATGTATACGATCAGCCCCAAGCGTGTGGGATGGCAGTCAACACATCAGCCAGAATATTTGTAGGCAAGTCATTATGCACTGCAATCTTTTCAGCTCTCAAAAACTAAGCAAGAATTGTTTGCAAATCTTGGCAAAACAGGCAAGCTGCTTAGTAACATGGTTTGGATATCGAGGATATAATGAGCCTTCCTCTGAGACCTTGCAGAGCACCAGGGAAGTGTTGGCGTTGGAGGCTGTTTCAGACACAGCCTGTCTTTTAACTGTTGGTCAAGCCTCTGTGGCACTTTTCACATCTAAAATATTCATTTTGGTCACCTAGCCAGTACTGTATTTAGAAAATTGTAGTTTTTCTATCTAAAATTGTTGCTCCAAAATATAACTGGAAAATATATTAATTCTTCCCTATTTCATGCCCTAGACTACTGAGAGACAGTTTCAGCTTTATGATTTCTGGTCTGGACCCCTCTCTAGCTCCAAAATTAATTAAACCAAACCAGTGGGATAGTCTTAAATTCATATTGGCTTCTGGAAAGAAAAAAAAGTAACCCTTGTCTATTATGGGAGACTGGCAGCAACAGATTACATATTTAGGGAGCCTTGTTCCTGGTCGTTTCTGCAGCTTTCATTAAAAAGATATGCATGCTAATCGTGGAAATGGGAGGCAACCTAGAAAAAAGATGTATTATTATGAGAGGCTGGGACATTGTATTTGTGCATACAGCAGGGAAAACTATATTGAAATGAGTGCTAAAAACAGCCCAAGAGCGATGTGGGGAACGACGAGGAGGAAAATCCAGAGCCGGAGCATCGTAAGGGGAGCAGCGGAGTTGGAGTCAGAGATGCAGAAAGGAGAACAGGTGAGGGTCAGAAAGATAGAAAAGAGAGAGAGCAGCACTGGGAGAAGACATGAGAAATTAGATCAGAATCTAAAAGCACTCAGGAGAGCAGGGAAAAAGGCAGAAATTAGAACAGGAGCTAAGAGGAGAGCCGAAGAGGCAATAAAAACTCAAGGAGGAGAAAGAAAAACTGCAAGATGAAGAGAGGAGGACAGGAAAAAAGGGCAGGAGATAAATATGAGGCAACATAAAAGGGCCTTGATCTCCGGTTTGTAAGGATGACGTGATCTGTGGTGTGAAAGAAAAGAAATACTTTGCATTTTTTTAAATGGCCATGAAGAGAGGACCAGGCTACATCTCAGAAATCAATATCACATTTTATGCCTGCTGCACCCTTCACGAAGAATCAAGACAACATTGATTCAAGTAAGTAATATTTCATTGAAAACTGATCTTTGATTGCATAGCTGCAAGGGACTGGCTCTGAAAATCCCTCGGTGGTGTCTGTGCTGAACAGGTGTCATTTTCAGGATTGTGTTAGAAGTGATGTGGCTTCATTCCCGGTCCGCGGAACACGTGGAGAGCAGAGGACACGTCACTTTAGTCTTTGAGAGCAGATGATGCTGCATCAGAAGGGCTGGCCTGCTCTCTAGGGTCATTAGTCTGTGTCTATTAGTTTGTGGTGAGCAGCCTGGAAGGTTTGCTTTGTGGCTGTATTCATTTCAAGCGGTGAAACGATTATTTTAAGATAATTAGAAAAGCCTTAGACCGATATTTTAAATCTGCTTTCCTGATCAATTGTAGCAGTGTTAGAGCTGGTGTGCAGTCATGAGGCACAGGACCATCTCCCCAGACTGCAAGGCCAGGCTCTTGTAATGGAATTAACTGTTTCTGAGACATTTTTTTCCGACTATTTGAGAATCTAAAATCTCTCCTTGATTTTATTTCCCTGGCCACTAATTCCCTTGGGAAAACAGATTCACTGTTTTGCTTGCAGAACTTGATGTGTTTCAGCTTCTTTGTACCATGAAGGGTGACAGTGAAGCAGTTTATAGCAAAACCTGTGTTGGAATTCCCTTTTGGAAAATCACTTTCTTATCTTGATAAAATCAAAACATGTGGGTGAAGGGTTATGCTGATGGAGAGGGAGGCACAGAAGATTTTTAGACATAAACCTCAATGTATTTCATTGAAAATTGGCTTGTCCCAATCGGGATATTTAGCCATTTGAATGAAGCTGGATCAGTAATGCTGCATAAACTTGCCACCGAGGCATGTCACACAACTCAGGCACACTGCAGGGGATTTATTTCTGCCTTTTTTCTTGGTCCTTTTGGAGAAATATAGCCTCAAACTTCTCACTTACAAATCCTGGTGGTAATTTACCACCAGGAAAACTGAATTGCAGGATTTTATTGTCACGAAATGAAATTATTTGGTCCATCTCAGAAAAGCCAAACTAGGAAATTCTGTTTCAACGAAGTCAAAATATTTTGTTTCAATTGAAAATGCATAAACAAAATATTTCCACAACTTTTCAAACTGCCTTTGAGGAAACAAGGACTCCACATCCCAGCCGGGGATGAAGGAGAAGGTTGAGATGCTGACTGTTGTTCATAAACCAGTTCCTGTGTTAACTCAGTTCTCCATTGGTGCAGTACCTCAGAATTGCAACTGAAAATTCATTTTGAGAATCGAGGAAACAAAAACACAACTGAGAGGCTGATAGATGAGGTCTGTGAGCCTGCTTTTGAGGATAAGCCTTTGTTCAAGAGTGTATGATGGTCCTACCTCCAAAAAAGCTGGTCTAATGGAAGCCAAGTAGAGTCTTGGCCTTTGCAGGAAACTTTGACACTTATTTTGGGAAGCTCTTTGGAATGCAACACTCAAGCAAAGCTGAGGCAATGTGTTACAGTATGGCCACAGGAATTACTAATAATTAAGCTGGCCTCTGAACATTTATCACCATGATCAAGAGAGAAATGTGATATTGGAGAACATATTATTGTCCGGCTCTGGTGGTGTGAGTGAGGATAGAGGGGAAGATTCACAGTAGTTAGGTGGTGATCCCCAGCCAGGGGCTTAGGAAAGGAAAGGAAAGCTCCTTGTGTCTGTGCAATTTCGGTCAGCAAAGGCTGCAAAGAGCTTCCAGTGGAGCAGTCCTGGAGTTCCCTTGTCTCAGTAGACAACAGTGACCCCTCTGAGGAAGCCTGGCTTCTCAGCAGCAGAGACTCCTGAACCACCACCTCTTTGTGAGAAACTTTTCCTCCCAGGCCTGGAATACCCAAGGACTTTTCAAGTTCGTGTATCAGGAGCTAGTCTATCAAAGAGTGTCTCTTTAAATACATTACCCCATGGGACAGATAATTTCAAGCAAAATCTTGATCTTCACACCATTTCTCTCAGGCTATAGAGTGATAGTAATATGTACACATATTTACAAATAGTTCATTTTTTCTCATATATGCATGCCCCCTGCATCCTTCCACTCTTCCCACACAAAGGTAAAAAAAGAAACATTTTGGGTGTTTTCCTGGTATTCAGTGACAGTGCAGCTACTCAGATGCAGATACAATGAATGAGTTCAAATTTCACAGTAGCTCTGTAATAGAAGCAGAACAAAATACAGTAATATCCAGGTTATTATGGTTTTCTGACACATTTAACTCTAAGCCATCTAACTTGCTCCAGAACTTGAAAATTGTTCAGCAAGCAGAATTGATAACTCTTAAAAAATGAATAATAATGTCAAGTCAGATCCTTTGAGCATAGTTACAAGACAATGTCAAAAATTAATATACAGTTACTGTTCAATAGTCATTCAAAAAATAGTTGCAGAACTATTTTGAAAACAAGTGAATTAGGAAAACACTTTGCAGTGTTGAAAACAATGGAAAGGACTTGTGGCCTAAGAAAATACCAGGTAAAATGTTACTGCATATATGTGCACATGCACATGTGTTGTGATACATTAAAGAGACAAAAAATTAACAACAATTGCAAAATATATTCAACAAATAATGGGGGAAAATGTAGTGGCTATTTGTCATGAGTATAGGATACTGATGAAAAGTGTTTGTCATATTTCTGACTCCGTAAGCCTAATACAAACGTGGAGAAAGTGGCATGACCCACTGAGCTGACGTTAAAAGCTTTAAATTGAATTAAATTGGCAGAAACCTTCAAAAATTGTCTTGGGAGGGGAAAAAATTTCATGACAGAGCATAACAGATGTATGAAATTAAGAGCATTTAGGATACATTATCTTTGCTGTATGATGGGAAATGTTTCTAATTGCACTCACAGGGTGCCTTTAAGATGTGTTTTTATTTAAGAAGTGTTCTTTATGATCTGTTATGGATTTTCATCAGAAATATATAGGCAAAAGAATAAAATGCATATTAAGATCTATATTTTTACAGCAATCAACACATTTGTTGTTGTTGTTCAGTGAAGCAAACTGTAAAGGCAAAGTTACTGAATCTATAGGAGTGGAATGAAAAGAAAATATCTTACTGGGTAAGGAGGAACCTCTACTTTACTGATGGACATAAACTCAAGTGCTCATGGGTGCTCTTGTAACTCATATCAGCATTGGTCTGTAGGGATTTTCAGGTACATCTGCACCTTACTTCCTGTAAAGTTATTGCTCTTCTTTTCCTGGATGCTGGATGCTCATTAAATCCGGTAATTGAGATGCAATAGGAAATACCATACGTGGATTTCAGCATTATTAATAATGTCTGTGCTGCAAGGCATCCCCAACCAGCAGTCAGTGTTCAAAGTCCTGCTCAGTATATAGTGAAAACTGGATAAAAATTAAATGGAATTTCTCTTCTTGTATATTGCAGAATCTCAATTAGTTCTTGCTGTGTCATTGGCTCCCACAGATTTCATACGTATTGAATCAAATTTCAATAAGAGGTGTCTTCTAAAATTACAGCACTTCCTTTTGTGTTCACCAAGAGGTTCACAAATGGCGTTTTTCTAACTAATGAATATGGTGTTCCAGGGGTTTTTTGCTGTTTTTGGTGCTTCCAATGGGAGTCATCATTTTAAGGCCAAATATGGCTGTCCAATCAGTGCTGCTGACTTGCACCATTGAGTCTACAATGTTCCAACTTCTTTTCTCCACATACCCTGATTTCCACTATGATGGGACTTCTTTGATTCTTTTTTTTCTAGATGGATGGAAAAATTTCATACTTGCACAAAAGAACTAGAGGTGTTTCTGGTCTGAGCTGGTACATTTGAGTCTAAGCTCCTGAGCTTCACATCCAACCAGAGCTTTTTGTCTCATTTAGTCAGGTCTTGTCATGCACAGCTTTTCTATGCTGTGTCAAATTTCTTTGCCCTGTCTCAAAATACAGAGAATCATGGAATCATTTAGGTTGGACCAGACCTTTAGTATCATTGAGTTACACCATTATTCTGACACTGCCAAGCCCACCAATAAACCACATCCCCTGTGAACACATCTCCATTGTCCTTTCTTGGTATGTAGCATCCTTGCCTTAGATGTAGAAAAAAATCTAGACTGTGGTGATTTTCTGGTGACCTCATAGATTTACTCCTTGTCACAGATCATGAGTTGGGAGTTACAGCTGTAAAAGCCATGTCAATCTATTTAAAGTAAATATTCAAAATCACATGGCATCTGCTAGCCTTAGATAGAAATAGAATAAACTCTTTCTTTGTTATAACCACAAGAAAATCAAATGTTTACTAATATCAGAACTGGTTCAGCCCCTTAATAGTGAAAAGTGACAAGACATAGATTATTATCTCTGACATAAATTTGAGCAGGAAAAGGATTCTTTGCAATGGAAACAAACGCTAATGGAATAAAAATGACCCACGTTGTCCAATGGATGTCAAACCTAGTGGAGTCCAGGGTGACTTGGAACGATTCGGTTTCCATCAGAGAAAACAAATTGGCTGAATGAAATAACCTCTCATTCAGTTCTATATTTTTGTCACCAGCAGTAAAAATAAATAAATAAAACAGTACAAAACCACTTTCCTAACTTTCTCCAAATGAAATCATCCAACTGTGTGATCATGTTTCAGGTCCATTGCTCAAACTCAGAAAAGGGAAAATAAATCAATTAAAAAAAAAAAAGAAATTACATGAACTAACTCCAAATTAGGATTATTCTGTTGCAGCCACATAACCTCCATTGTAAAGCCTGTGTTTTAACTTTTCTCCTGGTGGATGTCCACCAGTAAAAGGAATATGTAATGAGTAAATAACCCACCAAATATTGTACATGTAAAAGATGAGGAAGACAAATACTTTTTAGAGTGAAAAATTGGTTTCAAAAGCAATACTAGAAAGAAACTGCTAAAAGTCAAATCAGAAAACGGAACAGTTAAACAGAGAAAAGGCTGCAAGCTGGGAGCAGAGATCTGATTGCTAATTCTATCAAACAGTGCACATAGCTCTGAGCTGATCTGTGAGGAGCCATCAGGAAAAACAGAGGAAGAGGAAAGTCACGGGCCAGAAAAATCATCCCAGATTGCAAATGGCCCAGAGGCTGTAGGTTGTGGAATGTAGTATTAGTTTAAAGCTTAATGGCTTCATGAAGGCTACACGTGCAGGTAATGCATTAGACCCAGGAGATCTAGGCCCAAACTTTCCTTTTATTAAGACTTACCCAGAACTGCTTTGCATTTAAAATGATTTAAGAGTACAGTTTTTCAAACTAGATATTCATAAAAAAAAAGAAAGAAAGAAAAAGACAGGACTGATTCTTTTCAATTAAATAGTTTTATATTTGAATCAGTGAAATTAAGTGATCTATTGAGGGAAAAAAATACCATGTAGTAAAATTATATAATGCATACATTAGTAGAAATAGTTGTATTGCTCTGATAAAACATGAATGAATCAGTGTTAACATGTAGCAAATTAAATCCTTCTCATTCCTTGAAAAAATCCCTTTCAAAGCTGTTATTTCTATAAGCCATTAACTTGTGGGTTAGGCTATGTGGTAAAGTGCCAAAAAAACTCATTGAGAGGGATATATTTCATCCTAAACAAGTAAACTTAGAAGGAAAAAAAAGAGAGAGAAAAATAAAGCAAGCACAGAACCCTACCTTTAGCCTGAAGAAATCTTTGGATTTGGAAATCCCTTTAGATTGGAATCCCTTTAGTTAAAAATTATACATTAATGGTTTTTACCCCACGTGTTGCTTTTTAGTAGAGAGCAGACAAACCCACTGAGAATATTTCCATCATCTACTTCAGTGGGTTCAGAAAACTCCCTGAATATATGAAGAATTATAAAATAATGGAATCACAGAATGGTTTGGTTTGGAAGGGACCCTAAAGATCATCTCATTCCACCCCCTGCCATAGGCAGGGACACCTTCCACTATCCCAGGTGGCTCCAAGCCCCATCCAACCTGGCCTTGGACACTTCCAGGGATGGGGCAGCCACAGCTTCTCTGGGCAACACTTCCAAACCTTTATTTGCACCAAAACTTTTGGTGAGCACTCGGTGCTGGCAACGAGCCCAGTGATTACAGGGGTCCCAGGTCCCCTGCAAGTGTCACTGGCCCTGTTGAGTTGCTGGAAACTGAGGCACAAAGGCTGTGGGTGGGGACAATACGAGAGCCAGAGTTTCAAGAGCAATGGTGTCTCACAGAGACCACTTCCAGCACAAATAGTTGAACCCTGGTTATCCACGGAGTTCAGCAGGATTCTCCCTCACAGTGCAATCCTGCTGCCTCTCGAGCAAGCAGAAAAAAGGCCAGATTTTTGGAGAAGAGTCTCAGATCACAAGTCAAGGGATAATGTGTTCTTCCTAAGCATATAAACAGGCACCAACCACTGAAATGGATGGTTTAGAGTATTAAAAAACATTTCTTTTTATCAGTCTTTTTGCATCACTGAAATGTGCAGAGAATTCTTTTATTAACCATTTCCCCAGATTACACACACATACGTTTGACACTAATGTAAAGTGCAGTGTGTTACTTGGTATATCTCCCTTTAAAACACAAAGTACTCACCTCCTGTAGAGAAGCCTCCTGGGGAGCTGGCAGCTAATGAAGCCAAAAAATATCGGGGTTCATTAGGCATGCAAGCATTCTGGTAAAATCAAAGATCACTCTGGAACCCCCTTGAACATATTATAGTTACCATTAAAATCATCATCATAGGATTTGATGTTAGTAAAACATATTGCTTAGGCTATAAAACATTCTAAACTAGTATCCCAAATGTCTTGCCTCAAGCAAGCACTTAAATTAAAGTTTCAGACAGCTGGCACTAGAATCAAAATAACAGTTTTGCACAAAGAGATTGGATAAACATGATTATTGTTTTCATAATTTATTTTGTCAACGTGCAGTATTGTGCCTTGATCCCTCCATTGTGCTTGGGCACAATTTCTTTCACTTTTCAACAGGTAACTATATTTCACTGGGTTTTGGTTTGTTTTTTTTTTTTTTTACAGAAAGCGATCCTAATTGATCTGCTGCTCTTGAATAATCTAATCCCTAATTAGTTGAGCCTGAACATTGAGAAAGGCAGCATTGTGTGCTTTAATTAATTTCCATAATCTGGAATTTCTGTTTGCTTGCCTCATAAGATCTTTTGGTTTTCAAGGAGAGGGTAGCAGAACAATATCACTGCTTAGCGTATGAAAAAGGGGGCAGTGTTCTGGATATTTGATACAGCGCGATTGCAACAGCTACAACTCATAGTTCTTAATTAAGACTGAACCCATTTCCTGTTTACCTTGAGTAACAATTTTAAGAAGATGTTCTTCCTGCATTTATTCCAGTTCAGCTGCTCCCTGACTCTTAGGTGAAGTGAAGATGATATTCTTTCCTTTAGTTTCAGTTTAGTCCAGACATCCCAAACCAAGTAGCTGTTGAAATGTAGAGAAATAAAGTGCTGGAAATGTGCTGCAGCAACCTCTTAAGCAAATACACATTTTCATAGACATTTACCAAAACATTTTACATTTCCAACCCTCTTTCAAAGACAAAATGTGGCTTCTTGAACAAATCTCAGCGATTTCTGCATTCTTTTACCCGGGTGGTGAGCCAAGAAAAGATGAAAATGCAAAACCTCCATCCAACACTGACAATTAGAAAAGAAGAACCAGGGTTAAGAGAAGCTCCTGCTTTGCAGACACAGGGAAGTGTCTGGACATTGCTGGACAGTGCAAAGCACTTTTATGATTCACAGTGTTCTTTTGTACTGTTTTGTATCCAGCTCTTAAACATTTCTCAACATTAAAAAATATTCTCATTTTGGTAAATGGTTTTCTTGCAGGCTCCTTTGAATATTATCACTACAGATTTTTCACTCAAATGGGAAATTAAACAATGGCATTGTCGGGAGCTGAGATCTCCTGCCTCAGTTTACACACTGCATATTGAAAATATATAAATATATTTTGTATATGCAGCATTCTACATATATTCTATGTACAACTGCCTCATAGGGATGTTACAGATTTTATGAAGAGCTGAAAATGATGTCGAGTCATTCTGTTGAAAGTATTTCATGGACAAAATGCAGCCCTCCCACACATATAAATTAGGAATTACCCCCACTGAATTTACTAGGATCAGTGTAAATTTATTGCACATGTGGGACTGAGAGCAAAACTCGTCTCTGTTTATGCAAACTAATTGTGTGGTGTTTGCTAGCGTGAAAAATGGTCAGTCATTCTCACATTTGTGAAAAAGATTTATCAAGGCAACACAGACCAAACAGGTGCTGTTCAAGGCTGCCCTTTGCTTTCCACACCTGCAGTAAAATAAACTTTGCTTCTCTGATGGGAAGTCCACATGGAAGTTTGACCACCAGGGCACCAAAAGATATAACCAACCTTTCAGCTCTGGAAGGCCACCCATTTACCATCACCTGGGGCCTTAGGAGGGGCCTTGGCTGGACTCAGGTCTCCAGAGGTCAGTGTGTTAAGACACTGCATCAATGCATGCAAAATTTTGGACACTGATCAAGGAAAGGCTGAGACATTGAAAGTCTAAGAGAATTGCCTATACAGCTGTTCAGCCCTTTTCTTTCCTTCCTTGGACGTGTCTTTGTTGCTTTTAATTAAGCTCTCAGATTCATAGCTTGGAGATCTTTAATAACTACAGAAAGTGCTTGCAAGGCAAATTTTTCACTTCTAAGAAGGATCCTTAGGCTAAATGTTACCTTCTAATTTATAGGTAAACTTAACCCAGTTTTACCTTTACAGTAATATATTGCGTGGCCATTTGTGTGTAACAGACTGGTGACATGAAAGATTTTAACTTTTACTAAATGGTGAAAATGTTGGATCACACACCTCCAAGACACTGTAAGCATAGTGCCTGCTGATGAATTAATCTAATTAACAAAGGTGAAGGTTTATAATTGGGGTTAACTAGAATTTAACTGGTCATTGTTCATACCCCCCACTGCATTGTCCCCTAAGTAACTCACTCTGGTAGCCCTCCATGGTCCCTCGACCCCAACATCAAGCTCAGGGATCAACCAGCTTCAAGCAAAAGTAGATACAATCATATTTCCAAGACTGTAATAACAGCAGAATTTAATGGTGTGATATTTTTATACTGTTTGGGAAAGAGACCCTATTTTTTCTTACTCATAAGCCCAGAGTATTTTTAAATAGTTCAAGTCCCTGTAGTACTTCACAGTTTGCAGTGCAGTTTAAAAAGTAATACATCTTTTCTTAGATGTACCCCAGATTCTGCCTTTTAATAGACATGATAATGAGATTCTGTGTCTTCATTTCCCAGTGTGCAGAAAGCTCAAATAAATCTTTGATTGTTCACAACCCTGGAGAAGGCTCCCAAGCCCAGGAATGTAATGATGTTTCTCTAAACAATCATTGCTAATGAAATTTAAGTGTATTTAAAATATATAGATGCGTGTGTGTTTATATATTAGTAGTATCAAAATTGGGCTTTATTCATTTTGCTTTGTAAATCTGAATCTGATTGCAGTAAACTGAGCTCTCAAGAGATTCATTTCTAGGAGAAGGAATGTCCTGAGTTATTTCTATGACCTGCAAGACACACCTTGAGCTTCTGCCTTTGAGTGAACTCCCTCTAATAAGGAAATCAAGGGATGTTTGAAAGACCCATTCAGTGACTTCTTCATAAGATTAGGGACCATGTCCTCAGACCACTGCTGAAGGCATCATGCAGCTGACTGCAATGAAATTGCTGTAATAACTTTGAAAGAACCGGGTGTCCAAGTAACTTGAAGGAACAGTAAAGGGCAAAGCAGGCAGAGGGGATACAGGGATCCATCACAAAGGGTTAAAAGGGAGATGCTTCAGAACGGAAGCAGTGATATTTTTAACAATTTTTAATATCTGACCAGTACTCTAACACTTTTAGAAGGAGACTCAATCAAAAAAGCCCTTCCATATCAGCATCCATTTTAAGGAGTATATATAAAATTATTCCCAGACTGACACCTCTCTGTGTCCATGCTACTGGCCAGCTCCTCTGCCACCTCCTCTGCGTGTTACACACATACCCAGATTTGTGCAGAGTCCCTTGCACTCATGACACTGCTAGTGGAAATGCCTTCACAGCAAAAGCATGAGAAACCCCAAACTGTTAATCATCAGTCCCAAGAAAACAGTCCTAAGACTATAGGGAGAAGATATGGCACTCAAGACCAAGCTGTAGCAGCCAGGCTTGGCTTAGTGACTTATTATAAATGTTAGTGAAATGTTAATATCAGCCAAAAGCATGAATAAACCTCGGATTGGCTTTATGTGATCTGGACACTTACAAACCTCTTTCACGTCCAAAGACATGAAATACCATGGTTTCCTTTGGGTGCTGTCAGACTTGTGGATAACTGAGTCCCAAGATAAAACCCAAGTGGAAGCAGTTTGTAGGAAGTTAAGAGCCATCAACTTTCATCTGTTATGTCACTGCTCTGCATAGTTTGATGCAGATTGTTGAGTACCATTATCCATGTTCAAGACGTGCATATCATACTTTTCCTCAGGAAAAATGCCATTGACTTATACCCTCTGTAGTTGTTAAATTTGTTTTAATGGGGATTCAGTCCGAATGCATCCCTCCTTTTATTTCAGGTCTCAAATTTGTCACCACAACTTCCAGTTAATTTCTGTTCCCTTTATATCTGTATGTATCCCAACCATTTTAGTGATACAAATGATCATTCGTATTCCTATTTTTTACCAAATCCTAACGGCCTTCAGAAACACAGCAGGGAAAGAGTTTTGGTTGTAATTCTCTCCACTTCATAAAGCCTGTTAGGGCTTTGGATATCACTGACTTCTACAGGTTAAAGCATAGAGAGGCTTACAGAAGAGAGCACCTCACAAAGCCATAGATAGGATAGAAATCTCACTCCTAAGTGGAGGAGCCACTTGAGTGTAAAGAGGAGGAGAAAAAAGTGATAAGAGAGCTGCCTTCCCTTCCCCTGAGATTTATGCAAATCCCACAAAGTACCCACCTGCGACACTCTACCTGTTTTGGATGCT
Source organism: Falcunculus frontatus (assembly GCA_013398115.1). Classification (NCBI taxonomy): domain Eukaryota; kingdom Metazoa; phylum Chordata; class Aves; order Passeriformes; genus Falcunculus; species Falcunculus frontatus. The sequence goes on from VZRV01000635.1 coordinate 739,660, forward strand.
CAGAGGATTTCCTGTGGAGATTAGTAGCCTAAAATAATTAATTAGCCTCATTGCCATTCAGATTTCACCTTTTTTTCCCCCCTCCCCTTTCCGCTTTGACCATAATATTTAAAAATCTTACCAACAAACACCTCCCTGATTGAGAAAGAATTCCCTCTGCCCTGGAGATGTAAGCACATGTTCTATGGTAGCATCAGTATTCTTTCATGAGTATTTTTTCTTTCTGAAAGAAAGCAAACTTTGGGTTTTTTTCCTGACTACAGTATGGAGTGCTGAGGTGTTAGTGCTTGGTTCTGATATGAAATAAAGAGAACTTGACTCATAGAGGTGGTAGGCAAGCATTAACCTGCCTAATAGGTACACTTTACCTGTGATGAAGTTGGGTTTGGCCCAGCATGCAATCTTTTGGATAATTTTCGTATAAATTGTGTCTCCTACTTAAAAATGGCCGATACCATCCGAGAAGATGATATCTTTCAGAGACAAGATTCAATAGGATCAAATCAAGGTCAATTTTATTGCAAAATTGATAAGGAATAGTGGGGTTATCTATATAAGCAGAAAACTGAATAGTGACATGATGCATTCCTCCATCTTGGAGAAGATTTCTCTCAATTCTCAATTTCTTCTGCATATGGCCTGAAAGCACATCAGAGAAAGGCAAGCCGAAATGAGAAAGGGAAAAATAAAACCACCAAAGAAAACCAAAAATCAGAGAAATAATAAATACCCTGAAAGCCACTTAATTATTGGAATGGCACTGGATAGACAGGAGAGCTGTGGCTGACTATTGTTTACGAAGACAAGAAGGCCTGAGAGTTTCAAACTCAGACACACCAAGACAGAAAAGTTAAGACCTGGCTCTATCTGGCAAACAGCTGCAGCCCCTTTTTAATTAACAGCATATTCCTGACTTGGTGCAGCCTGTATGGGTGGAAAGGTGTTTCCCAAGGAAATCAGAGTAAGGACGGCATAGGGAAAATGGGGTGGGAAAAAAAGAGCGGGGGAGGGAGAAGGTGAGTTCAGGAGGGCAATGAGGTGGGGGTTAACAATGCTGCTGAAGATCAAGGGCTGAAGTGCTGAGATGCTGCCAGACTTGAAAACTTTAATTTACTGTCACTGTTAGCCCCCTTTGAGGTTTATGGTGGTATTTATACACACAGCATCAATCACATGAAACAAGGAGGGGATTTATAGTTTGTTTTAAAGACTGTAAATGCAATGTAATGCAAATAGCATGCCTCATGGGCATTTACATTTAATGGGAAAATTACAGATGCAAAAGATTGGTAGAACAAATTTTAAATTGACTTTATTACATCTAGTGCTTTTCAGAGAATACTATTAAAAAAAAGCGAGGAGATATGGTAATGGAGTTCTACAGTGTAGCTTGACAGTTTAAATTCCACTTAACTGACTTTGCTTGCATCTTTCTGTTTACATTACTTCTTCCAATAAGTTTGGTTGGCAAAATCTCTGGATCATAAACTGATTAGAAGCTTTGATTCTGTTTTGTTTCCTTTTTGGGGTTGGAATATTTAATGTGTAAAGCTGATTGTATCTCGATAACCGTTTTTAACTAAGGTTCATCATCAGAATTGCTTCATCTAGACACAGTCAGGAACAGCTCTTTGAATCTATTATCGCCTTAATATGTGACCATACATTCATTCTCCTTAATTTGTATAATCTTCTGGTATCTCCCCCATATCTCTATAGATACAATAGAAAAATATAGTTGCATTACTGTGCTCACTGACGGAGTGAACATTCAGAACTAATCACAGCTACTTGTGGAAAGCCCATTCTTTCTCAAAACAGGTTTATTTCCCAGTATTCCCACGTGGGTGTCTGAACACTTCTGGAATGAGGATTGTTTGCTGGTGGGGTTGAAGGTTGTTATCATCTGTTGTTGACTTATGGTAGATCCATCTGGAAGGTGTTGGTGGGCCTCAAACTCACCTTCAACAGACCAGATGAAGCCCTGGTTGAAACAGGTGCAGCTCTACTTGCTTCAGGGGAGCTGTGCACTATTACATGAGGGCTGATTTATTTTTAACACCCTATAATAATTGCTGGATTTCTCTCCCATACAGGCCTCAAACAAGCAAAATAATTTAAGGGGTTTTTTTTAAGCCCATTCCTAGTCAGCAAAGATTGAAGCACACATGTTGGTTTCAGTCTGTTTCAAAGCCACCGGCACGGCATCCTCTCTCTGTGTTGAAATCTGCATCTATCTGGCAGGAGCCTTCCACCCTTTGTTTCTTCAGATTTCCAAATCTTCACTATCAACATAACAGCCTTGAAACATCTTTCCAGTCCTGGCCATTGCACTATATTTTAGTCATAAATTATGTCCTGACCTTTGTAGGACATAAAGCACCAGCGTGATCAAAGATTACTAGATCTTAGCCTGTTAGGATTGTGTCTTTCCAAGATTTCAAATCTCCCTGAAATGCAATCCTCCTTTTTTGTCTCCATTCATCACGACACATACACCCTTTTAACTTGTTATCACCAAAAAGCCATGAAGGAGATGTTTTGCTATTCATTAGTGATTCAACAAAGTCTACTTGACTCAGTAGAATAGTTGAACAAATATCCCTCCAGAACTTTCTGCTGTGTCCCTATTTGCAGACCCCTTAGGTCTCCCTTTCATCTATCAGGATCTACCTTGCGAGTAGACTAATTACAAACTCTGTGGCATCTCAGTGCATTTATTAGTGTGGAACTGTGTTTATTCTTCACCCAGTCCTGAAAGATACATTCTCCAGGTGTTTTCACCCATAACAAATACATAATGGCAGAGAGCAGCCTATATTAACATCTGAGCTAATACAAACATGCACTGTTTAAGCAATTCACCTGAGATTGAGTGCCTCACTGCTGTGACTTTTGTTTGAGGTTGTAATCCCATGTGATGACATTCTCTTGTGTAAAAGAAGCACGTTAGCACCATGCTTGGCAATGTCACGATGATGAGGAAACCATAGACTCAGGAAGCAAGAGCAGAAGGGAAACAAACTTTCACACTGAGGAATCGTTAATGAAGTAAACACACTTCAATGCTGACAGGTAACTCACAAAGCCTCCTAGCAGTCCTGTTCCAAACTGAACCAACAGACAGCAAAAATGCAAACCTATGTGTAAGCAAAATTCAGAATAATTCTAAAGTTAGACTATGCTGTGATAGCCAAGTAAATCATGCCTGAGCAGACACAACAGCTTCTAAACAGAGCAGCAAAAGGCCTCTTTTCCTCCTGTGTGGAAGGCTGTGCTTCCGTTTTATATCTGTTTCTGATGATCCATAAAGAAACTAAATTTACTGCAAGGGTGAACATCATAATGCAGAATCCTAAACCTACAACACTCCTGAATGTTGTTACCTTACCTTTAGGCACTGTAAGTGTCACAGTTTTCAATAAGCTACTCACCAATTTTAACTGTACTTGGAAGAATTTGGAGTGCTAAAGCATATTGTGGTTCTTGGGAACACACACGTCTGTGTAACGATGGGTAAATCCATGTGTTCTTGTGTGATTAGTTATCAGAGTTGCACAAAACTAGTGCATTGTTTCTGTTGGGAAAGGTTATCTAGATCATGCACAAATCACAATGTTTGGATCAGTTTCACAACTCACAAATGACATGTTTCTACCAAATGTATGGAAATGGTAAATTAAACCCCCCTGCCCCAAACCATGTTTCAATGAGAATTAACATTTCTTCTGAAGCTAAAAAATTACAGTGAAAAAATTTGTAGCAGGATGGAACAAAATAATAAAGTATTAAATGCCTTAAATTTGAAGTACTTTTATCTTTCTTGGTAAACATTTTCCACATTTCCAGAAACAAACACTATTCAGAGTTTAGCCCAAGCTTCTGAAAGACACTGATTACACTGCAGAATTTTAGGACTGTCATGTGAATTTAAAGACAAATACTGTCCAGGCAGCACATACCAGCTGCTAGTTACTGCATAGTAGGATATTCCCTCACCTCCTGTTTTAGTTTTATGAAAGATTGTTTTCTTTTAAAATGGCAGGTCCCCTCCATTCCTTCTCCTCTGCTCACAGTGAGACATGTCATCTGATACTAATTTGTACTTGCTTTGTGTTTTGACTTAATTTGATTAATAACTATATCCTTTAATGGCAGTGTGACTTAACAATATGCTATTATGTTGGTGCACTGCACTCCGGCATCGAGGAGCAATTCGTCTGCATCACAGCAACGTTTTGAAACTAATTCAAAGAGGCATTATTCTGTACCTCTTTACCACAGGGTAGAGGTCTGCTCTTCTACTGGAATTGCCAGCTCAGAGCTGGAGGCCAAATCTGTGTTGAATTTGTCCAAAGACTTTTCTTAGCACTCACATTCCAACCTGAATATCTGTGGAATTGTTTTACCCCTTTTTTCACCCTCATATTATTGATTGTGCTTTGTGTCTTTTTTTTCCCTCCTTTGTGTCTTTTTTTTTTAAATTGCCTTATGGATACATATTTTAGATATTTTGAAGAGTTTAAATAGTACCATACTTCAGGCAATGACAAAAATGTATCAGAATTGTAAAAAATTTTTTAAAACTTTATCAAAGAGTTTACAAACACGCACCCCCCGGAAAAATACTATGAAAGAGATAGAGAAAGGAAAGAAAAAGAGAAACAAGCAAGCAAGAAAGAATTTGTCAAAAAATTAAAAGTATAACTGAACGTTATGGTGTCTTAAGGGATAACACATGTTTTCTGTTGTACGGGATGAAACTAGTAAATAAGGTTTAGCATGCCTGCAGGGACACAGGGAAATCCAGTGAATTCCCTGCAGCTCCAGATAAATTCAGGAGAAGGAGTAATTGCACATGACCAAATGTATTTTGTCATCATCAACACCAAAGAAGAATGTCACAAAAAAAGGAGAGAGCCAAAGCTTAATCTATGGCAGTGGTAGGTTGCTCTTCTTTGTATTGTTGTAAAGACTCCATTCCCTAAAGAGAATAGCTGGGAAGGAAAAAAAAGGGAGAAGTTTCTTAAAAGATTTCAGGTCTAAGGGAATGGGACAACTCAAAGCATTCCAGAGAAGCCAGCATTTGGGAGAAAGGGGAGCACAGTCAGGACAGAAAGAGGATGTATCAGAGTTGAATTTCCCTGTTGCTGACCTAGTCAGTAAGTGCTGTTCAGAATTCTTGCTTCTGTAAAAGAAAGATTTAAACCAATACCCATGGTACCACAAAGCAAACCTGTCTGAGTACTGGACAATTAAACACCTTTTAAAAAATAATTTAAAAAGAAAGATTTAAAAGGCAATTGCCGTTAGAGTGGAAACAATGGCACTAAAGTTTATACACGATGCTTTCCTTTGTATCAGACCAATGCTTGCCACATGCCAAAACATAAACCAGATTGCATAATATGTAAGTTTTTCATAATTTCCTCAGATTAGGTTTTTATTAATGCCTGTCAACAGCAAATGACAGGCATGTGTTGCATTAACAGCTGCTCTAAGCCATGCCAGTGCTGACTTCTCTGCAAATCTCAAGCCTGGAGGAAGCTTAAAAGCCCATTGATTGAAGAGGAATCAACCCCATTTGCATTAAATATCTGAAGCTTTTACCTTCTCTTTTTTTTAACCAACTATTAGTTTCCTTTACATTTTCACTAATAATAGTCAATAATTACAGGGTTATTAAGAATCACCTGGAATGAACAGATCTGATTATCTTCTCCAATGTGTTTCAGCCACTTTTGGTTATTTTTAAACTTCCTGACTTAAATCGTCCTGAGAAATTATTTTCTTTTTTATTTCTCTATGTGACTAGTAGAAAATAACTCCCTATCTCCAAGCCTCCAGCGTCTACCCAACCTCTTCATGAAAATCTGTAAAATACACTCATAATAAAGCAAAAAGGCAGAAAGAAAATAGATTCCATATCAGTAGCTGGTATGAGCTAGACCTGAGACACGTGTGTTGTTCAGTTCTACACAAGCATATATTTTACAGATTGGAAAAAGACACAAAGCTTTTAATGTTTCAATTTCTGGAACAACACGGAAAAACATGATTTACAGACCTTTAAAAGGAAATCATGACTAAAATTTTTAAATAGAGAGTGACTGGTGAAACAGTAGGATCTATCTGGTGAAATAAGAGTTCATTTTTTTTTTCTATTAGGTAACACTCCCACTACATAATAAAAATGATATAAAAATTTGCAAAATTCCTAAATTAAAAATGGACAAAATGTGTTCTCCCATGTTTTTTTCACATCAACATATAACCACTCAAGTCTCTAAAATTCAGAGCATTTATCACATCGAAATGAATTAATCCAAAAAAATAGTAGGAGGAATATCTGGGGTTAGAAGAACATCGTGAACATTGATAACATGGTATTCAGGGAATTTATTAGCAAGGTCTACAGCTGTTGGCCTGCTATTCAGCTGAGCTATGTGTCACTCATATACATTTCATGGCAGGAGCATTTAATTCTGATGAGTGGAAAGTCCATGAGAGTTTGGCCCAGACTGCATAAATATAAAACAGAAATATAAAACTCCTCTGTGTTGGGCTTCATATTTCTGGGTTCAGATTAATTAATGTTGCTGACACAAATCCAAGTTTTCTGTGAATGTCCATCAACCTCAGATGAATTTCATCCAAGGACCAGAAAAGAATTAAGGCAAAAATATATGGGTCAGCTTTAGGAAAGATCCATTATTTGTGCATGTGCCACTCTTTATCTGATAGAATATATTTAACAAAAGAAAGATTTTCTTTTTTTACATTCCGGCCAAACTGAAATCAAAGTCAGTATTCTGACTGGCTTCAGTATGGGTAGGAGCTGTGTTTCTGTGCTTTTAAGCTTTTAAGGTTATTTTCTTTTAATACTTTCTCTCTGTCTGCGGAGCCAGCCGGGCATTTCTCCCCAGCTCTGCCCATCACAGATGCTTGGTACTCACTCCAGCACAGCTCCTGTGGGCAAAGGAGCAGACCTGGGACATGTACACTTAAAACAGGTTAAAGTTCAAAAAAAATTGATCCCTCTGTATCAGAGCACTCTAATACAGGACAACAGTCCCAACATATATTTGTACTCATAGAGTCAGAGAGGTGGTACAACCACCACCAACAAAAAAAACCAAAACCTAGTGTGCAGAAAAGCCATCTCCATTGTTTGTTCAAGGCAAAATTCTTGAACCTACAACAGGCAATAATTGATGGGACGGGAAAATTCCTAAAAGGTCACTTTTGCCTGTTTTACCTTGTGCACAATGTCAGCTATTTTATTGTCATTGAAAAATTAATCTGGCTGCCTAAGTGAGTTGCCACTTTGCCTTGTGTACAATCAAGGCCTACACATTTTTTATTGTACTCCACGACCCACGCAGGGGGGAGAGAACTTTCCAAAAGAAAAGCTGACAGCTCACTTGGGAAAAGACTGAGTAAATAGATACGATGTGAACGGTGCCTGAAGGTCAGCAAACAGGCTCCTGAATTAACGGCAGATGCAAATTCCATCCTCAAAGTCCCACTCTGACAGCTCCCCTCTGACTCCCATCCCAATTAAAAGCCGATTCACTACTCAATACCCATCCCCGAAGCTCTCCTGAAGGAAAGAGAACACCTCTTAATCCAGACCCACCAACTTAGAGACGTGTCCAGGTGATGAGCTTGGCATCCTTTTTACCCCAAATAGGGAACTATCCACCAGACTGGCACTGTGGGAATCCAATTCTGGGATATTAGGATTCCAGTGTAAGATATTAAGACCTTTGTGTTGGCAGGTTGTGTGCCAATGGTTGTTACTGCAATTGGAAGGCTGTTGGGGCATTATTAAGAAATAGTGACCTGCATTTCAAACAAACCCAACTAATCAGTGGCTAAGATTTTGCACCAGCTGTTTAATAATAGTTTGTCTAATAAAATATTCATATTATCATATATTTTCCATCTTAGAGGATGATCAGAATGTCATTTTAATATTTTCCCTCTACTAAAATAAAATTTTAATTAAGGCTAAAGATATATTGCCTACGGAAAGCTAAACTGTTTAAAATTATTAACTGCTTGAATACTTGTTGCTATACTACAAGCTGCCATAAAAGAAAAGAAATTAAGTACATGGGGGATTAACGCAATTTTGAAAGCTGCGTTCCCCTCCCTCCTCCTTTTAGATACGCCTAACTGAGCCATAACTATTTTTCTCCACTCAGCCAGACTCCAGCTTTGTGGCTTTTTTAATAACCTGGCTTTTCAAGCTTGTGCCCCCGAGAGCCTTTTCATTTCTGCCGCACTACCTACAAGCAAATTTCTTCCAGTTGCTCAACAGCCTAATGCCTCCCTTTCTTCGTTGTTGAAGCATTTCATTGCAGTTTCATTGACGGGGAGGTGTTCTGTTACAGTGGAATCAATAGCTCAGGGCTTCCCAGCACACCGATTAGCTTGTCAGTCAGAGCCTGGGGGAGGTAGTGTAAATCCCAGAATACCAGGGGCCACCAGTTTGAAAAGTAAGGAATGCAAGGAGCCCGCATGGGTTTTTCTACCACCTGTTGCTCTGCAACATGTGCAAAGTGTATTAACTTCTTTGCTGCTACATGCCTTAAAGGTCAACTGTGATAGAAGCTTTAAGCTTTTGGAATATTTTAATTCATTACAGGAATCAACTTTTACTGATTTGCAACAAAGAGTGCCTTACAAAAGGCGTGTTTTTTCGGTGGTTGGGCTTTTTGTTGGGTTTTTTCGGTAGGTTTGCGTTTGGCAACATGTTGGTTCCTCTTTCAGCTTTTTTTTTTTCATTTTTAAATCAGTACTTCATCTGCTTCTTAATTTTGTACGAATAGAAACCAGTTTCTATAGCAAATGTGGTTCCTTCCTGTGCCCTCCCTTCCACCACAACAATAGTATCAATTTAGATGATCCAGGCTGTCACAAGGGGGATATTTCTTCTTTCACCAATTTAGATTTGAGGAGGAAATATGAAATATGAAGTCAGAAAACTTCTGCTGTACATATGTTCCCAGTGGGGGAGACGTTCCCCATGTCATGGGGGACAGCAGAGTGGGGCCAGCTCCTTCCAGCCCTTTTAGGGACTTCTGGTATTGACCAGGAAAAACTAGAGAAACTTAAAATTTCTTTCAACTGCACATTCAAAGGGCCATCAAGTCACCTGATGCTCCCCTTCACCTACCTCTCTTGGAGGCTGCTGCTGGATAGAATAATGTCCTAATGACGGGCCAAGGTAATACAGAGGAATATTGTCAGCATCTGTGGTCTGAAGTGGTGAGTGAGCAATGTGTCCCTGGATCAGCCTCGAGGTGATTAAATGCTGTCTCTAAGAAGTGCTCAAATTCTAAGAAAATATATGTAACCAAAACTCCTCCAAAGACAGCCATTAAAAATAGAGGCTCAGGCCCTGTGAGCCAACCTAAGGAAACCTTATTACAGACATTTATTATCCAAAAACCGCGTCACACATGACCACAAAAGGAAATTCTGTGCTTAGATCATAAAAGTCTGTGCTTTGGAAAGGTTTTGCTGTCACCACATTTGGGTTTGCTCACAAAACCTCTACAAACTCACCACAAACCACAAAGTAAACCTGCATGGTGCAAATTGTGCTTATTACCATAATTCTACAAAATTAACTCAATAGAGCTTTTTTTATTAATTTTGTTTTAAAAGCATGGCACTTGGATTTTCTAACTAATAGCATAAACAACAGCTGGAAGCTCTGGGCTGTCCGAGTGGATTTCAAAGTTTGCATTGAAAATATTAATCTTTTCAATAGAGATTAATCTTAGATTCATGTCTTCCCAAATGTGAGGAATAAAAAAAGTTTACATTAGTTTAAGGACTCTTAGTGAAATGCCCTCTGCTTTAGAGGGAAGAAGGAATCCAAAGCTGTTCTTCTAACTTTTCCCCTTTCACCACTAAGCTTAAACCCGCTTTAATTTTAAAATACAAATATGCACCTTGATCTTTTAATTGTGTTACTCCAGATATTTAGTTGCTTAAACAACATATCAAACTTTTTGTGTTACTGTAGACCACACGTCTTTCCTATCACCTGGCAATTAATAAGGCTGGGAATGTCCATAACAGATCTCTCTATTTTTTTTCCCTCTTCCCCTCCACCCACTACTAGTCGTGCTGTTAATTCAGCAAAATTAGTAGTCTTGTGTTGTCAGAACAAATCACTCCCACTCGGTTATGAATGTGGTTACTCAGCAAGACTGCATGTCGAGAATTTAGGGGATGTTTTTTCTCTCTGTTTCCATCTTTCATTTCTTTTCCTCCCCCTGCATGCATTGTAGTTGTGAACATCTGATACGGGTAAAATTGCACTGGGTGATTACTTAAATTCAACCTTTGACTGCAGAAAAATACTCTGTGTCTTGACACTTCACCAAAAACCCTCCCCGTGCTGAATCAAAGCACTTGCAATAAAAGCTTGCGATCGTATATCATTTCCCCCATTTTAACCACTGATTGTAATTAATTATTTCTTTACCTTGCACCTTATAGACAGTCACCTCAGGCATCTGAAAAACAGGTCTGCTACTTGTAACCACTTGAAGCCTCTGTCATCAGAAGGGGATTACCCTTATTACTTATTGCACACACGCGCACATGGGGACACACAGACATTATATTCCAAAAAGGAATGCGAGACCGCCCAGCCACGAGCTATCAACGCCAGGCTGGGCCTGGGGAGCAGCAAACCCACAGGCAAGGCAGGACCCATGCAGCACAGCGTGGCCTGAGGTTTGCACTGACCAGCAGATTTGCCAGGCAGAAATCAGGTTTCAGTGGAATTAAAGGGCTCTTGTTAGCTGTAGGCTGGGAAAGATGGAACTGTGCACAGTGAGTAGGTGTATGTGTGTGTTTACTCTCTCGCTGTTAATGCCCAGGTTTAAAAAGAGTGAATAGACCAGTAAACACTTTCACAGACAGCTTGGGAAAACATATCAAAACTAGGGAAAATAAAAAGAGTAAGAAAAAGAGGTCATTCATAGGTAAAGTGGTATTGCCTTTCAGACATATTATTTTTGCAAATTATCACTATTTATAAAACTCATTAATGGATTCATGAACAAAGCTATAAAATATTCATGAGCTTTCTATAGGCATGGAAGTTTTGTCTGAACACAAAAATACACGTGCAGAATATACACACACAAACAAAAACATGTATACAAAGAGGTATAAATGTCACTCACATCCAGCTGAGAAACCTGCTAGATGAACCCACAAGCATGGTAAATTGGAATAGACTCTAAGGGCATGGTGTCCAAATGATTATGTATGTGGGCGTCCAAACACATTTTTGTATAAAATACTTCTGTACATCAAATTGTTTGTTAACAGGGTAACATCCTGTCTTGGGCTCATTCTCTTTGTCCCTACACCTACAGTTTTCCCTGCACTGTGCACTGAAAACTTGTCTCTGTTAATTGGTGCTGCATAAGCTAGGTTATACATTTAATATCCAAATCAACACCTACAGCCATCATGACTTCATGTGTTTGGATTCTGTCCTAACTGGCAGTAAAAGCTGTCATTAGGAGCAGGAAACAGTATGAAAGACCTTTCACGGCCTCTTTCAGCATGCAATGTCATCTGTTACCATGGGTTGTATAGTACTGATGGCTATAAATGCCACTATGAATGATGCAATCTCCTGTGTGATGATGAACTTGAAAAAACCTTTGTTGAATTTGTGCTTAAGGTGCTCATATTCCAGTTATTCATGAGCATCCAAAATGTTGCTCACCAGCCGGGTGTTTCAGCAACCCCAGCGGCAACGCTGCAAAACTCACGCACAGCCCTTCCTGTAAAAGATGGCACAAATAAACTCACTTTATAGATTCCGTGAGAGTTATTTGTCAGGCATGTCAGCTGTGGCTCATTTCCCTAAATTTCCCAACCTTTCCTAGTGGAAAGGTTTAGAAATAAAATTTGCAGTTTCCCTTCTTTTTTTTTTTTTTCTTTAATGATAGCACTTCTCTGTCCAGCCTTCCGGCAATCATTTCATTGAGATCTTTCTACAAATCCATTTTGGATACCCAATTGTGCCTCTATGTAAACTACCTTATCTACCATGGGTAAAGCAATTTATTTCCCCAATTTTAGGTGTGAGGCAAAGAACTGGGAGAACCCCAAAGCGAGGGATGTGGAAGTCTCCCAGTGCTCCCCGTGGTTCAAAGGGATGTTGTGGGCAAGTCCCCATCACCGATTGCCAATGGCTCTCCATCTCAGCAGCTGCAACTTTTCCTGCACAGCCATGGGCTCCTCTCAGGAAGCAGCTGCCAATCATGCTGCATTGTGTGGAGATTTTGTGCTGCCACAAAATATCCCCACCATGGACTGTGGCGAGCTCATCGCACGCATTCTTCCCTGTAAATTAATGGAGCACGAACCTCAGTCTCCAGGGGCAATGATGTCAAACTTTAACCCACAAGGAACTAAACTTCAGGTGTTGAATTTGCTTTGTTGAGAGTCAGATTTTGAGACTCAAGAGTGGTTGAGTTGGTTCTCCATCCAGGATGACCACTGCTGGAGCTTTCTGTGATGGAGAAAAGTCATCTGGTGGTTGCAGTCTTCTTTATATCACCAGGCCTTCCTTCTGAAGGAGAAGGTTGTAAATTTAGCTGCTATCCCTGAAAGATTTTGACGTAAAAGGTGCAAAAGTGTAATTAAGAAGACTGGAAATTAGCCAGAAATGTAGACACAGCTAACAAGGCCTAACTGCTGCAGAGAACAGGAGAAAAAGATCATTTAGCTAACAGAAACACTGAAGAAAATAAAATTCAGACACTTTGCACTAGCTGATATGCAACACTGTGAAGTTAAGGATCATGGCCATACTTTGTAAGGTCCAGAGTCAAATCAGACTTTCAGCACTGACTTTGGAACTCCAGAGTCCTATTATCTTTTAGTTGGAAAAAGATCTTTGTGGAAGAGTCTAATATTGTGATAAATATAGAATTTTATAATCTAATTTTATTTTGTGCGTACCATATGGGATATAATAGTTAGGAATCCCCACTAATGCATTTTCTAAATATGCTTTATTTTTTTTCTAACAAGAATGACTGACAGAGTGTAACAATTTATGAACATTAATGATATATAGGAGAGTAATAACTTTAGAGAATCTTGAATATGTGGAAATTTGTAAGAAAGTAAATACATGGAAAAGAAAACCTAGAAAAAAAAGTAGCGTGATAAAAAAAGAAATGTAAAGTGAGAAGCTGCATGAGGCAGATGTACTCTATTAATCAATGTTGAAGAAAACATTAAAAAAATGGGAGAGGTGAGTGGGCTACTGAGATGCAAGCAGCCTTTTCCATGACCCAACAGCACACAGCTAAACCTGGGGAGGGCTTGAAAGCCAAGGGATCATATCACACCCATGGCCTCCCAGACCTTCCATGCTGGCACTTTGGAACAGTGGCTGTGATTTCAATCCCTCTGAAGTCAAATGTGAAAGTCTCAAGACTGATTGCACACAGAGTAGGCAGGCACATCTTCACCTGTCCCGATGTGCTAAATATGACAGCACAGTGTTCTTTATGCTGTTTAAGATATACTTGCCTCTAATTGCCTAACCTTAGAAACATCCTATTCTCTTCATTCTTAGCCAAAGCAGCAGAGATGCTCACCATCTTTCTTTCTCTTACGAGGAGATCATGAAAAAGGCAGGTCCACGGAATTTCCTAGATGGACTGAATATGCTTGGCCAGAAAGACAAGAGATTTCCCTGTAAAAAACCTGGGGCTATACAGAGAAAAATAATAAAAAAAAGATTAGGAGAAAGGGGGTTTTCAGGTCTAGAACCAGAGCCTTGTAACAAGGATAGCCCCTTTTGTTCTCATCTCTTTTAACTTTCTTTTTCCCTCATAACAGTTGCCCGGTGGTTATGAAGAGCTTCAGTCCTGCATTTCAACTAAGGGGCCCTTCTTTATTCTCTGAGAAGAGGGCTGTCTCAAGAGCACCATGCTAAAGTGCTAAGTTATCATCAGGCTGGGGCTTTCGTGCAACTGTTTGTGTGTGTGTGAAACAAGCTCTCAACATGTTAGTAAGAAGCCTTTAACCCAGATTACGCCACCTCTCTTTCTATAGTGTTCTTTTAGGGCAGAGTGTGAAAGGTCACCCTCTCAGGCTGGATAGCAGCACTCAACCAATTACAGTGCACCAGTGTTTCCACAAAAGAGAGTTTCGAGCCCACTGCTACAAAAGATTTTACGTGTCTGATTTTCAAAAACACAATTACAAAAGGAGGAGGCTCGCTTATGTCTATTTTTGGGCCCTGAATGATTTTTTTGTTTCAAAAAAAGAAAAAAATCAATTCTGCTTCTCCAATGAGGTCTGAAAAATTGCGGCCAGCCCAGCACCTATGCTATTTAAAAAGCAAAACCTCTAATCCCTCAGGTTCAAGTACGTGTGATTCAGGAGTCCTGGAGCTGTGAAAATAATAGGATGGGTTATCTGAGTATATGATTAGTCTGGCTTTATGAAAACAATACTTACAGCAAGTGATATGTAATGACTTTGAATTACACCTCTCGTTCCTGACACTTTGAAAATTGTGTATTTCGTTTGCACAGATACATTTTCAGGCCTATTACACCGACTAAAGTTTTACCATTATCCTAAATGTAAGTTCTTCAGAAGTCTGAATGAGAATGAGCCAGCAACCAATGTGCTTCCATAGTGATGCTGAAGCCAATGCAATGACATCCATGTTGTGCATTGTGTGTATCTACAGGGAGCTCACAGTAAATGTGGTTAGACAAAAATCCTTCCCTGAACATTAACCATCTTAAAAGTCCTAAGATAGATAGTTCTCCATTTAACGTGGAGACTCAGTGTCTTCCTTTACTGTGTGCAGCTAAAGGTCTCTCATTACTTAGGGGGGAAGAAATCTCAAATGCTTTAAAATTGTGTGATTGAGTATTCAAAAGACAGAGGATTTAGGCCATCAGCTCTTCCTGGTTAGTTCTCAGGGAACACTCCATGCTTTCAGCTTAATTGTTAAAAACATTACAATGAATATTTCAAAGCTATCTTGGAGTGTTGAATACCTGCTGCAATCAAATCAAATAGGCAACTTTGAAAATCACAACCCTGAAATCTTATTTCTAGTAAGTCCATCACAATGGCACCTCAGTACCTATGTTTGGAAATTTACATATTTCTCCCTAAGAAAGAAGTATATTCCCTAGTCTCTTTCTTCTGGACCCCCGAAAACCCATTAAAAGCTCAGAAATTTTGTCTTTTTGTCTTTTGTAGACAAAGGTGACAACTAGAAGAATTGGAAAAAGCATGATATTAGAACTGGCAGTAAGATATTCCTGGGATCACAAACTGTAGATGAATTGCTACAACAGCATTTTTTTGAAAAATTAGGACAGGAAGGCAAAGATTTATTGTGTGTCATGTAGAAGACTTACAAAGTCAGAGAAAAAAAACTAAAGACTGGTGCTATTTATGTCAAGGCAGAAAACAAAGTCTATGGGATTCCTGTGAAGCGCCATGGGGATAAGAGCCACCCATGCTACAAACTCCTTTGGTGGTTCTGGGAAAACTGGTTAAAATTCCTGTACCTCGTTGTATGTATCTGCAAAATGATTACTGATGTAATTCTAAAATGTGTTGTGAGGTTTACTTGCCAAGTTTTGGGGATTCTCGAAAGAGAAGAGCCAAGTGAAGTTTCACACCATCTCACAGAAGATATATGCAAGATTTTATATGAGCCTATCTACGTGCTCCTATATGGATTCCCCACAGATAAAATATAACAGCGCTTGCTGCACATTTCCAGCAACGGTCCCATGTCTTTTTCTCCTCTTCCTCCATTCAACGAACTGTTAAAAGGCCAAGAAGAACTGTTGTGCAGATGATACGAAACTAAAGAACTTGTGGTAGGTGTTACACATTTTGGTACCATCTGTGCTATCTAATCCCAGCCAAAACAGTCTCCTGTTCCTATGTAACTCTGAATCTCACTGGGAAAGGGGGGGAGTAGTGTGACTGGCTCAAACCTTCCTGTGTAGGAGTATTATTATCAGTGTTTGCAAATTTTTTCCCTCTTTATAACTACCATAACTCTTCTTTAAAACCCCTCATCTGGCTGCTGGCCTACTACAGAAACTGAGCTCTCTACAGAAAAATGGCTCATGTTGGTTGGTTCACTTCTTGTGTGTTGGAGGGAATCCTCACCCAAGAGAAATTCACCAATTCACACCAAAAATATCCTGGTTTATGTCCTTACTTTCTCAAATTTTGCCCTCCTTTGGGTCAGGAACACAGACAACATCCTGATGACACATTTTCTAGCACAACTCAACACAAGTATTTCCTGGAAATTGTTCAGTATTGAAACCACTTGTGGTAGATGTTTCCAGACACTGATGCCATTACAGCTTCTCATAAGACCTGAAATTAGTTTGGGGTTTGTTTCATTCTTCATTTTGTTTTTAGATTCAATCCATGCTCTGATCTGCTCACAGGGAGCTTGCTCTTCCCCAACAGTTTATGGGAAAACCTGTTTGTGGAAGGACTTCACACATGTACACACATCAGTCATCCTGTATGTGACACACACACGATGTTGTCATCGCCGTCAAACATAATAAAAGTAAGGCTAAAACACTTAGACACATATTGATCCGCTTCTGCATCTCCTGTAATATCCTTAGTGGAATAGGGTCTTTCCACAGAGCTCTAATGTGGGCAGCAGCCTGTTTCCTGGAAATGTTTCCTTCAGAAACAGTGAAGGAAGCATCTGATCTCAAACTTGTCCATCCTTGGGAACCTGGGGCTTTCACCAGAAACCCAAAGGAGAATGATTGGGCTCCCATGACTCTTCACAAGGCCGGTTTGTCTTGGAGATATTTTTCTATGGGACAAATATTTGAAAGGATCATGCTAATTGGGAAAAGTGACAGTGATAAAATTAAAAAATTATAAATCCACTCAGTCACGAAGTCTATGTCCTGCCCAGTGTGGAATGATGCTATATTCCTCATTTTGTAGTGCTGTGACATCTTCTAGCAGTGGAGCATGCCTTCATGGATAGACAGGGAATAACCCTCTTCCCTAGACCTCTATATTTTGTGTTGTTGGTATGTATTTCCATTTTAGTCCAACACATTTGTTCATACTGAAAGCCCACGCAAAATATTCTGTGCAATTTCATTCATCTACTGATTTTTTTTTTTTTAATTGCTGTTGAAAGACAGGAACTCTTGCAAATTACATAAACTTGATTACTGTAATTGCTGTCAAGACAAACAAAGTTTGCCTTGTAATGAAGCAAGAGATGTAGCGTTGGAGCCTTTCATTGTGCTTCCGAGCAACACTTTTTTATATTTTATTGCCCTTGGAAGCTGGCATCTGCAGACTGAACTTTTTCACAAATAATCAGCATGTTTGAAACAGATGAATACACAGCAACATCACTAAAAGAATAACTTCCAGCATCTACTTACTGATTCCGTACCTTCAACCTACCCTCTTCCCTTTAGTGGTTTTTTTTTTCATCTCTGCACTTACCACATCACCTGGAGCAGATAAATGCGTGCTCTGTTTAATCTTATTAAAGCAAAATCCACTCAACTATCTTATAGTTAAGCACAAAATCTTAGCTCCAGAACATTGGTTTTGCCCAGGGATATGGAAGAGATAGAAGTGCTTTATTCAAGGATAGATTGGTCTCATTGAGACATATGGTCAACCTGCTAATAAGTTTGTACGATATGAGACTGTGCAGTCCAACTTCAGGGGAAAAGTTGAAGCCTTCTGTTCTTTTTCCTTTTTTTAAAAATGTAATCACCCAGTTTGCAGGAAGAGAGGTATTTACTGCGCTACCTTCGACATTTTTTCTCTCTTTGGTGAGTCATGGGAAATATCTTGTTTTTCATCACAGGCGTCTTCTCAAAAAAGAGGTGAAAAAGACATAGACTCTTAATCAAGGATTTAAAAAAATTATCTCTCCTTTGGTTCAATCATCAGTAATCCTTTGTATAATAAAAACAGATCAGGCACCTTTAACATAATGGTATTTCTAAATTACCCCCGGGTAATTCAGAATGGTAGGTATTTTAATCTCTACAATCCCTAGTATGTATCTATTTATTTTCACTGGCTTTTGGCACCCACCTGGCAAGAATCCAGTCCCCACGGCAAGACAAGTATGAGAAACAATGGGAGCTTCAGAGAGGAACACAGACAGTGAAAGAATAATCAAATTAACTTTTTTTTTTTAGTTTGGTTTCTGCTGGCATCTGGCTGGCATGGACACACATGTACAGATACACACACAACAACAAGTAATACAAGGCAAGAAAAGGCAAGGGAAGAGGAAGAGGGAGTGAAACTGGAACACAATACATGTGGAGAAATCCCAACAGACCCACTACGTTTTATTCAAGTTTTCTTGTTTTCCCAAGCCTCTCTAACTGGCATTACTCCACTGCAGAGAAGCACAGAAGAAAATCTGAATGAGAACAGCAGTGCCCTGATTCCAACATGCACCCTGTGTGTTTAGAAGTCGCTTTGCCACCCTTTTGCCAAGCACTCTGTGTGCGTCTGCATGAGTGAGAGAGTTCATGAGTACCCAACATCAGAGACATCAGTGACGGTATTTATTATATTGATTACAAATCTCAGCCAATCATTCCGTTTTTTGGATTGTGGTCATGAAGTTGGTAAAATCCGCAAAACTTAACAAATCATGTTTCGATGGCATAGTTAATGCAGTTGTTCAACTAGTAGAGGATCCCAAGCCAGAAGGATTTGCAGACAGATTGGGAAGCAACATTAAATACAAAGTGGTCTTGGTTAATTGCAGGAATGGTCTTAAATAAACCAAGTGGTTCAAGAGGGGCTGACTTAAACTGCTGCTTTAATAAGATTTGGGGTAGATATCAAGAAGCATTTAAGGAAATTGAATACGGTTGAGTGCTAGCATAGACCACTGAGGTACCGTAGCACTGGAGGCTGTCAAAAAAAAGGACAGGTAAACTTTGTCCAGACTATTTCTTATTCCCATCCTAGCCCAGAAAAGGACAAGATAATCTCCTGAGGTCCTTTCCCGGCTCACTCCTGATGGTTCCATGGAAAAACCTAGGAAATGTCAAAATTATACATGTCCATTCCTCATTGTCCTGCACACGGCATGAGCTCCAGCTGGGAAGAATTAAGCAGCAAGAAAATTATCTCTGCTCTCAGTCTGGGCACCACAGCAGCGCTCAGAAAAGAGGAGGGTTCAATTCCAGCAGAAGTGAGGCTCAGTCCCTCCTATACCAGACACAAAAAGGCTCCTGCTCTTCTTGGTCACGGTACAATCTGGTTACACACACAAAAACTGGCACATATTCAGTGCATGCACCACCTGGAAACTTGGCTACCAACCTCCAGCAAGTTTCTGCTGACCATGAGTTAAATGGCTTTTTTTTTTTTTTTCCCCAGAATCTTAGATTCTGGATGAAAAGTGGGGCAAAATTTCTATACGGCAGCAAATTGCACAAAGAGAGCCAAGTTTCATTCCCACCCTCCAGAGATGGAAACACTAAAGATTTGCCATTAATATGGTCTGCAACGCGTGAGCAAAACAACAAGTTTTTCTGTAACATGCGCAGATAATTTCACTAATAAAATTTTAGGAGGAAAAAAGTGCTAAGCTCCATGCTAGAAATGCAAAATTTCAACAAAAATATTTGAAGTTTGGGTAAGTTAGAAGAGAAAACTGAAAAAAGGTCATGCTGAAGGTTAGTTCTAAGCAATAATTAGAAGGAATAATGTAATGTAAGACTGGAGAGAACTTCCAAGGTCACTTAACCCAGCTCTCTGCTATGCATCTACATTGTGTAATCCCATTTATAAATTCATTGAACTCCAAGTTAAAACTAGTTTCATTATTTGACTTAACTGAACCTATTAGAAGGCTTTTCAAGAATGTCAGTCTCTGACTAGAAATCTTCTTCTAATTTCCAATTTAGATTTATTCACCATCAGTTTATCCCATTTGTTTGTGTGCCAGCACTGTTTACTAATTTAAATAACTCTTTTTTCTCACTTCTTTACTTCTCTGATGTATTTCTAAGGAGAATCATACCCCATACCCAGCAGTACTTGTCCTGTTAATGATATTTAGCTCATATGGCGTTTGATGTCTGCTTTGTATCTCAAGAAACGAAACATGACTAAATTTATGTGTGTATCCGTTCAGGTGCACCTACTGCAGACTGAATGCAAAGGGACAAACCTACAGAAAGCAACTTTTATATAGGCAAGTTATTTCAGAACTGACCCCTGTAGACCACTTTTCTGAAGGTTTAAGTATTGGTCATTGCACCTGGCTGAGTCTCCTGTGATCTTCCCATTTTTCTGTTCCTACAACAGTGCTGCTGCTTTGTGATGGCAGAACTGCTTTTAGTTAAAGGAACCAAAGGTGAGCCCTTTAGCAAACAGCTTCTGGGAGCAGGAAAAGGACATCAGGAGCTTATCATAAACCTCATTAAAAGCAATTCTGCTCTGCTAGGCTATGGAGAGGGAATTCTGTATGAGAGAAAACAGACAGGAGGGAGTAAATGGGTACAAGCTCAGTGCTCCCAGCTCTATCACTGTGTGGTCCAGCCAGGATAGATGCTCCTGCACTCCGCTACAGATAACAGAGGCTCTTTATAGCACAGATGAGAACAATCCTTGAAACACAAAGAGGAAAGAGTTCAAAGAGACTGAATTTCTTGGAGTACCGAATCCAAACTCCAGCTAAGAGCAAAAGAAGGGCCTAGGGAATCTGAGGACTTTGCAATGATAGTTTAATTAGACGAGCCTTATCTGTACAACAAATGTGGCAGCTCTCTGAAAAACTCAGCTTTTTGTTCCTCACTTAAAACTCTATCACTTTCCCCAGCACTGGAATTGCCTTTTGCCTAGTAACAGGCACACTGCCTATGATCCAGACAACATCCATGCACTGAAACTTGAAGCATTGACCCCTAAATGTGCAGCATTTTTCATGTAAAACTAGAAAATGTTCTAGCATTTAGCCACTAGATAAAGGGATTCTTTCCAAAAATGCTTAGGAAAAGCTGTATTTAGCACATGTATTTATAGCTTATTATTTTACATATTTGCTACCTATCTGTCTGGACTTTCTTTTAAAAAATGTCTTATCACTATTAGTCTAAATAAAGTCTCTCAGATTATTTCCCATCATCTCTATTTTGTTATCCAACCGAGTGCTCTTATCTGTATATTTTAAATGTTTGTTTAAAATTATTAAGATTTCTTTGCAAAGTTTCCAGGGAAAAAGGAGAAAAGCCTTAACTCCACTTTCTCGTAGCAAAAGAACAAGGGCAGAACCAGTAATGCTAACAATACACAGAAATACTTTTTATTCAAATAATTTAGTAATTTTACCATCAAAGGATAACACTGATGTCCATCTTAAAAAAAAATCATGTAGGAATGGGCATCCACCAGGGATTCATGGGAAGAATAAAGCACTGCTAGGCTTTATATAGTCCATATATTGAGGTCTTCAAGAGCTTTTCAGTCATGGAATCACAGAATCATGGAATGGTTCGGGTTGGAAGGGGCTTTAAAAATCATCCAATCCCAACGCCCCTGCCATGGGCAGGGACACCTTCAACTACCCCAGGCTGCTCCAAGCCCTGTCCAACCTGGCCTTGGACCCTTCCAGGGATGGGGGAGCCACAGCTTCTCTGGGCACCCTGTGCCAGGGCCTCACAACCATCAGAGGGAAGAATTTCTTCTTACTCTCTAATCTAACCCTGTCCTCTGTCAGTTTGAAGCCATTCCCCCCTGTTCTATCACTACATGACGTCGTAAAAACTCCCTCTCCAGCTTTCTTGTAGCTCCTTTAGGTACTGGAAGGCCTCAGCAAGATCACCCCAGAGACTTCCCTTATCCAGACTGAACAATCCTAATTCTTGAGAAAATTAGGCCTTTCAATCAGTCAATTAGCTACTATTTAGCTGTAGACATTTAATTCCAATGCATAGAATTCAGATTTCTGTATCTAGCATAGGATTGTCTTCATTTTTAACCCATCATGATCAATGACATCAGCCTTAACCTCCAGAGTTATCAATAGTGTGAGAGTCAGCTACCCAGGAAACATCCTAGATGAACCTGTAGGACAGATAATGCTTTAGAAGTGAAGTTTAGGCAAAAGTAAGAATGATTTCTTTTCCAGAATATCATTCAGAAGGGGAAGAAGGAGATAGCTCTCAAACTGGAGAGGGAGATCATTCTCAGATTGGAGGGGGAGATTGCTCCCAAGTTTTCCCATCTTTTCTTGAAGGAGAAGAAGGGACCAGGGTCAGAAACTTTCCTTCTGTCCACAAACAAACCAGAAGACCCAGGAAGATGCATTTTGACTAAGAAAGAGAACTATTTTGGGGAAAGTGGAGGGAAGTGGCAGGTCCAGGGTAGGCAAGAATAATATGCCACACATAAGTTTAAGAAAGAGAAAACCCTCTTGCTCACGAGTAACAGCTTCCTATTCCAGGCTGTCCTGTGCCTCTGGAGGTGGGAGCAGCCCCAGAACCGCTCTGCACCGCACAGACTCACACACTTTTACAGGGCGAGGCATTAAAGGCCGCCAGCGGGTGGGAAAGGCCGGCAGCAGAGCCGGGGTACCCACCCCTCTTCGGAGACCAGGTGAAAGCCGCCTGCCAAGGTCAGGCATTCAGTCACCAGGTGGTGTATTTAATTTAAAAGGAGTGTTAACCTTGTTTACACAAAATAACACCAATATGCAGAGAAGCAGTAAATCCATTGTCGTTAAACAGCGGGGAGGCCGGGCTGTGCTGGCAGCCTGCCCGCCCTGAACTCGGCTGGCACCCGCCGCACGCCGCCACCGCCGGCCACCGCAGCCCCGGCCCGCGGATGCTGGCAGCCGAACGCTTTGTGGTGTGCCCTTTCCACCCTCCAGTTGACTCTTTACATTCTTGTCAAATATATTTAGAACAAGAGGTGTCCACTTGAAGGGAAACATTTGTTAATCACTTAAATGCAGGAGTCTGGCAGCGCTCCAAGTTTACATTTATAAATATGTAGTATCTGTTTCCAGCTAAACAAGGAACTCCTGACCCCCCTCACCCGCAACCCCGCAAATATATATACATATACAGGAGGGGAACTTGCAAGGGGCTGGCGGGGGGAACTGGAAATGATGAACAGAACCAGCCTGGCTGAGGCAGGAACGGTCCAACCTCCCTCCCCGCTGTCAATTTGTTCTCCGCCTTTGTCTGCGAGTGATGTAGATAACAGCGCAGAAAGAGGATGATGTATCTTTAAGTAATGAACAGATTAAAGTTAAATTCCTGTTGACCGAGACAGTTGTGTTGACATTCCTGTTGTTTACAGGCAGCTGTCTCTACTAATGACACTTTGATAACTGGAGTGAGGCTGCTGTTGGGCAGGGGGATGGGGGCAGGCAGAGTCAGCCGGGTTAAAGAATGCTCTGTTTAAAACCCGGTCATCCAATTAAACATTAAAGCTGGATCAGAGATCGTCGGCAGCGGTGCTATTCGGGAAAGGGAAAATTCTGGGCTTCTTTTTTAACTTATGCTCAGATTATGTGGCTTAGAGGTCAGCCTGCCCCAGTTTGCTAGAGGATGCGGAAGATTCCAAGAGTACTTAAAATAAGCCAGAAAGCAGTAAACTCTGTCAAGCCATCCGTGCACTGCCATGACATGGGCAAGCACACACAGAGTTGCCGGCGGCTGGTTGGGACTGGGGTCACGCAGAGGTCCTGTGGGGCAGCCTCCCTCTCCCACAGCTTTCCAAACAGGCAGAAAGAAAGGATCTGTGAGCATCCCATTGCAGCAGCACCATTCCTCTGATCCTCTGCCATCTTCTTGTCTGAAATAAGTTGCTTTGCAGGGCACTGGCTGCTGCTGGAGCTTTGCTTACTGCTTCCTCTTGAATTAATACGTTTACCATTAACAGCTCCCCTGTTTGGCTGCGGGCTTCTCACCAGCAAGGGCTACACTGAAATCCTGGAGCCTTCTCCTGAAGTCCTTGCTAGGGTCAAATTCCCAAGGGGAACCTGTAAAGCCCAAGATCTGCCAGGTGATAAACTTTAGATGTGTAAATAGTCTACTAGATATCGTCCTCTGGTGAAAATTAAACAGATGCTAAGGCACTCTCCCAAATCAATGCCCAGCAAAGATAGCACAGCCCGTCAATCCAGGTCAGTTCAGCCCCACAGCCTTTGTATCAGCAAAGTCTGGTCCTACTCAGACCTAGAAAGCAGCTTTTCAGCTGCTGAATGCACCTGACATTATGTTACTGCCTCAAAGTTTCCAGCACTCCAGAGATCCGCTTAAAATGCAGATGCTTCTTCCCCATCTTTTTGTTAATGAAGCCTAAATTTAAGGCCTTTAAAACAATGTAATAATGCCTCTTTAATTCTAAATCAAATGCCACATGCTCATTAACTATAAGCATTCATAGAAATAAATGGATTTATTTTTGAATTTATGAAGTCACTTTAATGGACTTCAAACTCCAAATAAAAGTACTGAATAGGCAGCATTTCCTGCCATCACTGAAAACATCCCTGCTGCTGTAATGGAAGCACATTTCGTGCAGCAAGAACACTTACAGTAAACACAAGTTAATTTAAATGAGTATCAATTAGAGGGAATTTACGCTGCTAAGAAATATTAGCTACAGACTGATTGATCCAGACAATTAGAAATCCAGACAATTGATCTTTTATTGATCCAGACAATTAGAAATTGAATCTTTCTAAAGATAAAAGCATCAGTTGGTTTGACATTTTCTCCTCAAACCTGTCATTTGGAGTGGGAGAAGTGTAGTTGTGTTCCACTTAGTTTGAAATATTTTGTAGATGGAAAGGAACAGATATTTCAGCTAAATTCCCAACACGCATGAGAAATAGAACCCCAAATTTTTAACTGCACAGAAAATCACCACTGATCTCCAAAAATAAAAGCCTGACTTTAAGAAGTGTCATTTGCACACATGCCTGACTTAAGCTTAATCCTCTGCAAACAGCAGCCTGGGGGCCATCCCCAAGCCAGGTCGTAGCCAATTTCACCTTTACCAGACGATCAGGGTCACATCAGCCCCATTTCCAGTGGGAGAGCCTCCAAGTAAAACGTGGAGCTGCTGCAAGAAACCTCACTGGGGGTGAGGCAGCAGCTGCCGTGCTCCCCTGAGACTCCGTGTTGTACCAGTGCCTCCGTGTTTCTGATAAGGCGCCAGACCCAGCTCTGACTTATGGTCACTTAAAGATACTATAGCACTTTCCTCTGCGGGAACAGGAGTGTCAGAAGCGGAGCGTTGGCTGCAGGCCAGCCTGGTAATTACTCTGTGCATTTCTGAGCGTTTCCAGTGCAGAGGTTATTCCCCACTCTTGAGCAACGCCCAGCCACAAAGAGCGGCCAGAAGAGCCCGGCTGCGCCTCTCTGGGAGTGGGAGAGATCTCTGCGGTCTCTGAAGTGTTTTGGGATCCTTCAGGATGAAAGGTTCATTAACAATTGGAAGTTAATATTAGCATAATAATCGGTCATAGCTCTTCTGGTAAAACCTACTCGAGAGATCCCACGCTGCAGGTTCCCATTCCCTGGCGCACACTTATACATCTCTCCCAACCTGCAACGAGCAGAGTCCAGCCAGAGTTTTCCATTTGAATGATTTTCCAATAGGAAATGCAGGTTTTTTAAGAAGTAGGATACTTGTGAGGAGGTGAAAGTTAACTGAGCCCCAAATTGATGTTTTTCCATCTGGTTGTTAAAAGACCAGGATGAATTTTTTTATTTCTTTGGTCCAAAAAAGGACATATCAATTTGCTGAAATTATTGCAAGGTAAATCCTGTGTAGTCAAAGCCTTTTAGAAAGAAAATTCAAGAAATAACATTTTATTGTAAGAAGGGAGATTTAATAGGAATACATGCATTCTTGGAAATAACAAATCTATTTAACAGAGAAAAAATGCAAAAATAAAAAATCATGCTTTCTAGATTAAAAGTTTCAGTATTTCTTTTCCAAATAACATTTTTCTTTTGGAATTCAATTCTACTCAGAAAATACTAAATAATGCAAATGCTCAGAGAGCTACATAGTTTCAGGTCAAGGTAAATTTTTTGCATTGATTCAAAACAAAAATTTCCCTTGTCAAGGTCTAAACAAATCCATCCTTCAATAATTCTAACATATAAAGGTGATGATATTTACATTATTTGCTACTATTTGCATCCCATGGTCTTGTCAGGACCAAACATGCAATTTCCATGGCAATCTATGTGAATTTTACTTTTTTCTAGCATGAAGTGAATTAATACTCACTGTATTGAAATGAACTGGTCTTTGATCAAGTGTTTTTACCTCTTGAAATCTGTTCAGCAAGAACAGATGGGGGGAGTTTGAGAGTCAGATACAAGTTTGAATAAGAAAATGAGTTATTTTACTTTGCAAGAAGCTCCAGTGGAAGAAACTAATTTACCTACACTCTTCCACTGCTGAGCTTGTCACGCTGCCCAGAGAGGTACTGTCAGTAACATCATCAGTCTCCTTAATGAGCACTTTTTTTCCAGCAAGAGAAAAATAAAGCTGAGCCTTTTAGGGGGAAAAAAAAATCCTGCAGATAATCCACAGGGTGGATTTTTAATCCTGTGTTCTTGTTTTCATTTGCTGAGGTTGTTGGGGTTTTTGTGTCTTGGAAACTTAGACATCAAAGGCAAGTGCGAATAGTTGGACGCTTAACTAATTAATTAGCTTTGGTCTAAACTGCAAAAATATAGACAACAAATTTCTTTCACTCTGAAACCAAAGGCAACATTAAAAAAATGAGTGGCCAAATGAAATAAAGCAGACAGGATAATAGCAAATAAAAATTCAAGTTCTGGAGGAAAAAGAAATTTTCAAATTTATTATCAGGATGAGATTCTACAGCAGTGGAGGCAGAACCTTAATTCCAAAATACATCTGGAATGGGAAAAACAAAAGCAAATTTGTAAATATTGTGAGTATGTTCTTAGTTTCCATAATTCACTGGCAGACATTGCTAAAAAAAGTCATTCTCTGAACAATATTTGTTGGAATTATTTCAATCATTCAAGAATTAGTCGCAAGTTTGATGTTCACTTTTGCTGATCACTTAGAATTCAAAGGCTGAGGAGGAACCAGACGACAGCAATTTCATCTTAATTCAACTGTCAACCTTCTTACTGAACCTTGTACATTAGTTGGGGTGTTAGTTAGATTTATTGTGCTACAAGACAGACTTTTCACACGAGAAAATGGTGTCTTGATTAGTACTGAATGTGCATCATGAGAGATTCCTTGGATTACAAAATAATGACCAGTTTCTAACCAGCACTCCTGTGTCTTTTACCTTTATAACACTATCAACCAACTCAGTTGACACAAATTACCTCATTTTGCCTCTGATGCATCATTTTATTTCCATTTACCACTGACTTAAGCACACATAATTACTAACTTAGGTCACAAACAAATGTGACGGACAAGTTTCACACTGAGCAAAATGTTTTATTACATGGCGTTACTATCCACCTAAGTTAATTAATTACAATTAACATAAGCTGTTGGCTAATTGCAGCCCAGGAGAAATTCTACTGCACCCGATGGTATAACATTTGAAAATTATCACAATATTTTAGAGCTTGACAAGTTCCAGTGAAAAGCTGAACATTATTGGGAGCAGGTTATCATGGTAAATAGAGCAGTGCTGACTTTCAGCATGGAAAATAGATGCCTTCGGCTTTGCAGTTGGTGCAGAAGCAGCAGCAGCAATGCTGTTCTGAACATTTCTGTGTTTACATTGCAATACAAATATCCTCTAAATAAAACAGATCCTTTTTCAGCAGTCTTCTGACTACAGCTGCATGCAATAAAACCTTCCCGATGACAAAGGCCAAAGAAATTATATTCATGACAAAGAAAAAAATTATCTAAAACTCTTCTGTGAGGAAGTGAAGAAGGGGAAAAGCAATCAGTGTATTTCATGTGTATGACTATAAGGCCCAGGGGAGATTGGCTTAGTCACATTGCCTAAACAGAAAGTGGCAGCTCCATAAAGGTATTTAGGAACCCAATTCCTACCTAGGTGCCTACCTGATCTTTAAATTGATGGAAATTTAAATCCTCCCATGACCTGCTTTCATGTGCTTCCTTGGTGATGGTGGCATTTGTAAAAAAAATAACGTTTTTTCCGTTTACTAGAAGTTTTTTAAAGAAATAATTAAACAAAAGATGGATCCACTTACATTATTTTGAACACCCAAAATTAAAGAGGCCAGTGAGAATCCCATGATCACCAAAACCACCCAGGAGATGCAGTGGAAGTGGGAGATCCTGAAATAACAGCATCTTTGATGGTCATGAGACACCACAGCAAGTGGATAGAGAAAAAATGCTGTATTTTGAGTTTCCCATCCCAAGCAGTCTGAGCAGCCTCCCCTCACACTGTGGTGCTGCTCCAGTCAGGAATAATGGGCATGTAAAAATAGTTTGGGGGCTGTAATGAAAGACAGCGAGTACAAGCAGAGGAATTACATCTTTACCTCCTGAGTAGGTGTCTGTGGCATTTCTCTCTCCTGCAGTCACAGTGAGCTGCCAGAAGCACTGGCCTGGCCAGCCCCAAATTCTCAAATGCAAAAGGACTCTTTTGTTTCATTACCAACAGAAAATCTCAGAATAACTTCATTTAGAAAGGGTCTCTGGAGTCATATTGAGCTGGACCTCTCACTCCAGACTGGTCCAGCTTCTAACTTAGATCCAAAGCTCCAAACTGTAGCACCTGCCTTGGTATGTGCAGTACATAGCCAAGGGGTTTATTAAAGATTCCAAGGCCATTTTGCTGGAAGCACCTTCTGTTTAAGAAAGGCACTACATTTTTGTTCTGCTAATGCAATCTTTTAGTTATCTGCTGTCAAACGTATAATAATTCTGGCTGTTTATATAGCTGCTTAAAACTAGCACATAAATTTCAATTAAACCGAAAAATGCAGAGGAGGGGGAGGCTGTGAGGTTACCAAGTTTATGGGAATATATTAATCATTGACCTGGGCAGTATTTAATGCAGATCTTTCTCATGTTCAGTCCACACTCACTGACCAGTACACTCCTACCTAAATGTCTATTCCTACTTACCCCAAAGTCACACAGCAAAAAAAAGCAAACTAGTGTCCCTTTGGCTTTTTTTGTAGGCAAAAATACCCAGTATTGATATGCCTTTCTGTATTTTTATTTGCTGTTTTACAACCTTATAAAAGTCTCTTTTTCTACCTAATACTGCTTTTTAAATGAGTTAATGCTAGAAGAAATCGGAATGCATTACCTATATCATCTTTATTGCCTCCTGGTGTTTTGGTATTCCTGGGATGATTTCACTTCCTAATGAACCTCCAAGCCTGAGACAGTTGAGCCATCTAAGAAATATATCTTGGTTTGGTCCCCTACACCCTTGGCAGGCTGTAACTTGTGGCAGCACTGAAGCACAGCAACAATTTGGGAGGTTACCATCAGCTGATTCTGCTCACAGTTTTGTTCCCTTATTTGTGTCCCTTCCCTCTTTCTCCTTGTCCTCAGCAAACATCAAATTTTATACGCATTGTGCCAAGTCATTTTTTCAGGGTAATGCTAATTCACAGGGGAAAGGTTTGGTTTCCATGGACCCCACAGCTGTAGAACTGACTGACAGCTCCCAAGCTTTCCCCCAGCCTGGCATCACTCCTGCAGGCTGACACCAAAGATCTCATGCCAGACCTCCACCCTACCCATGGAAACAGGAGCAATGTCAGCTGCTTCCCAGAACAGGTGAAAAAATCTGGCCTTTTGATAGCAAAAAATTCAGGAGCAATTCATTAGCACGATGAACAACAGAGATTTTGTATTCATCAGGGTTGCTGGCATCCTTATTGCCCTTTTTTCACTATACCTTGGCAGAAATTCCAGGCTCAGCAAGGCTGATGGTTAAATGTCAACAGCCCACATATTTTCCTTCTCTTTTATTGAGTGGCAGAATATTAAATTCGTGTTGGTCCTGTTTTGTCCAGAAGTGAAAAACCTCATGAGAGTTGTACAACAGCTCCTTAAATTAACTATTACCCCTCCAAATGTCCTGTGTGATGAAGGCTCCTGGGCCAGTTGAGCAGGGTGAGTGTGTCAGACCATGCTGTCTCCAATGTTTGGGCTGGTAGAAGCAGAGATCTATTGCTGAAATTTATAATTGAATTTTCCACTCAACACTGAAGATTTACACCAAGTTTATTTGCTCTCCCAAAACCCCCTAGACTAGCCTGCTGCCATGAGATCAGATGCAATATGAGGATGTGAAGGTGAGGAAGAAATGCATAGAAATGAGAAGCAGGTTGTCTTGTCTAATGTATTTCTAATTCTATTTTTTGCTTCTGTTTGATTAGGTAAATCCCATGGAAAGCTAATCATGAAAATAGATAGATAGATAGATAGATAGATAGATAGATAGATAGATAGATAGATAGATAGATAGATAAAAGTAAGCAAGTAAGTAAACAAACTCCACCCTGTTTGATGATTTTCCTCACAACAAAAAATTCCGAGGTATTTTATTCTAAGGGTTGGTGTATCATGATATTTATGTTCTGCTCTCTCTGACTATTGACAAAAGTAATCCTGCATGTTGTTGGTTGAGAAAGTAATATTCTTTGTCTTTCTGACAAAGGTGTTAGTCCTACCATGTTGGGTCAAAGGGTTGCATACTGACCTGTGAAGTGAAAAAAAAACTCTCATAAAATTAATGTCTTTCACAGTTACAATTATTTGAAATTATCTAATTCAGCATAAAAGGCAAACATGATGTCACAGGGCCTTTGATACTATAAAAGGTTCTTTTTGTGAAAGGCCTTCAATCCCTTCTAATCCACACGGCAGGTATTGCTGATTTAATTGCTTGAAATGTAAATACGAGTTGCTGAAGATGTCTTTGTGCTAATTTTATTTATTGCAATTTTATTTTTAATACATTTTTGCACTCTGAAATGTTCTTGTAGCATTCCTATATTATTTTAATGAGCTCTGCCTAGATACTTGTAGCTATATAGAAAAAGTAATAACTATTGTGAATTTGATAACATTTGCTCAGAAACACACGTGATGGAGGGAACAGTACTGACTTCATCACGTGTTCTGTGTGTACATATGCATGTGTGTTCTGCAGGAAAATGAATTATATCTTCCTGAATATGTCTCAGGAGTAAAATTTTTCACATTTAAAACATATGCAGGCTTCAAAATTTTAATCCCTGTTGAAAAAATGAGGTAGTTTATGCTATTGGTACAATTCTTTCTCTTAGACCTTCTGTCCTTTCAGTCCTTTTAATTTTTTTTGTCATTTTATTTAGTTTGGAGCGAATAGCATCCCTGTATTGCCAGGCAAGTGCAGCTAAAAGAGAAATTGAAGTTGATTTTCTGTGACGAAAACTTAATATAAAATTGACGTTGTGGAATAGCTAATTTAGGGCTACGTGTGTAAAAGAGCAAAAAGAGAAAGAGAATCATGAAAAATAGTGAACTAAAGTTTCTCAGATTTGTTTTTTCCAAGCAGTCCTGTGCAAACTCCTCTGCAGCCTGTGCATCTCTCTGCCCTCTGCTACGAAATGTGAGCTTTGCTGCTGTGAATATTTCCTCATCCACATCAGGATCTCTCGGTAACCCTGGTGAAATAAAACAAAGGGATACTTGCTGCAGAAAGCTTTGATTGCCTTTTAATTTTACATGGTATTTTAGTGTTGCCAATTAATATGTATTCTTCTCACAGGAATCTAAAAAAAAGTGCAGGATGCAATAAGAATGATTTTACCACCCTAAAAAAACTGAGCACAGATTCACACTAAAATGACAATCTCAGTCAAAATAGTGACAGGCATTGTCTTACAATAACATCTGAAAATGGAGAAGTTGCTGGCCTGAGGTGAATCTCAGGGCAGTGAAGACAACGAACTTTCAAAACATTATTAGCTAACATCAATAACTCTATCTTATTAAAATCTCCAATGATAGCACACATGAAATCACCTTTGTTAATGGAATACAAATACAATTGCTGAAATCAGGCTGGCTCTTGCTTCAGAAAACATCAAGTAGGGGGTTTGGAAGAGGGGGCACTCAAATATTAACACTGGTTGATGACACAAGTGTTAGAAAAGAAAGGAACAGAAAGAAGGAAAAAGAAAAGGCGGGGGGAAGAAAGGAAAAAGAAAACTCCAATTAGAAGTATCCTGGGGTTATTAGAGATAACACTGCTCATATCCAATTAAGATGAAAACCATTTTACCAGTTTAATGTGCCACCTCTGGCAGTTTTGGTTTATTAGTTTTATCAGACTTCAGAACTGAAACTCTCAGTGATATGTATGCTATGTACTGGAGAGATAAATGTTAAGGCTTAGAGATTAATTAGTATAGAATAAGATGCTTGAAATGTTGTCCCTTAACCATGGGCAAACTACACTTTCTTGGGGAAAAAATACTCATTTTTGAGGCATTTGTTTCAAAGGGTTACTTTGGATATTGCAGCAGGAAATTGCCTACCTGGAACAAGAAGTGTTAACCTGCTTTTGCTGCCCTTCCCTGCAGGTGTGTCAGGTACACAGCCAGTCCGGCACCAAACCCCCTCTCCATGCTGGGGAGAAGATGCTGATCTCAGGTCAAAAGCTGAGAGCTGGGTGATTTGGAGAGTAGACACTCTCAGGCCTCTGATTCACCTGTTGAACTCTGTATTTTTTCAGTTTTACCAGTTCTGTCTCGTTTGGGGACTCTAGGGTACCAAGAAGGCAAACAATTAAAATTTTTTAAAAACCGAACACATGGTTTCTTTAATATCAGATGTTTCATCAGCCAAAATTATGAGAGAATACTCATGTAAGATCTAGGAAGCAAAAGGAAACTCTCTTACACCATATGAACCTGGACCTAAGAATAGAGATTAGATGGATGGAAAAAAACCCAGAATTTAGTTATTGTGGAGGTGAAAACTCATGATTGCTTTCATAGTGAATAATCACCAGAATAACTGTGAAATCACCAGAGTAACATCTGTGCTGTACAGGCCTCTAAAGGTTAAGAAGTTGAGGTAGCATATTTGTACAAAGCAAATTCTTCCTCTAAGAGTACAAAACTCTCCTACACCATTTCCACAACTTCCTCCTATGGGTGGATCAAAAGCAGCTTTTATAAATTCCACTTCCTAACCAGGATAAAATTAGCAAGTTTGAATGAAATATGGAAATTTAGAATAGAAGTCTTTCCTTTTTTTTTTTTTTTAACTGAATTTTAAGCCAGAGAAAGCACTGAAGATTGTTTGAGCTCGCATTAACTTAAAATACGAAACACAACTCAGTTCTTAATTCTATTCAAAACAAATGTCCAAAAAAGTAATTATGTGAAAAGCAACTGAAGAAGTTGAGAAGCAAGTGGTCTTTTTCAGTGTCTGTTTGCAGTCACTACATCCTGCCCTTGATTCATTTAGGTTGCAAATCTCAGTTTAACAACAAATGAGTTGAGAGGAGTTTGTTGCAGTTCTCAGGAAATAACTGAGAAATGGATTTTGGCTTCTTGATGGGGTGACTACTTAAAAAATTTTAATTGGTTTAATTGAGGTGAGCTATAACAACGGGATTACAATAAATAAATAAATAAATAAGCAGCCTAAATCAAGGCTGCTAATATTATGGAAAAGCCTTCTCCTAAATATCAAGGAATTCACATCATGGAGTTCACACAAGTAGTGTTTACACACAAGCTGAACTATAAGAAACTTTACTGGGTTTCCAGCAGTGAAACCTCAAATTAGATTGCAAGAAATCACAAGTAGTGAGGTTTCTTTTAGACTGCTGCAGCTTCAGAAGTAAACACCCTTACACATATTCATATGCAAACATAGAGATATGTATTGTTATTACATTTCTTTATCAATCTCTATTTCATGTATTTATTCACACTCTACTTCCAACATTTCAAAAGAATTTAGAAATCTACCACAGGTTTAGAGACTGGGTACAGAGCAGGTCTAATCCCCCTAGTGCCACCAATTTTCTCTATGAGATGGAAAAATGGAATCCAGAACAATAAAACTCAGGTAACTACAGTCACACAGTCTAATGGCAACTATTACACAGTACTTTAAAAACATTTCCATTATGAGCATTGACACTATATATTTTATGAATCACTTACTTTGTTCTGATGCTCTTATGTTTTCCACTTTTAGGTTACTACAGGTCCAAAGTTTGAGAAACATTTCCACAAGTGCATTTTCTTTCCCTGTTAGGAGAAAAACATACCAAAAGCTTATAATTTCATTGCATTGTTAAACAATACATTTAATAACTTAAATGTGGCCTCTGATATCAAATTAACAAATAAAACTTCCATTCTAGGATCACTTTTATGTATTCTTAAAACATCTAATGAGTTAACTGTGAGATTGAATCCATCACACTTATTTTCACCATCTTCAGCATTTATTGCACTGTAGAACAGGCTATCCCTACTTCACAGTCACACAAAAAAAAAAGGCCCTGAAAAATATCTCTGCTTGTTTAGTCACTGTGATTAATCTAGCTGAAGGTACATGAACAAAAAGAGAAGGGTCTTGAAGTCAAAAGGCCCACAGAGTAGCTGAATCTCTGATTGACTTCAAGCAATGTATCCAATTAATGTCCCCCTTCTGCTAAAATCCCTACAATAGTTTCCCTATTTCTCAATCTATTTCTCTCTGAAAGAGTTTCATGTCCACCCACATATAAGGCCCATAATTTGTGGCTAAATGGCAGCTGCAGCTCAGTGCTGGAGGCCTTTCCTCAAATTGGTCTTTAATTGGTATAATCAGGAGCTTGAATTATTGGTTCAACCAAAGGAAAAGTATTCATTCGAACCAACAGGATCGCTCTCTCTTTTTCTTTTAAATTAGCAATAAATTAATGACTTTTCAAGATGTTAAAGAGAAACTAAAACCTATGCACAAAAGATGGGATTCATTAATAAAAGCCAGTCGGTTTCATTCTCATTAAGGAGAAGAGCATTTAGGCAGCGACTTAAAGTCTTAAAAAAAAATAGCTAGGGAGAAGGAGTACAGACTTGGGTGGGTACAATTGAAAATCAAGATAACTTGAACCGTGACCTGAAGAGATCATCAACCTAAGAGGACTTTGGGCTGGCTTCCTTTATCCCATACAGCCTCTTTTCTTTTGCAAATTCTGCTGAATTGTGACAGGTTTTTTTGTTTGGGTTTTTGGGGTTTTCTGGTTTGTTCTAAAATGTCAGGCGCCATCTTTTAATCCTTAAACGTAGCTTGATAAATTAATTCCAGAAACTGAAAGCAGTTGACGGGTAGGAATTGGATCAACCATTCCTATTATCCTGAAATGGACTCCGCCTCAAAAGCGAGCTCCTGTAAGGGCTCAGGTTGTGTCCTTCCCTCTGTTTATTTAGTGCCTGGTTTTAACCAAAGAACTCATCTTGGTCTAAGCCTTTGGGCTTTAAAAATCTTTATAAATGTTCAGTGTGTCAAATCATCTGCTTTGGTCAGAAAGCCAAAGTATATAAGTTATAGTCCTGGGACTTCTGAGAGCTGTAACTTTTCCAAAAACCATTACTTACTTGGGACAGTTAAAATTTTAAAAAGATACTTATAAAAGGCAAGGCCCATCCCCTCCTCTAAAGATTTGTAAGCAAGGCCATTCCTGGCCATTGATTTGGTAAGGGTTCTTTAAGTGATGTTTCCTTACATTCCCTAATAAATGTAAAGATATGGCTGTGGACAGCAGAACCATGGCCTTGATCTCCTATGTCAACACTTACCTACGCTGAGAGCTCAAAATTGAGAAAGGAGGGAAATAGCAGCATTTCCCTTCTTTCTGTGATGATCAGCAGGGCGGGAGTTAGGTAGCTGTGAGTTCCCTCTCTGGAGGGCTTGCAAGTAGAGATGAAACCCTTTCCAGACTCATTGTCCAAGCAAAATCATGAGTATAGAAACACAAGAACTTTGTTTGGCTGCACTGTAAATAGGCAGGACTTCACTATTCCCTGTCCAGAAGATTTTGCAACATCTAAAGAGTTAACAGACGTCTGCAGCATTAATATTCTCTTACCTCCTCACACAGTACAGCTTCCCACACTTCCAGGTAGGTCTGGATCAAGGACACAGCCTCAAAAGGAAATCACTGTAAAGGGTCCCGTGGACTCAAATGTGCTTCCCCTTAAACATCATCTCCTCCAAATTAGCTAAGCATAGGGCCAACTCAATTTCTTGTATGTAATTGATGAAAAGAAGAGAGCTGGCCTGCACTCCAGTTTTGTGGAGCGATGGAAATCCTATAATCCTGGAATGGAAGGGACCTTCAAAAGTCATCCAGTCCAATCTCTCTGCAGTGAGCACAGTTCTCAACCTAGAGGCAGGGTCTGCTCTTCTCCTATCCAGATGTGATCTTACTCCTGCAAAGAGCTCTGTTACACTAAGGAGAAGCTGAGGCCTTGTGTCTGGAAGTCTTCAGCTGCTGTTGCTGCAGACTTCAGCAGTGAATTGGAGCTACCCTCCGTTTGATTATATTGGACAAAAGAAGCAAAATTACTATCTACAGCTGAGTCATGTGCTCTTTTAGCTTCCCCCTTTGGAAGAGCAATTTTTCAACCACTTCTTGCCAGGTCTCAATCAGAGCCCTTCTTAGCTGGAATTACAACAAATAGGAAAATAACGGTGCTTACAGCATTTAATTACCATGGCTGAAATATTATTGTTGTCTCTCTTGGCCCTGATGTGGGGCTAGAATTCCTTAAGGTGACATTTTCAAGGCACAATGAAACATGTTTTACATGAGATTCCTTAAAACCCATCAATTATGCATGCTACAAAAACTTGTTATTGTACTCCAAGGACATGGTCCAAACACCAATTGTGGTTATTGGAGATCCACAGGACTTGGATCATATCCTAAATCAACTCTATGGCCAGCTATCAAAGTAATAGCTTTTTTCTTTTCATTTTTGACTAGGTTCTTTAAGGGTTGAATCTTTTTCCTTTACTGTCTTAAAAATACAGATAAAGTCTCTCACTTTATGATTGTTTTTACACTTTTTTTTGCTACTTGGGTAAATTAGCAAAATTTAATAATTTCTATAGTATAGAGTGATTGAGTACATGTGTGTGCACATGTGTAAGTCATCCCCAAATATGTTTGTAAGGTCTCAAAAAACTAATGTATTTTTACATTCCTCTTATCTTTTCATTAATTAAAAACAGGATACTCCATATTAAAAAAATTAAAAATCAGGTTTTAAGAATATTAGCCACATAAGTAGCATGAAACACCTTGGTAGATGCCCTTTTTCCCCAGTGTTTTATTAGAAGTCTGCATCCTGTCTAGAGTAAAAGGATGTTGTAGTGTCCTTTCCTTCAGTGAAGTTTGACCAACTTGCTTCAGGTTTTCTCCACTCACATTTTACCACCAGGAAATTATTTACAAGCCTCTTATCAAAAGTTCTTTTGACACCTAAGAGAGTTGTGACTTATATTGACACAGCCCTTCCACATTTACCACCTTGTCATAAAAGTTAGAAAGATTGGCAGAAAAACACCCAATAAGCAAGAAGTTTAGTTAATGCAGTGGATTAGCCATTGCTTTTTCTTTTTTTTTTTTTCTTTTCCTTCCCCTCCCTTTTAAAATTTGAATATTTAACACCAGGAGAGAAACCCGTCCTCTTTTTCGGCTGGAATAACAGCAGTTTCTGTTTCTAACCTGGGAAGAATGTGATGGGGATTGAAAAGCACCCCTGTCCTATTGTTAGACTCCCCCAGCACTGATCCTTGCTTTTAACATCATAATGAAGGATGCTCTTTAGTGGATTATCTTGAGAAGGGATTAACTCCTTCAAGACTTCTTAGGAGGCAAGGTGTTTTGAGCCCTAAATACACACCAATTGCCTGCTTAACTTTTCATCTTATTTTGAAAACTGCCCAGCTGGAATTCAAATTCTTTTCCATAGAGCTGAATTTTCTTAGTAGCAAAGTTTGAGTCAGGGGCAGCAGATGCTAAAAATAAATACTGTTCATTTAATCGCGTGCAGCCGAATGTTTCGGATACTTTGCCGAGACAGGCATGGCAGGGTAAGACTCAATCAAAACTTTTGCTGCAAATTCAGCAAAGCTTTAAATTTGTCTCTGTCCCTCAGGCACATGAAATAAGCCTCCATGGCCTAACCTCTGTTACAAGGCTTTCTTTTTAACACGACAGAGAGACATAATGTAGTCAGATAGACAGATATAGTACAGTCCATGACACTCATATAGATTTCATTTTTAATTTGTACTAATATATTGCTTCAATAAGGAATTAATAGGACTGCACATGGATGTGCCTTGTGATATTTATGCTGTAGTCAGACATCCATGAACACCCACAAGAATGTGCACACGTAGAGATACAGACACACGTATGGGTACACACCCTGTATGTCACTCACAACCCTATTAATAAACACACACACACACACATATGTATATATATAATGGATTTGGCCACTATGCCTTGGCTTTCAATATCATTATCAGCATTGTTTTATGACACATTTGCTGTAAAATACAAAATGCCTAGTCAAAAAAAAAAAAAAATGGCAGGGAAAGAGGACTAATTGCTCTATAATTTATAATCAAGTGACTTCTTCAACCTATGCTTTTTTATCTTAATAACCATTCATTTGTGTCTGCCTAATTTATTGGAAGTGAAATCTTGTATTTGTTCCCGCAGCCAACCTTGTCTCCATTATTAACCTGCTCCTTTGTTTCATACTCCTCTTGGCAAGCAAGAAGGAAGAGTAGCCCCAAGTTTTTCTTTCTCTCTTGTTATTTTTTACTTTACTAAGAACTCGTGTTCTGTTAGGTTTGAAGAATTAAAAATCTTCTTTTTATTGACAAGGGTTTTTTCCATTTCCGTAGGATTGGCTGAAGGGGTGGGATTAGAAGAGTATTTTTCACTAAAAAGCAGAAGAAACTTTTACTTTGGAGAAGTTTTTCCTCTTTTAAAGGAGGAAAGTTCTCAAATTGCCTGGTTTTCTCTCCCTGTTTTTTTGTCCTTTCCTTCTGCACCTTCTGTAGCTACAACACAGATAATTTGCAACTTCATAAACAAGGTTTTTCAACTGGATTACCCAGACTGGGACTTGAGAAAGAGTTTGCTAAAAGTGACCAAATAGATGATTCTTTGGGCAAGTGAGTTTTTTCCAGTTTTAACAAATGGGGAAGACCCAGGTGCACTCTTATTGTGAGCTAAATGAAATACTCTCTTATTCATTTTTGTAATAATAACTGTATTCCACAGACTATGCTTTAATTGTAAATAATCCCCCACATTCTTTCAGTGTAAACTCTTTAAGGAGTCATGAATTTTATTTATACTCTCTCACTCTTTGAGAGTCTTTTGTTTATTTGCTGTTTAGTTCTTTGTGAAATAACACTCCCAGAAGAAAATCCCCCTCTCTGCTTAAGGAATTAGCCCAGAGACAAAAGCAGGGAATTCTTTAAGCCTTGTTTTGTGCTAAGAGAAATGTTTGACATTTCTGTGGAGAGGTGTTTAGTTTGGATTCATTAGGTCTTAGGGACTCTTTTCTCTTTTTTGGCCTTTCAGTTTCTGTCACTGTTTTTTTTCTGTGTTTGGTAGACTGAAGAGAATTTACCAATGTGTAATTAGGTTTCCTACATTTGAATAGCAAAATCCAGTTGTGTTTTAAATAGGCAAGCTAAGCATTCCCCTCAACCAGCAGGCCCAAACCTGAAACCTGCTTTGTGAGCGGACGAAAGGACGGCAGAAGGAAGAAAAAGGCTTCCCCAAGGTTACTTAATGCTTGAAACAAACACCAATAAGGCTCCACTGGTGCAATGCCGTCAGTTGTAGCAAAGGGGGAAGCTGTGGTCTTGGAAAACACAGTTTCCCTTAAAACTGGGCCTTACAATGGCAAAAACGTGTGTGTCATATGTAACGTGCTGCTGCTTCTTCCTCAGATTTGTACGGCTGGGAATTTATCAGCATCAATTGATATGGTGTAATACTACTTTTAATGGAATGTAACAGCTTTATGAATAAGTTACATCAAATTAGAATCGTTAGCTCAGCCCAGTGTATTTAAACATTTTGTTGAAAACAACAAAATTGTTGATCCAAGGGCAAAACTATGAGGCAAATTAGCCTAAAGTTGCGTAACACAAAGCTTTATTTTTGGTTATGAAAGACGGGTAAGCATGTTAGGAGGGGAATGGGACTGCAAATCTAAAACACAAAGGTAAAGCATGGGTTTGTAATAAGAGATTAAGAGGAAGCCAGCCACTGAAACAGCTGTTTTGACCATTTTGAACTGTTTGTGTAGGTACTAGCACTGGGCTGCTTTTCTTTTGAAAATGGCAGAAAGGAATGTGCTGGCAATTTCAAATTTTTTTCTTCCCAGATTCGTATCGAAGTAGGAAAATCATCCAAACTGATCATTCCTTAAACAGTTTCCATTTTCAAGCAGTCAGCAAATTTCTAGTGAATAAGGAATTTTCTTTAAAAATAAAATCCCAGCAGACTACAATTTGAAACCTTGTTCTTAGCCAAAGCTGTGCTTGTAGGTAAAAACTGCCTGAAGTTTTCCATTGGGACTGTGCAACATAGTGGAAAATCAGAAGGTTAAAGACCAAGCAGAATACAAAAAAAACCCCCAGCCCTAGAATACACACACACTATCCCCAGACATTAACATGGTGGTTTTACCAAATTTATCTTTGTACAGAAGCTTTACCTCATTTCTCAGTCTTCTATAAATGTAAAGAGCTTGTTAAAGGACATTTTTAATAATGAGTCCCCTACTTATTTAACCATTTCTTTCAACATTGCCCAGATTTATTGACTGTCAGAGCTTTCTTCCTTTTCTGTTTTCTCTGGGACTTCCATTCTGGGTGAGGAATGTCACTGCTGAAAAACAATGTTATTTAGCTGGCTTTTTAACGCTACAATAGTTATGAACTCCAGATCATTCTTTATTTACTAACTGACTGCTGCCAAATACACCCAATTCATCTGGTGGAGAGACTTTGTGCAATAGCTGACAAATCTGGAATATTCTTCATTGGTAGATCTGGCAGTAACCACCTGTTGTGATGCCAAACATACAGTGTGAAACATATCTGGATGTTGACAGACTTCAGCTTCATTGCAGAGCATCACTGCTAGAACATAAAAGTTTGCTTTTCTGCCTTTCAAATATGCTGAACACCTGCTCCTCTCATTGTTTCCCTACTTATTATTGCTTCTTTATCTTTAATTCAAGTCATAGTTGTGCTTTCTGGTGGATAGAAGAGCTCTCTGGAGTGTTTCCACTGACTTTGGTGATTTTGATGCTGGTCCCAGAGGTATAGGTGCATAGGCTTTTTTAAAAAGCTGGGTATTCTTTGCACAGCCCTCTGCCTGTATGCTCCAAAATGCCATTTCAGTCAGTACAGTTTCTCCTGTGACACAAGCAGGGGCGACCTAGAGCCCATGACTCCTCTCCTGGAGGAACAAAAGATGATGAAGGAAGCTACCGAAAAGGTATCAACCTGTTACTGTGAAGCTGGGTTTCACCACAGATGTCTTCTTTTCCACTTAAAACTTTTTGCTGTGGGAAATGTGAGAGCCTTGGGTGCTTATTTAGGATTTAATGCACATGCTCAAGTCTTCTGACGGCAAGTGTGCAGGAATCTACAGACAAGTACTTCTCAAGAGGCTGCAGCCAAAACAAGTAAGAGGATGACAAAATGTAAGAGAATGTGGATTTCTTTTCCCCTTTCCAGCAAGAAGGTCTTCAAAAGGGAGGCTCAGAAAGGGACATGCCACATTCCCTGTTGTCATACCCAGAGCTCCACAGAGAATTCAGGGGACTTATTGCATATGTTCCTGATGAAGGAACAACTAGCATAGGAAAAAAAAAACAAACCAACAAATACTGTTTGTTTATTTGCTTTCCTGTTCTAAGACAGTTTGATGCTGAAAATACTTTGGTTCTGAAATAGGTCAAGGGCAATTCAATCCCATCCAAATCTTTCTTTCCACTTCTGTAGGCTGTGGTCTATCTTTATGGTCCTACAAGATCCTCCACTTTGGCTGGGAGAAGAAGGAACAAAAGAAAATCTTAAGAGTCTGGTTCTGATCACATAATGTCTTTATGCAAATAGGTGTAACATCAGCTAAAGCCATGTCCTTAGTTCCTCATTCTAATTTTAAAAGAAAATATATGAACGACAGATGATACTCAGTTCTTGTATTGAAGGAGGCAGGGGCCTGCTCCAGAAGCCTCAATAAGTCTTAGATTAATTTTTCATTTCTCATTCTCCATTTTTTTAAATAAAAGACTGTAGTAATTACTATTAAGGTGGGAAAAAATAAGACATTACCTTTAAACATAAAAGAAATCATAATTTCATTATTTTTCCGGTATTTCTTGTGTTCCAGCCTTTCCTGTAGGGCAGTATCCCATTCATGACCGTGCTCACGGTAGAACTTTTAGAAAAGGTGCATAAAATCCTGGATAATTATGGAGTGAATTTCCTCCTTAACTCTATTAGTCAGTAGTTGGCTTCTATCCTGAAGCATAATTGTTTATATCCCTAATGTATGGTTTCATCCTGTGTAATGTAGCTGCGGATGGTCTCATTATCCATATAAGTGTTTAATAAATCCCTTTAATCCCGCTAAACTCATGCCTCAAAGATACTGTATTTTGTGGCAGTGAGTTCCACATGTTAATTAACTACTATAAAAGAATGATCCCAAGTATAATTTTAGGATAATTTTTTCTTAGAAGGTTCACATAAATTCATGTTGACACCAGTCTTTGCTGTTTCTTCTGTTTCAGTAACGATACCCCAGTCCATCAATCAACCAGTAAAAAACTGGTGTTTTCCAAACAGTTGATTTTAATTGAGTATTTTAGAGTATTCACAGAAAATGGATGCCTGCTCTGTCTTCAGCAGAGATATCATCAGAGACCAAATTTTTCCTCATCTGCTTCATGCACTGAAACAGAAACACGACCCGTGAGCCCAATTCAGGTGAGGTGTGACTTCCCAGACACTTGGCAGATGGTGTCCCAGGAGAGGGGACATCCTGCCTTTTTGAAGGGCAGCATCTCCCAATTCCTTGGCCAGTTTTGTTTCCAATTTGGGATACAACAGCTCAGCCCAGGAGACCGACCTGGACAGGCTGTTAACCAGTCTTCTGCCCTGTAAAGGACATCTCCTGCACGACCTCAAACCAGCACATCCTGTTCTGGCAGTGATCATTCACCTCCAAGTAGCAATATAATGTTCTCCATCCATCACACCCCTGAAAGGAGATGACACATCCTGAAAAAAAAAAAAGATTAAAGGTCTATCAACATTGTATACAGTAGATCTGACACCATTGGACAAATATTTAAGACACTGGTCAGGTTTTGGGAAGTGAAGGAGTTCAGGGTGCTGGGCTCCAGTGCTGAGCTCTGTCACTCTTCACCTCTCCTTTCCCTCTTTTTCCAAACTACCATTTTCATTTCCAAACCAAGCCTTACCCCTCCCATGAAACTAAATTATTTGAAAGTCTAAAGATTAAAGGTAAGCTTTAAAAGGGGAAGGGTGGGACATCTAAAGCACTCAGAGGTACCGGAAAAAATATAGACTGATTTCTAAAAGAGGATTGCAACCAGAAAAAAAAAAGCTAAAATAGTTTGGATATTTGCACAAAGAAGTAAAAATTCCTCAGAAGCTCCCCCGAACATACAGATTGCTCCTTAATTGTTATTGAATGCAGTTTATTTATACCTTCCATTGCAGCATGGGCCATAGCTTTTTTATGGGAAAGAATTAAATTTAATGTTATATTTTCCAACAATTTAAAATGCTGATCCTGCTTTTCTCCATATATCAGCTCTTATTACTCAATAAAATTTTGGGGTGCTGTTTCTTCTGAGGTGGACAATATAAAAAAAATCAAATATTTTATTTACAAGATGAACCAGAGAGGATCTGTGGGTACTGTTAACAAAACCTATCTCACTTTTCCATAATGGAAGTCAGATCTGAGGGGACTTTAAGTTTTCATTTGAGGATATTGTTTCCATTATCATTTGTTGGTTTTCTTTTGTTGCAAAATGGACTATTTTGTGAAGTTGGCTGTCACTTTTGAAATGGAAATCATGATGAATTATGGCCCATTTTCCTTACTATGCTTTATCAAGCTCAT
Organism: Falcunculus frontatus; assembly: GCA_013398115.1. Classification (NCBI taxonomy): domain Eukaryota; kingdom Metazoa; phylum Chordata; class Aves; order Passeriformes; genus Falcunculus; species Falcunculus frontatus. The sequence continues at coordinate 783,953 of VZRV01000635.1, forward strand.
TAGAGATGATGCGTGGTCTGAAGTTAATGAAACAAAAGACAAAAAGCAGCATAGGAAGCTTCTCTTTCTTACAGCTACTGCTTACATATGAAATTAAATCATCCTGTTGCACTTGTTACACTCAGTGGCCGCCTCTTATGGGCATATTGAACCCTCTCACTGTGGCTGCAGCTCTGCTGTGATTAGAACACAAAAACCCCTGCTGCAAAATTTTAAGGGCATAAGTTATCCCGAAACTTTTGTTCCTCATTGTCACTATCTCATTCTAGATTCATTTTGACAAGGGATGCACACGCCAAGAAGCTTTTCATATTTTTACAATGTTAAATGTGAAGAAATGTGAATTTGTTCTGGAAAATAAGGGTTTGGAGAATGCATTTCCACTGAAATAACTGTGTAACAAAAGATGTTTCCTAAATCTCATAGATGGTGATGCATCTTATCCAACAAGCCAAGACTTTCATCCAAAACTAAACAGCTGTGGTGTAGTTTTCAGGCACTTAATATTTGCATAAACACATTTTTTCCCTTGCAACTTGAATTAATCTTTATATCAATAACAAAGCAAACCTCCAAACAATTGTTTGAAGAGAAGAATTCAGTAATTCTTTTCAATATTGGAAGGAATTCTGCTTATATATTTTAAAGGAAATCTAACTCCCGTAAAAAATATTTGAACTAGCTGGAAATGTTTGGTAGACATGCTGCCTTATATGGGCCCTGATTCAGAAAAGCACTTAAGCACACGCTTAACTGTTATCACGTGTTAAAGTGCTTTTCTGGATAGGGATCCATTCTTAAATCTTAGGCAACAGGGCTAATCCGGCACTTCTGAAGAGGCCAGTGAAATGATGCTCTTTGATTTCACTGGACCTTGTCTGACCACTCCACTCAATCAATAGCCTGGTGCTAAAATATGATACTGGAAAAATGGGAAAAACGTTAAATAGCAGTGTGGAAAGGCAAGTGTGCTGTCAAAGAAAGAATGGCTGTTACTGGCAATGTAACTTTTAATTTGAAAGGTAAAGCCCATTTTATTATGTCTAAAATGCATTAATTGGTACAGTGCCCCATGACTATCTATTGTAATTGTCCACAGGCTGACAAACTGACATTTAATCCAGGGAAAACAGGATTTAATTGCTAAAACATGCTGGAAATTGTACAGCAAGAACATACATCTGGCAACATTGAGGTCCTGGTGTTTTGCAAGCCATCTTCCAGCTTGTTCTTAGAGTAGATGGGCTTGAGAAGACTCTGCTGCCTGTGGCCTTGGCTTAAAGCTGCCAGGAAGAAGGAAAGAGTGTGCTGCACTTTTCTACTAGCTTAGGTTTTATCCACATTTTCCAAGCTCTGCTCCAAAACGAAGTGAGGCTATTATTCTGTGCAGTCACTGCTGTGGTTTTATTTGAATTGTACATTTGCCTTTGTAGACCCCTGAAAATAAAACATCTTGAAGTTGATGAAAAAGGGGGAAAGAACCTTGTTTGCATTGGAAGTGTTAAATGTGCAAAACCAGTGTGGTCATCTTGATAGTTAAATAATGGGAGGAATTGCGTGAGGAGGAAGCCAAGAAATTTTTTTTCTCTACTCCCACCTTTAATGCAGAATCACCACGAGCCTCCTTCAAATCCATTATGTTGCCTTGGTTTTGTCTAGACTGTGGGGACAAGGCTTTGCAGTGCAGCCCACAGCCTGACAACACCCAGCCGTGCTTGCCAGCCCTCCCCACACGAGCACTCAGGGCTCCTACCTACGGAAACCAAGGTCCTCAGGGAGAAAGAGCCTGGCTTTTGCCCCAGCAAAGATTTGAGATGTGGCCAGGGCATGCACCTGGAACCTGGATGCCAGGAAGTATCTGCAAATCTCACAATTCAAATACACCCTTAGTTCCTCGACCTGTAAAATGGGCACCAGAGCTCTCATCAGAGGTCGGGAGCTCTCATCACCTGTCAGAAGCATTGAGAGGTTTATTTAATTAATGTTTATCATGCTGATTCAAGATGCCAGATGCTACAGTGCTGAGCTCTCTCTGTGTAGCTACATCAATAGCTAAGGAGGAGGGAAGGCACTAAAGACATGCAAAGCATTCTTAGCTTCTTGCTGATGCAAATTGCTGCAGGTAATTAAGAAAAGCACTACAAAAGAAGGCAGTAGAAATGAAAGCTTAAACTTGAAGAAATAATGACTTTTTTAGAATTTAAGTGAAAAATTAATCAACTAATAAAAAGAACTTAGCATATTATAAGCTAACTCATTCTTTTATAATTGAAACACGTGGGCTCGCCTCTAAATTGCTATGAAAAATAACCAATAATATTTCACTGGCTTTATTTCTTTAGACCTATCATGGGGTATAATCTTCTTCACTTGTGTCTCTGAAGAGTGGAAGTTGCTAAATACAGATTTGGAGAATCAAGCTATCAAAATTCCTCCTTACTCAGCTGAGAAGCAGATTTTGTCTGGGCTGGGAGGTGTCATCTGAAACGTTTAGAGCCAGAAACTCTGCCAGCATCAGGATTCAGCTTTTCCTATTGATTGCTGCACAGCATCCTACAGACACATTTCACAGACATAAAGGATCCCATGAGGACATATATATATATATATATATATATGTATGTAATGGAGACAGTAAAAAAACACAAGGAAGCATGGTGTCAGGCGAATGTCTTGTAGCACAGTACCAATGGCCTCCAGCTTCTCTCAGGACATTTCCAAGCCTTCCCTTCACCACAGTGTCAGGCCTTCTTCACAGAGACCAGTAAATCACCACTTTTGTCTGTAATTCTCCACTCAGGCATAGCCCCATGCAGACTTGTGACATGTCCTAATTGTGCTCAGCGATATCACACCTTAATGACCGGCAATAACCTTTGTTTTATGTCCAGGTTGTTAATCCCTTTATAAGGGCCGTAGCAGCTGTCAGATGAGGTCAGGCATGAGTTCTGATTTTCCACTGCTGCACTTTGAGAAACAGTTTTTAAAACTCTTGAGCAATTCTCTTTTAGCAAACAGCAAAGTCCAGATATTTCCTCACTATCACTCCATCACATACCTGTAGTGGTAAGTAAAGGAGTGTGCTTTCAGATACTAATTTACCACTTCTCTAATTACACAGGGATATGCACATTTCAAATCTATATTATACACTATAGGAATAAGGCCAGAAGAAGCTTTAAGAAGTTGTTTGTCCTAAGCACTGCTTTGAAGCAGAAGCAGATCTAAAACATCCCTTAAAAAGTTTGTTTAACTAATTCTTAAAAACCCTTAATACCCAGGGAGGCTGTGGAAATTGCTATTATGCTCCAGTGCCATCAGAAAGCTTTCGAACTGGAATCCTCCTCTTGCAAATTAAAGACATTCCTAATTTCTTGTCCAATTCTTAGTGGACATGAATAATTGATCCCCTTGCTCTTTATAACAACCGTTTAAATATTTGAAGTCTGTTATCATGTACCTCCTCAGTCTTCTTTTTTCTAGACTAAACAAACCAAGTTCTTTCAACCTTTCCTCATAGGTCATTTTTTCTAAACCTCTCATCATTTTGGTTGCTGTCCTGTGGACTCACTCAGATTTGTCTGTGCCTTGAAGTGAGGTCCTGAATGCTGGACTCAAAATTGCAGCCCAAATCTCACCAGAAGCTCAGGAATACATGCCACACTCCTATTTCATCCTGGGATAAAATAGCATCCTACTATTGACTTACAGTCTGTGGTCCAGCTCTAACCTTCCAATTTACTTCTGCAGAACACCTGTTGTATCTTTAAATTTCCCCCTTTTTATTGTAGTACTTTCAAGACGTCTTTATTGAATTGCAGGTCACTTCTGAAATTTAATAGGATCATTCTGGATTCTAATCCTGCTCCAGAGGCACTCGTGCCCTGGCAGCTCAGTGCCACCTGCAAACTTGATAAGGCCATGCTCTACTGCACAGTCCTAGAGGCTGGTGAATATTGAACAAACCAGGCTTAGGATAAACTCTTGTAAGATCCCTAACGACACGACCACCCAGTTTGATAGCAAAGAATTCACACATACTCCGAGGAAGGTTTTCCAGCTAAAAAGTGGTTGCGCTTCTCAGCAATTAGAGCTGGGGAAGGGGCGAAATATTCAGATACAGCAAAGAGTAGAAGATAAAACTTTGGAGCAAGGATGCTGTAAGATCTTAAAAATAGTAAATTATCTTGCATCTAAATGACTATAATATGTCTTTCTTATTGTGTCTACTGCTGCGCAAGCAAAGCTTAATGTGATGCTTAGATTACTTTAATAGCTTTTGTTAATAAGGCAGTTTTCCCTGCATTTTTTATTTCATTTTAGAGTGAAAGCAGTCCAACCAGTGCAGAGGGGATAAAATCATCTCATGGCTGTATCTCTTATGTCTTTTATGTAACTTAGATATCTCTTAAGTAGTAAATTGTGGAGCATTTGTGCATGGAGCTGTAGATGGAACCTTAGAGAGTGAAGTGCTTTAGCCTGACCTGGGCTAGAGAAGGATGCTTCTCAAAAGGCAGGCTTCGGTTTAGCCTGAATTGCATGGCCTGTAGCAGGGAGAGCTTATTCTAGCCAGTGTTTTACTGCTCCTTGTCTCATTTTATGGGGTTTTGCTGAATGTTTAATGTTCCAGACACTAGTTACTTAAGTCTGCAAGAGAAACAGTCTGTGGCTGCTGGTTTAGGTGTCAAGAGTGAAACCTGTACAAAATGAGAAGATGAGCATCACTAAAAGATGCTTACGGACTTTCAGTTACATGAAAGGAAGAGTATTTTTTCCCTTCTCCTTGAATATTCTATTCACTTAGCCCTTTTTCTTCTTTTCAGTATCATGCTTAATAGAAGAGCTGATTTTTCATCCGACCACAGGTCTGAGAAGTCAATTTGTTTCAGTAGCTTTGATTACTTCCAGCAACCTTCCTCCTGGAAATTCACAGCATCCAATGAGTTTCAGTAAAGCACATCTTGAACTGCATTTATAGCGTGCCATAACCTGATTGTGGATTTAAAGCACCAGAAGCATTTTCAGACAGGCAAAAACATAAACTTAAAGCAACAAGGGTTTGTTTGTCCACTCGAAGTACCTTATTGAGGAAGGTGTCTAGTAAAAGTAACACCTACTGGTGTTCTGCAGACATGGAGACTGGGAATTGCCTTAGGAGACAGAAGGTGTCCATTTCTAGTCTGGAAGCCAATGGAAGTCCTTCTGCTAAAGCTCCCAGTAGGATGTGTATTTCCCTGCTGTTTCAATTCACTTCTTGTCCTTGGTTTCCATTTCTGCAAAGGGAGCCAGCAGGTGCTCACCCACTTGTCCCGCCCACTTTTGGGGCTGGGGATCGAAAATGGGAACTGTTAGATGGCAGATACCACATAATGGCTTAAATAAGTATAAAATACAAGTGAGGAAAGCCATGACATAGTCATAGAAACTGCGATGGAGTTTAACTTCTTCCATCTCACAGTTATACTGGGTCATCTGAACAGAAAAGTAGGTGATCAATCCAGCCACAGGTGTATCATTAATATTGAGTATATATTAAATCAGTTTTTCTCAGAAAAAATTAAGAAATTGTAGACCTTCCTGGGGAAGAGAGGATAACAGGAGACATTATCAAGATAGTTTGCCACTGTTTTAATATCTCTTCAGGTAAGCAAAAGTCCCTTTTCTTTATTTTCTCTTTATTAGAGAAATTAAAGTCAGACTTTCTAAAGTAGCCTGGAGCTTACAAATGAGGACTAATTGGTTAATATCCTGAAAATGTAAGCAGCTCTACAAAGAGTGATTGTAAGGAGCCTGAAAATGTTACCAAACAAACGTGTTAAATCTAAGAAGAAAAAGTGGCTGAAACAGTGAACTTCCAGAGACATTTTCTGGGCTCCTTCTGCTTTGAGTAACACGAACACAATCTTCCTAATCCGCCGCTCCTGCTCTGACATTCCAGCCTCATGCATAGCCATTGGCAAACTTGGAACGTGCATCCGGTGCATTTTTTTGGTTGAAATGCTACATCTGGCTTAGCTGGCAAGTGTTACTATGCCTCTAGAAAGTAAGCCAAAGTGAAAAAAAAAAAAAAAAGAAAAAAAAAAAGAAAAGAAAAGAAAAGAGGAATCTTAACTACATGCAGGAAAAGATTGCTGAAATATACTGTCCTCTTTGTTTCTTGGAAAACTGAAACTCCATTTATGGCCTCTGACCTTTGGAAAGATGGCCCCAGAGGAAAACCAGCTACCTAAGAGTTAATGTATGCAGTGTACTGTAAGTATTTCATTAATTTGCTTATTAAAAACATGAAAAGCTTTTGCCTCCTTGACACCCAAACAAAAGGCAAGCAATTGGGAGACTTTTGACCTGAGCTTATCAGATGACTGGTGTAATGCTGTCAAACCTTCCCCACTGCATGCAAGTAGGGTCACATTTTAGAGGTGTTTATGACATCCTAAGGTTCATAACGCCTATCTTTGTCAACACGAGAATGATGCAGGTCAACTGGACGGGTTAATGAGGCTGAGCACGTAAGGAAAAACATACAAGAGAGATGGATGTCTAAATTAAAAATCGTAATTTAAATAACCTATAATGCAAACATGTTCTACCAGGAGATAGAAATATCACAAGTTGCTTATGCTTATCATAAACTTTGGTGCCCACTGGTATAAGCAGACTTAGGAGTTGGCTATTTTCAGTTGTAAGGCATTATTAGACAGCTTTGAAAACCCAAGGACAAAAGTGTTGTGATAAAATTCTTATAGTTCTCGCAGTTTCTTTTCATCCTTTTTGAAGGCAGAAATGTGTATCATCTTCTTAAATATCTCCATAAACAGCAATTTCAATGAAAATGAGGGGGGAAAATTGCCCAAATAGTTTCCAGTGCAGCATGATCTTTGGGGGAAAAAAACTAGGTTGTTCTTAAATTTTGCAACAAAAGAAATGGGCACAAGCTCAGATCATTTAAAATTCATTTAAGAATATTTGCACCAGATCCAAGGAAAAGAGAAGTGAAAAACAACTAACACAGAAAACATTTGTAAAATCTGGAATACTTTCAAGATGTCAAAGGCTGCATCTACTTTCCCAAAGCAGCTGTGGCCACAGGAGAAGATCAATAGATTGGAGTGGTTGGAGCTGAGGGTTCTTTATCTGCACTGTGAGGGAGATAGAGACAGGATTGCTTTAAACTTGATTTAGCCCAAATCCCCAAACTGAAATATACCATAGAGTGATTCCAGGCTTTCAGGAGGTCTAGTCACTGGTTTGGCCTCTTATTCCTGTAAGAGGAGTTGGAGAACATTTGGCACATGCCTGGATCAAAGCCTCCAGTTTAGTTTTCTCCAAACAGAATCCAGATTATGTGCTGCAAAAACCACTCTGGGAAGTGAACTACTGCACAGTAAATGGGACAGTCTGGGGGATGTGCTTCAAAACAGCATCACTGCTCTGAATCACAGCGCTGATGTGGATGCAGTCATAAAAGCCTCCCAAAAGGCAATTTAAAAACAAGCATCCCAGAGGAGACATTACTGGCAATTCCTGATTCAGTGATAAGCCTATTTTTCAGGATGGAGAATTTTTCTCTAATAGCTTGATCCTCTGAATGCACATATTCTAAACCACTGGACAATGTGTCCTTAGGATCTAGGCTAAGTGAAGCATCTAAAGCCATTTGACTTCTCATTCCAAATTTCAGTCCACTCATTGTTTTTTTTTTCCTCCCAGTAAGCATCAGCTAAAATGTACAGGGAATAACAATATTCTTTTTGCAAATATTTTAGGGATTTTCCATGTATTAAACACAGAAGTGTCACATGTGAGTATACAGCAGAATGGCATCTCAACATTTTCTCTGCCGGGAAAAATGTGATGGAACAGCTGTACACAGGGAGTTTTCCTGTTCTTCTACATCGATGCTTCTGAACATTAAAGAAAGGACCCCTGATTTTAAACTCCTAACAACACCGATATTTTGTTCAACCCAAATGTGTCTTCAACTCACTTTGACAAAGGAGTGAGACTTTTCAGGGAGCCTAAGTAAAGGGTCGAAGACAGGAGAGAAGTAACATGAAAAACAAGATGTTGTGATAATACGATAAAATCAAGACATGTATTCTTGTTAGAATTTTTTTTTTTTTAACCTTAGAAAACACCAGTGCTTTAAGACAATTGAAAATTCAGAGAGATTATTTTAGTCCCAGGTTCAATGGTGGTTGCTTGGTTGATGATTTTTTTCCTCAAGATAAAGCTATTATTATGATGGTATTATTATAATGATTGTCTTAAAAGCTTTCTTATTCCCACCTAGCACTTTCACAAATTTCTTTCCTCTCCCCCTCCCCAGCATTAAGGCTTCTTGGAATTTTTAGTATTATTTCAGTTTGTAAGAAAAACACAACATCATTATATTCAAGTTTCCCCTCACAGAGATTTTGGGCTACAATCATTGCTTAGCTGAAGAAATGCCAAAAATAAAAAATTTTAAAAAAAAAAGGATAACTTCTAGTTAGTCTGATCATATATGTGGGAACTATTTTTCAACATCTTTTTGATGGTGTCTGTGTGATACTTTCTGAGATGACAATAGATCCACACATAGGATTAGCACACACTCCTCTACGTAAATTTAGAAATCCTACAGATAGATCTGCACAGGAGAGTGCAGAAAAGCCCCAAGAAAGAAGGAAGACTCCCCCCTGCTTTAGGTACTCCAGCAGGTCCCCAAAGCCATCTGAGGAGTTAAAATATGGAAGTATATCTTGTGTGACCCATATCAAGAGCTGGATTTGGTGATTCTTGCAGGTCCCTTTCGAGTCAGGATATTTTGTGATACTCTGGGTTTAGAAGGACTAAAAGTAAGATTTCATTTTGTCACCCTTACCTGGCCCTATGATCCCCCACTGTGATATTCATCACAAGCCTCTCTACACATGTATTTTCTTAGCAATTACCAGCATCCCAGTGATATCTTTGGGATCACAAGTAATGACTCAGACGGATCTTCACCCATCAAACAAATTACTACCAATATGCTACACTATATTTCAAAGGCACACTAACAATATTTTCTATTCAGGAAACAGGGTCAAGTAGGTATCCATACAGATAAAATTATGTATTCATGCCTATATTTATTAATTTTTGTCTTGATTATTTAATTTTTTTCAGCTTGACCCAAATTTTTGGGTTTTTTATTTCTCTTTTGCAAAAAGCAAGCTCGAACAGGTGATTTTTAGTTATGCGCTTCCATGAATTTCACATATGGAATTGGACATTTTCAGCACATAACCCAAATTATACCAAACAAATCTGAGCATCACACAAAGTGAGATTAATACGGACCAGTGGAAAGTTATGGAAATTCACTGAGCTAATGGTGAAAGAGACCATATGTCCTCTGACACCCTGACTTGATGGAATGCCTCTCCATAAACGCTTCCTTAATGCATCCCGTTGTGCCTAGGTGTGGGATGACGTATGGTCTGCCTCTGTCCTTTCATGAGCTTTCATCCCTTTCATTTACAAGCCGTGTGTTCTCAAAATGAAGATTTTTCTGTTAACCAGAATATTAGAAAAGGACAATTAGGACTAATTGTTCAAAACTTTGTTAGGTGCACGTGCAAGCCTATGGGTAATATTTGGATATTGGCAACTCTGGGAGTGGTTTTGTCAGGACTCTCTATAAATCAAAATATAACTTTTGTCCTTTCCCTTTTCTTAACATCAAGGTTCAAAGCATTTGCAAAGGTGGTTACTACTCTACAGCCACTTTTAAGCACCCTACTCTCTGATATGTTCTGATAACAAGAGTTGCACATTTCTTTATCAGGACAAAAGAATTCCTAGCAGAATTATTTTTATTGTTACAATCACTCCCAGTCAGTTCCACATCCGTAACAGTAGGGGCTAAATAGAGCAGCAATACACAGGAAGACACGGTCCCTGCCTCAAAATGTTTATGATCTAATTTAAGACAAGACACAACAAGTGAGTATAACAAATGTTCAACACAGGTTCCAAATGTAAACATACGGTAGATAGGAAAATGGCCATAAATTCCTCTATCAAAGATAACACCTCTCAAAGTCTCTCATACAGACTCTGTAACATGAAACATGTCAAGTGAAACAAGTGGGGAGGGGATTGCACATGTTGGTGCTGCTGCTGAAGATTCAAGTGAAAAGTAATTCAAACTTCAAACTTTTTTTGTGTTATTTAGGAAATACATTCAGCCCCAGGAAGATAAAATATCCACATGGTTGTGATTCAAACAGTTGGGATTTTTCTAGTGTGGACACTCCTACAGAAATATTTTCTAGCTGATACTAAAACAATAAATAGAAAAATGTGTGTTTTTGTGGTTGTTCTCTGGTTTTATGTTATCTAACATAGGAAAGACATCTGGAGTGTTGGGTTTATGGTTTGTTTATTGCTTTATTGTTTTGTTTAAAAAGGTAATCTTGTCTCCTTTGGATCTGGTAGTGACTATGAGCATAACAGATTGTGATCCTGTGAGCAGAGCAGTGGAGCTGGGTGTATGCAGCATCCGGGGAGAGACAACCCTGACCTTGCCCATATTCAGAGCTGCTTTGGGGCCATGCTCCATGTGAGAACCATGGGCAATTCCAAGAGCAAGCAGCTAAGCTCTCTGCAGTCACCCTCATGCCAAGATTTAACATCCAATACATTCAGAAAGTCAGTCCGCAACCAGGTCCCTCTTCCAGCCAGGGCCTCTGAAAATGAACATGACACACCTTACAAACATTTCTAGCTATACCTCGAGTCATTTGCTCTAACAAAACTCAAAGGTCGCATCCTAAACCGGCCCCAGTAACCAAGAAGGTTCAGTATTTTGCTCCAGCAGATTTATTTGGGCTGTGAGCTGCTGTTCAATTCACCTTCAAAGGTCTTGGAATAGCTGGTTGTTCTTTGACCATCCTTCCCTCTCCCCCTTCCGCTTGTCTAGAGAACAATCATAAGCCTCAAAATCAATAATTACAGAGTCAGCTTTACCAACAGGTAATATTCAGACTCACAGGCTCAAAATGTAAACATAATATAGGAAGCAAGGCAGCTGTAAATTTGTCTCCTGAAGATAACGCCTCTCAAAGTCCCCTTTGCAGACTTAATAAAGCAAAACAGACTGAGCACCAAAGGGACTGTGAAGCAGTCTAAGGAGCAGATTGGAAACATCCAGGCTGCCTAGGCTTAGCTCTGCCATCCAGCAGGTTTTCCTTGGACTTTCCCACTCCCAAATTACCCCACATGAGCCCCACACCGTTTCCAGTGAGAGCTCACTTAGCAGAGCCCCAAGGTCCATGGTCTTTGTGGGGCTAGATATTGAGACTACGGATTCTGCAGCTTTTTTACTGCAGGGATTATTTCTGCTCTTGGCTAGGACTAGATTCTCCCTCTGCTGTTCCCGGGCTCTCTGCTGTGAGGCAATTCTCTGCTCAGCTTCCCTCACCTGCCTCTAGCAGCCTCTGCCACTCCACATTTCATATATAGATATAAAACCCCACTGTGCAAAATGCTCTATTCACCCAGGCACTTGCATGCTATTTGTTATTGATAAATATCAATATTATCATCATTAGCAAAGCAAAAAAATTACCATTATTATCTACTTAACTGGCTGCACATACAAAGGGATTTGGTTTGTTGATCTGGGTTTGTTTTGTTGTTGTTTTTTTCTTGTTTTAAACTCTATTATGAAAAGACTGTGAAGGAAACAAGGAAAAAAAGGAGCACTTTACCATATGAAAAACTGCATTCAGCATCTACAAACAAATTAAAATCACATATGGAAAAAGTAGCTTCCACAAGAGAGAATTAATGAACAAGCACAGTGGCCCAAGTTCTGCCCTTAGGTGAAGTCAATGAAAAAAAGTAAGTGCATATTTTAGCCCATTATGTCTTTTCTTACAATGTTTTCTTAATATAAATCCAAATCTAGGGACCTGATCAACTCCAAAGTTTCTCAAGTTTTCTCTTGAGCAATATGAAATCTTATGGAAAATGATTTCTAATATCACAGAAAACAGAACACGTTCAGTACAACTGGGAACACACTTATTTCACACAAATGAAAGAAATAATCCCGCTCATTCTAATTGGAGAATATTTTTCTGGGGCAGTGATTTTGTCAGCTGTAAAAATGATTAATGCTGCAATTCAGCAGGATACTTAAGCACATGTTCAGTCAATTCCTATTCAGCAAAGCATTTAAGTACTTAACTTTACGCACATGCTCAGGAATTTCAGCATGTGCTCATGGGCCGGATACGAGCTTGTGGAGCATCAAATGACACAGTGGCATTGAGGAGGTTTCCAGCCATTGCCCAGCAGACGTGGGGTACAACACACTGACCTTCCTCTTGCCATGAGCTGCTCTCAATGCTCTATTAAATAACTTTTGACTAGGAAACGGAGCCTAAGGCAATATTTTTGTTATAAACCTTATACACGGCATTTTCAACACCAGTGGCCACAGACACAGCCCAGTCCCTTTGCTCAGGGAACATTTTCACACACTGAGCCATGCTCTGCTCCAAAGCAGTGTCAATGTGGATGCGGAGGCAACCACACTGCACCTCTTGAACTCCCCCAGGGCAGCTCAGCTCCCCACTTGCACAATCCCATCTCCTCTCCACATCGACTGCTGAGGTGGAAACAACTCTGGTTGGAGTCCCAGCAGGCAGGATGTGTGCTGGGAGAGGCTGGGGGAGCAGAGCGGGTCACACACGCTGCAAGCACAGGCACGAGGAAACGCGTCTCCCTCTCTCACTCGGGGACAAGTGCAGACACATGCCTGTGGCTGCAATGACAATATGATGTAAAACAACAGGATTTGTGCATGCCCTATGGAAAAACACTATTTGAGGAGAGCACGGGGAGCAGGGAGTGCAGTGGAGTGGTTTCTGTCGCTAGAGGAGGGGAATATCCCCACTGGTGCTGAAGAAGAGTGGGGACAGAAAGAACAGAAGTATGGCCAAGCACATCATTAGGCTAAAAATCCCTCTAAACCATCCATAGGAGGCTTGAGCAGGGACAAATCTACTGTTTGCCAAACTGTTTGGTGGCAGTTACCATCTTATCCAGATGTTCAGATGATCATAACATTCCCACATCTAAACAGATGGATCCAAATGTTTCACTGTATTTTTTTCCCCGGTTCCCTTAAACATGGGGGTTCAAAAACAAATGTCCCCGGTGTGAAAATGCCTTCAACCTTCAAGTGAAAATCAGCCAGTACACAAAGGGCATCTCTGCATAAGGGAAAAATAAGTCTTTTTTAAAAAGATAAGTAGATTTTGTAAAAGCAAGAGAGGAAAGTACACGTGTGTTACCACTGACCGCCATAAAAACTTTAGCATGGGAAATCTGGAAGCAGATGATGTTTTGCTACAGGGTGGGGGTTATTTTTCCCCTGTTGTCCAGACATCTGTTGAAATCAGAGCTGGATAAATACTTTCAATTAAAGTTATACCATCTAAGCATTTCATGACCTTTTTATGAATTTTTGAGGAACAGTAATTCCAAACAGTATCCCTTTTTTCTTAAATTGTGCATATCCACATGTATAGAATTGGAAGCCATCTAACATCTTTAAACATGTATGAAAACAGGTCTTTAATGTTGTCTCTAAACATTTATCTGAGCAGAATTTGTAGAAATCTGTAAAATACAAATACATGTCAAGTTAGCAATCAATAAGCTGCTAGAAGCTCTGGAGGCAAATTTCTTACTATTGAAACCACAGTGCTTTAGTGACAGTAAAACAGCACTTCTCTCGCACGATGAACTCAGAGTAGCCCACAGTTTCTAAAAAAAAATGCTTTTGATTTAGAATACAATTCAGTCTGAGCTTTTTAATAAAAACAAGAAAAATAGCACCTTTAAGTAACCCACAGAAAATGCAGCATGAAATTTAGTGCAGAGGACTTCTGGCATGAAAAGCTGAGCTACGTATTCGGGATGGGTGGCCCAAATACAGATGCACATAGAAATATTTGTCTTTGACATGCCTGATGGAACACCAGGAATGAACAATTTCCCAGTACCTGAGGAAAAAAAAAAAGATATGCAAAGGGCCTATTTTTAAGGGAGCAGCTACAGATTAATAAAGATAAATGTGTCATTGTGATGGAAACTTTACTAAGTACCAAAATTCTACCTTATAAATGGTGTCTCATCTAAACCATGCAGCAGCTCAGTTTTCTCTTCCTTCCTCCAACACTGAAAATAAAAATACTATTTCACAGAAAACAAAAGGGGCATAGCAATATTTTTAGTTCTGGTCAAACTTCGCAAAAAAGTTCAGGAAATCTTTCTAACTTCACTTGCAAAAAAAAAAAATCTTTCAACAATTATTTAGAAATCTTATATCATCAAGAAATATGTCTAAAAATCTATCATGATGATAATCATATAAATCAGAAAACATTTTAAATGTGTAAAATCAGTCTCTCTAGGGCAGTTTTTCATCCTTTCACCAAGGAAAAAATGTAATTTGGCAGAAAAAAATAATCTTAAGTATTTGTTAAAGTCGATCACTAAGCAGGAAAAAAAATTACAGCTTTATTAAACCAAGTAAGAACAAACAAAATAGGAAAAAATAGACAGCCTGAAGTATTTCAGATGGGATGGGAGGGTCAGGGAAGCAACACAGTACAAGATCTTGGATATGAGAAAGCAGGGCACAGTAAATGAGAGAGATGGGAAGAAGGTGTGTGGGACAAGAGTGGAGGAGATGGAGTATGATTTCCTACAGGGGATATGGAAAAAGCACAACAGAACTTCTTTGTTTCAATTTTATTTTAAAACCACCACCCTGTCTGGGTCACAAGTTAGCACACCCTTACAGCTCAAACTGGCTCTACGAGTTTTTCACTCCTTCAGACTGTGCTACTGTGTTGTACTTTAAAACCTGTTTTTCCTGTGGTCAACAAAAAGTCAGTGAAAAAGAACAATACAGCTCCAAGTGCATTTTTGGCCTGCAGTTGATAACATTGCTTGAATATATTTGCACAAAATTATTTCTGCTATTCTTCTATGGTCGTACTCAGATTCAAGTTAGTGATGAGA
Organism: Falcunculus frontatus; assembly: GCA_013398115.1. NCBI lineage: Eukaryota > Metazoa > Chordata > Aves > Passeriformes > Falcunculus > Falcunculus frontatus. The sequence goes on from VZRV01000635.1 coordinate 799,025, forward strand.
AACTGCATCATTAAGAGACCTACCAGCAATAGTCCAATTGTTTATTATTATTATTATTATTATTATTATTATTATTATTATTATTATTATTATTATTCCTAATTTAAATTCAGATTAATTTGCTTCCTTTTAGAAATCAAGCCAGGGAAGTTTCAAATGTATCCGAAATCTACTTTACCTGGAGATACCTGTCTGAAGCCATATAGGCAAGAGGATTGTTAAAAACAGATTTTAGCAGGAAAGCAACTCCTGTCAGAGATTCAGGCTGAATTAATTTTCATTTTCATGATGTTGATTGTACTTATAGTTAACTAATTTCTTAAGAAGACCAATAAGTCTTCTTGCCCCTTTCCATCCTGCAGGTTGACCCAGGGTGAACCAACTCGAGGAGTTTGCACAGACTGTTTGCCAAAGTGTTTGTTTAATAGACTGATTAATATAGACAGGAACTTTCCAAAGCCCAAAAAAACACACAAGCAAATTCCATTAAAACTTGAGAAACTTTTCTTCTCCCCCTATCCTGGCTATCCCTGTGTGCCCATCATACATTTCTTTCTTGCCCAGTGCTGGCAGTGCCTTCCACACCCTCTCTGCACGTTGTGACTCAGTGCCAAAGTTACAAGGCCTCATTCAACACTTCTATTTTTAGCACTTAACTGCTCATTCTCATCGCATTTTCTGAGCAAGATAACATCATTTTCTGGAGTTTTCATATTTGTTATTATTTCCGTATTGATGAGCCTGGCTGGGATTGGTGGAATCACCTGCGGATAGCATGGACTGTAATTTTTGGCATTTGCTGTAACTAAGCAGTTATTTACAGATATTTTTTCCATTATGAGCTAGCTGAGAGTACACCTGCAGCATTAGCAGATATATGGTTTACTTGCTGTGCCAGTTACAGGAGGTAGCAGTTAAACAGAGAAACACAGCAGGTTCAGCTTCTTTATACTTATTTTCCCACTTATTTTCCACCAGTCCCAACCGGTGTAGTGCCCCTCTCACATTTAATATTCTTAAAATGAATTCTGTTCCACTAAGTTATCCTTAAAAAGCCACTGTCAAGGATCATTATCCTACCTCTCTATATTTATATAGAGATGGAGAACCAAATGGAAAGATTAGGTTCTTTGTATGAATTCCCAGCATATAAGGCCTGTTTGAAATACCAGGCTGACAGTGTCCTGACCCTAAGGCGTCCTCAAGGAGCTTCCCAAGGGGTCCCATGAAGGTGCCACCATGGCAGAGCACCTCAAGCATGGGCAGGTCCTGCACCTCAGTGGTGGGAGCAGAGAGAAGGCCCTTTCTTTTCTACTCATCTTTTTCATGGACATGTAGGACTATTCACATCCAGCCCAATGTAAAAACAAAGCTGACTGATGCATGAACCCACTCCTATTCTCTAAATTAGGATCAGCCCTGTAGGATCCTGCCCTTTGAGAGAATTGGTTTGCTCAATAATATTTGAATTCCTCCCCTCCCCACTCCAAAGTCTGAAGAGTCCTATAACCCTCCTGAATGCTATTCCTCCTTCCTACACATTAAAACTCAGGAACCCTCTCTCCTCCCTGCCCCCTCAGCTGCCACTGTCCGAAACAATCTCCTGGAGGATAAATTCTTCAGGAATAATAGACTTTCAAAAGGCCATGAAGATAAAACTTTGTAAAGAAGGAAGGAAAACCAACAATGGGGCACTGCCCTATCTAGGTTAAATACATATTTTGGTATATATACTATTTACGCAATCGAGCCTAATGGCTTCTTCAAAAGCCATTAAGGTGTATTAAGTAAATACGTAATTTGGTACAGGAGCTAATTTTGAAAGCACATTATTCTGTTTACAATACATTCTTTCAGGTCTGAAATCTCCTCTTCTGGAGTGCCTGAAGAGTGACTCACAAATGGATCCTTAATCCACAGCGAGGAAATCACCTCCTAAAACCAGACCGGCTGTCTTAGAGTTTACAGAGATGGTTGGAAAGAAAAGAGAAAAGAATCCATATGAAATATTAACCAGCTGAGTGCTCTCCAGTGGACTGAGTCCATGGGATAAAACACATCACCGGTGATACTCTATCTGCCTAATTCACAACATGCCATCTGAAATACCACGACATGTGAGATCCACATGTGAGCACTCGGCTACGGCAGGAGAAGGGTTAGAGGATCTCTGCCTTTCACTGTGAAGTAAAATAAATTAAATGAAAAGTGATGTTTCAGGAAAGATCTATTTCGTGTAGCACAGTACGTGAATTGATGTAATAAATGACAACAGTAATTCCTTTTTAGAGATTCATCCAAGCTAAGACTGCAGATCCAAATGCTCAGGCTTCCAAAAAGTTTGGTTCCGGGTTTGAATTTTTCAGTCTAGGTCACCTGTAGTAGCAGCAAACATGCTGTTTGCTTTTATATGGAAGATTGTGTGCCAGTGTTGGGCCTCCATGAACCTCCTAAGTATTTTTGAAGGGAAGACACAAATATCCTTTCTTTTTACGGTGTGCATTTTGCAGCAGGAATTCTCATCTTATAATAACAAATGCACAATTTGGCCCAATCCCCAGCTGTGCCTAACGATTTAAATGTCAAATCAAAATAAGGGTAATCCATAGGCATTTCTGGGGAAGGCTGTGCACTTCCACTGCTGGCAGCACACACAGCTGTAGATTATAGACTGAAGAATGACTAACCAATTTTTGTTATGCATCTTATGACTGAGGGGAGCAACATTTGCTTTTGAAAGTCATGATGTGGGCTAAGAGATATAAAACTTTAACCTGATCTGTCTGAGCACAGGCTTGGGAGGCAGGAAGTTCTGTGCTCCAAATCCAGTTATCCACAAATATTGACCTGTGTTCTTATACAGAGAACTCTGGCTATTTATCCTAAAACCAAGCCACATAGGAAGTTGTATTAGAGAGTCTGGGGACCAAATTATCTCAATTTTTCTCCAATACCTTGTTACAGGGCATTCCTCAGAAAGGCCTTGCTGGTAACAAAAGAGTGTATTGAACCAGATGTGATTAAACTCAATATAAATGATACATACTAATAAAACAGATTTCTTTGTCTGAAAAACAGGAGAAATTTAAGACAAGGAATGAGGTGGGAGGACTAGATTGAAGGAATAATATTCAATGTTAAGAAAATGAAGTCATAAAATCTTTGTCAAGCATTGCTCAACTCTTCAAACCATATGGAGCATGACTGCTGGGCTTCATATAATGCCCCAAATGTTTTTCATTTTCTATTCCACCATTCACAGCAAAGGCACAGTGCTGTAATCCCGTCCTTCCGTTAACTACCAATTGTTTCTTTTGCCAACCTTTTTGCTTTAAAATATCATTTTTTATGAAGGATAATGTTATATAGTGGAAAACTGTAAAAATTTTATGGATAGCCTTGGTGCTGAGAAAATGCATTCTTTCAACAGTTTTATTATATATATATTTTTTTGTCCATTACACATTTACAGGGTTTTCTCCATTGTATATATGTGTGTTTTATAGTTCATTCTAGACAAAAGGCATTATGTTAACAGTCCTATCATTTAGAACTTTAATTCACTATTATGTTTTTACCTTTTTGTGGAAAGAACATTATTTTTTTCCTTCTCCTTGGTAGTGCTCGCTGCTGTTAATAAGAGTAATGGGTGATCCTAAAAAGGGTTAGGTGTGAATAACCACTCAATGGTTCTCTGAGCGACAAGAACGAGTGAGGAGATCCAGCTCCCAGCACATCAGAGGGGATGATTTAGTTCCAATATAAGGCAGGCTTATACATTGTGTGCCCTCAGTCAAATGTTAACCAGTGCCCCAGTCTCTGTTCTTCCCCCATGTCCTTTCAAGCATCTGTTAACCAGCTCTAGCTCTTGTGACATTCATTCACAGGTAAATCAAGAAGAAACGTGCTCATATCAAAGGAATGAAATACATTTGCTTCAACTTTAAGAGATTCCTATAAACTCCCTTTTTGACATTCCTTCCTACTAACCAGCCCAGTCCGCTCTTTTAAAGATTGACATTTCTTTGCTCTACAGCAGGCCTCAAGCCTTTAAATGTCAGCCTGGACTCCAAAGGTCTAGTTATAATCTCTTCTAGTTCACAACACCCCACTGCAGCCCTACCTTTCTTTGAAGCTGAACTCAAGGCAGGGCTGAGCCACCGGTGCCACTTCTGTCCCTTCTGCGCTCTCCTGAACAGCCCAGTGCCCAGGAACATGAGCCCAGGGAGGATTTCACACCGATAACCACAGCCCAGCCCAGAGACAGCCAGGTTACCACTGCCAGAGGGAAGCCAGACGATCAGAAACTGAGACAGCAGAGGGCCAAGGATGCCAATCAGAGAGCATGACCTCCTGAAAATCTCCTGTTATCCCAGATCTTCAGCCAAGTGGTTTTGAAACTTTTACAGTGATTAATGGGGTCCAATTTGAGAAGAAATTTAAGAGCAAGGGGGGTTTTTTATGCTATGGATTTTGATAGGATACGGTCCTTACTCTTTGAAGCATCTAGTCACATTCACAAATAATTAAATGCTGCAACTTGTCTTCCTTCTTTTTCACCATAAATTGAAATTTGCAGCAATCCAGAACAACTGCTATTGTTATAAGTTTGGGTGATATTTTTAGCTCCATTGTTTATTGCCTTTCATACATGACACTTTATGGGCAGTCCCTGAGCACCTTCTTTCCCCCTCTAGCAGAAGGGGGTTTCAGCAAGTTTCTACCACAGCCAGAGTAAGTTGATCATACAAGACTGAAACTCAGAGGTGGGAGGGAGACACAAATCAGATTTCTTGCCTAGAGGTGGCTATATCATCAGGAAAAATTAATAATTAAAGAAAAAGTAGCAGTACATTTGGAAAGATGAAACCCTAAGTTTCCACTTGCACAAAAATGACTTGCACTACTCAAGTTCTGTGTTTACATCAGTGAAGTAACAGGAGTTATAAATTGTGAATACTCAAAGCAAAGTGTTCTCAAACAACCTGCAAGCCAGATCAGAAATCACTTAACTAATAATTTGAAATTATAAACAGAACCAAAAAAAAAAAGAGCAGCAGATTATTTGCAGACCATTCATAAACAGGAGAAAGAGATTAAATATCAGATAAATGATTCATTATGGATTATTGTCATTCAGCCTATGTGCGAACATGTGACCGGAGAAAACCAGTTACATCCATTCCCTGGATTTTTGCTTTAAATGAGCATGCCCAGTATAGGCTATTGTTTAGTTGGATTACAGAAGCATTTCATAAGAAGGGCTTCCCCATTTATCACTCAAAAAAAATTAGAATTAAAAAAAAAAGAAAAAGTGAGGACAACAACCCTTCTGGAGTCTGAGTATACATATGTTCAAAGTAACTCTGCTGCATAAGCCAACAGAAAATTGGCCCCCAAAATGACTTATAAAGGGATTTTGTAAGACATGAACAGAACAGCATGGGCTCTGGCTAGGCAAAGTATTCAGAGTTGTAATAGAAAACATTTATTTGGCTACAGCTAAACATCCCAACACATGTTAGCATTTGCTGCCAATATGCTTCCTAATTAAGAACAACATAAAATCATAGGAAATCCTGTATCCCTGTCTTCGTGCACTTTCCTTGTATCTTCAGTGTCCTGGCTCTGTTTCTCAAGTAGAGCCTGCACAAGAGAAAGGTTAATTCAAAAGTAATGTTTTGCCAGCCATTAACTGTGTTGTCATTAACAAGATTAATGTACATTCCACTATGCATCACCAAGTGCATTCCCCCTCCCGCCCCCACCCACCCCTTAAACAACTGCTCCTATTAAAACCTAATGAGCACAGCACAATTTAAAGAATAGCACCATTTCTGTTGGGCAAAGTGTCGTCTGTAAACCATATAAAGCTGCAGGATTATTATAGATCTAATTGAAGGGCAGCCGAAAAAAAAAAATCTGTTCTCTCTTGGACTATGAAGTCCTGGCCATGTTTATATATTTTATCACAATGAACAGATTTCAAGACGAAGGACAGACTAGTATCTGTTTTTCTTCCTAGCCCCCTCTTCCTTCAATCTCTACTCTTTCTTCATCTGAAACCGTTCAGAGACTCCTGCTATGCACAGTCCCACACCCAGCTTACCTCCAACTCATCATCCAGTGATTACTGCACAGATAAACAGTTGACTGGATCCTTCTAAACAATCATGAGATACATTTTTTTATAAGCTGCTCTTAGAAGGCCCTAATTCATCAGCATGGATAGAGTCTGGACTCTCTTGCCCAGCCAAATTCACTCTGTTTTTCTCAGCGGAAGCAGCAAACAAATTGCTGGCCAATTATACACAGTGCTCCACCTTCATTTTCATATTGAAAGGGCCACCAGTTTGGAGATCAAAGATCAACCATGAGACGCTTCCAATTTTTCATCAGATTCTTGAGAGTTCTCAGAATTATTTATTTTACTTCAGAAAATCCATACTCTCTGCCCTGCTCTTTTCCTGCTTGGTTGCTTTACATTTCTGTTCCCTCCACAACTTCTTTTTTTTAAATCTATTTATTGCATGTTTTTCTTGGCTCATTCTCACTTTCCATTTTTCATTATTAGTTCTTTATGATCTTCTGTTTCCTTTTTTTTTTTTTCTCTGTCATGGCTGCTCTCCCAGTTGTTCTCCTCTGGGGCCCTGAGTTTCCCTTAGCTAATGAAACTAGAGCTGCCTACCTCCCTTGCTTTTGCAATCCAGCTGTTTCCTTTTTAAAATATAAACTCATCTTTATTCAGTGAAGTTCCTGTGCAGGGTCTGATCCTTTAAGAGGAGATTGCATTTTGTGACAGCAAGTGGGAGGGAAAAAATAAACTTTGCTGGAGGAAAAGCCCTTTGGGTAGAAATCCAACCAGCTTGCTCTTGGAAGGCAGAGCCTTCTCCTGTAAAACTGGGTCGTTATTTTACTTTGGCACCTTGACATTGCAAAAGTCTCCTCGTCAGTCTCCCCTCCCTTTTCCTCCTAAAACCTCCCACCTTGAAAGCTTAACGTTTCCTGGCCTCTGTGAAAGTGCAGTCCAACTAACACCACAAACCTGGATTTTATATGATTAGTCAGTGAAAACTTGCCAACTTTAGGTGCTGCCTGCCAAGTCAAGTCAATTTACTGTGATGCTTTGACTGTGCAAGTAGGCCTTAATCCCCCTTTAATCTCCAGTGTACCCTTGACATCATGGAAATTACTTACAAAGCTAATGTCATCAGATGATCCATGTTAGCTATTTCAGTGAATGTTCTTCTGCACAATAGAGCAAGTTTACCTTGCAAGACACAGGCCCCAAAATATTTTCGCTTAATGAGCCCAGCAGATATCATCTTACAAACGGGGAATGAAAACTCCTTCTTCTGCACTGTAACTCCCCAAGCCTCATGTGACTTGGAATTTACATGCTAGCCAAGCATCAGGTCAGTGTATTTTATTTCATGTCTGATTGATTGGATAAAGAGATTTGCATAGTAGCCACAACAGCCACGAGTTATTAGGAAGGCAAATTTCCCTTTTCAACTCTGCAAGGCCCCTCTTGTGCTGAAAACATTTGTCCAACATAAAAATTTCTACAAGAATCATTTTTGAAAGTGTGTTCAGCCACCAAGAACATAACGGAAATGGAAAATTCAGGCCATGCTGTGCATGTGGCAACCGAGGTGAAAATCAGCACATCTGACAGCAAGGAGCCAACTCTGGTATTATTTATTGATTTAATAATAAGGAATTCCATTTATATAGTCCTCTTTATCTCAAAATGACCCATAGTTCTCCACATACCCAAAAAATCATGTGGAATCTATGTAAAAGTATGGTTTCAGCCGTGACAGGAGCAGTGCCAGTGCTGGGAGAGAAACGGGACACACAGCCATCTCCCAGCCAGCCCGGTCTAAGGCTGAGGCCAGGGTTTAAGACAGGAAGTGGAAGGAATGGTATATACCCTCACATCTATAGGATGAGCTCATGATTTGGAGAGCAGCAAGGTCACTGGGGTCAGCTATCTCCTGTAAAAGAAGGAAAGCCTAGAGGGCTCATTTTAAAGGTCTGCAGAGGTGAAGCTTGTCCTTGTGTCAGGAGGGCAGTGCTCTGCATAGGCAGTTTGTGATTAAGGACTGACTCATTAGTGTCTTAGAGGGAAGAGGAGTCCTTACAAATGCTCCTTCCTGGGTCACTCAAGAGGCTTTTAGGAGTGCCTCATCCCAGCACCATCCTACCTCTCCCTCATTTAGGTTTGACATTGCCCTTTGAAAGCCAAGGAGATGTCTAACATTCATTTGCTTGGGAACAGGACCAGATACTTCACTTGTGATACAAGATGAGAAAATAACACACAGCAGAACCTCTGTGACCAGACAGACCCTGAGAAAAAAAACATTTGCATCTATCAAAATGAAAGTGCTAAAGATTGCATGTACTTTATCTGTGTGCAAAGCTCCTTCTTCAATTGCAAAGTGCAAAACTGGATGTGCAGGACCAGTATTTACGTAGGGTCTTGGCACATTTGAGAATAAAACACTGACTTTCCTTCAACATATGTCTCCAGTCAACTAAAATTTTGCTCACTGTGAGAGGAGATCTCTTTTCTTCCACAGACATGTGACCCCTGGGACAGCAAACGGTGGCTCCATGTCAAAGGACGTTACAACAGTTGAGAGAGAGAGTAAGAGACAAATCCAGTTTCAGAGTTTATGTGGTGAATAGATGTCTCCATCAATGGTGCTAATCTGTGTCAGTGAGAGAAAGAGAAAATAAAAGTTGACCTGGGCAACAAAAACTAAGAGAGTGTTTAATTAGGAAGGTAAAGTACAGCCACCCTGTTTGAGATTCACTAATACACTGAGCTCACAGCCTCCCAAGCTCTCACAGCAATTTTTAACTAACAGATGCAGTCAAGCTTTCCGTTTTATATTGCCCTCATAACTCATGATACACAATCTTGGGCTGCTTTCAGAAGGTCCAGCTTGCGATTTCATTCCGGAGCTGTGGCGCTGCTCCGCTGCCAGCACCTGTGCCCGACATCTGATCTTAGGGCTGGAGCACATCCTCTCCCCCCTCTTCCCTCTGCAGGACTGGCTATGCCAAGCCAGCTAAGAAGCATTCCAGCAGATTATGAAGTACAACTATCTTGGCCCTCGCTGCTCAGAAGAAACTGGACCTAGCAGGAATTTCGCACGCCATTCTCATGGATCTAAAGCAAGCTGTATGGGCAGGCCTGCGCGGCAGTTTCTGTCCATGTGCTCATCCGTGACCACGGGACACGCGGATCCCGAAATGCTATGATTAGGTCAAGGATAATGGCAGGGACAACTGCTGTGCTGAAACATGGGATCAATGAAATGAACACATTCTCAGAAAAGGTGGCAAAGACGTAAATGGGAGTCACTGATGCTTCCAGAGAATGGCTTGGGTTACTGAATCCATACGAGGACAGGGGTACCAAACATGAGGGAGAGAGGAAATGGGGAAACACATCGTGTTGAGTGCTGCCTCAGGAATATTAAGGCCTCCTAAACAAAGGCCATTATCTCCAAGCTAGGCATTTGGATAGAGGGAAGTATGAGCCTAACTCCAAGCTTCCACAACTCTAATCCTCCTGGGACAGCGACAGGAATGAAACAGAAATCCCTCAACACAGTCGCTCTTTTTATAGATCCCAAAGCAATGCAACAAAGAATGGAAAAGCACTTTGGTGCACAGGAGGGGTCACGACAGATCAAATGATTGAAAAGGAAAATATGAATTTCACCTTCTCCTGAACTGTAAAAAAGAGGAGGAAAAAAGAAAGTTCACCATTAGCTCCCTCAGCTGAAGGATCCAAAAGGGCTTTCTTTTAGTCAAGACTTCTTTTCAGAATATTGGAATCCCCACAAAAAATCCTGCAGCTGTTTTAACAGGAATCAGTGGGCATTTCCCATCAGTTTTGAAGGTCAGAGCTCTGACTCCTGATTGTCAGGCAGGTGAGATAAATGGGGCTAAGGCCAGTCCCACAAGAGGTATTGAGGCACCTCACTCCCACTGAAGTGCCTAAATATCTTTGTGGATATGGCCTTTAATCTTTGCATGAGCTGTGATCCCAGCAGAGAAATCTGAGTCCTCTAGATGAAATCTTCACTTCTGCCTGATCCAGGGTAATTCCAAGGATTACTACTCCGAATATTGGTAGAATCGACTGTCATGCTGTTTCCAGGCAGACAGCACTTTAAAATACCCAGCTAACACTAGATGCACACTGGGCTCCCGTGTCAAGCTAAAGGATAGGAAATTGCAGTGAAATCCTATTAACCAAGGGCATTACAGTCATTAAGTGAAGCGCTGAATGCAATTTTGTGCTGAGGAACAAGGGGAAGGAGATAAAAAAGGAAACTACATCTCACGAGGGAAGGGAATTCCCCTTCCTCTCAGAGGTAAACTTTGGGCTTTGGAGACATCTAGAAGCTTCAGAAGCAATACATACAACAACTGACACATGCTATTTTTTTTATTTCTTTAGTGCAAGACTTCATGCTTGGTCTTGTTAGCAACCCTGATACTTTATGTTCCCTTGTGCCCTTTAATGCCAAGGGAACTGATAGGCTTTATAGTCCTGTAAACAGGGAGCATTCCACCTCCATCCGCCAAAGCATTTAAAGATTTTATTAATCTGATGTCTTAATTGTTTTTGAGATTAGGAAACAGCAGGGCCTTTGTTCTGACAATCTGAGCGCTCTCCTGGAGAAATGTCAGAAGTTGTTGGGTTTTTGTGTATTGAGGTTGTTGATAGGACGGGGAAAGGAACATGACTCAGTGCAGGTGATTCATAAGGATCACAGACTAGAAGCCAACTTCTTTGGAAGCTCATGACGTTTCATAGGTCAGGAATAAAAACGTTCTGCTGGGTCGTCCCCGCACGGTAGCTCTGTGGCCACAGAGCTCTTGTTCCACCCATCTATCTGTTGTTGTCTGCCAAAAGTACAAATCATGTTTGCTCACATTTCAGGGCTGTTAAAATAGGAGCAAAGGACTTTTCCTCCTGGATTTTACACCAAGTGAAGTAGGATATTTAGACTGATTATAGCTCTTTCCAAATGTCACGCCAGGGTCAGAGTGGGATGAAAATGAGATTACCAGAGGGGACAAGAAGAGGGAGGGACCAAAAGGAGAGAAAGACAGCATTGGGAGGAAAATGGAAACCAAAGTGGAAAAATCAGGCTACCAAGTCTCTACCAAAAGTCTCCACTGGGCTGTTGAGGCAAGAAGACCAGACATTATTGAACAAGATAGCCCATAGCTGTTGGGTAAGCAGTGTCCCTGCTAGTCACCATAAGTGTCCTGATGCAATAAAAAGAAAAGGACATGGTAGAAGTGTTACACAACTTGGGCAATACCCTGTTCCAACCAGAAGAGAATGGGGTGGAGACAAGGAATTCCAAAGGGAAGCAGTAATAAGATCTGGACCTCTGTAAAGCATTTCATGGGGAGGTACCTACCAGCAAAGCTTGAATAATCCAGCAATGATTTGGCCTTAGGTCTGAGGGGATAGAGGTGGGTCATAATGAAGAAACAGACTTTCCATATATCACCCAGAAAGACCAAACAGTACAAGATTGGATCTGGCTGCTCTGTGGACTCCACCTAATTATGCTGTATGGACTCCACCTAAATGTACCTGTGAGCTCCAGGGATGGTTCCCGCTTTTTCCATGCAGGATAGTCCAAGCTAACAACATTTGGAGTGTCCTTTCCCATGTATCCATGAGTTTTGTCGAAGAAATGCCCCTCAGCCATTACCCAGCCCCATGAGTTTTACAGCAGAGCAGACACTTTACAGAGTGGCATAGCCAGCTTACCCTGTTGACTTTCTAGTAGCAATAGATTTTTTTTTTCCTTCGCTTGAGACATCTATGAGCTTATTTACAGAGTCAATTAACAAAAGATAACCTCCCATTGTGCAATCATCAATAAATCAATTGTGTTAATACTATCTTGGAATGTCCTCCACTATTTACTTTAATATTGTTGACTGTCGGCACTTAAGAAAGGCAGCACCTTCTAGTTTCACTTGATTATGGGCAAATGGATTTTGTAGTAGCCATTGATAAATATAAATTGTTTTGGAAAATATTTAAGTTTGTCAAATTTAACCCTTTGTTATGCATTAAAAACTACCCCTTATTGAACATGTTTGACAACTGCTTCAAGAGAGTCAGTCCCACACTCTAAGACCATACTACTGCCACTGCGTATTTTGGTGGCTTACCATTCTCACAGCTCCTTCCAACTGTGAAGTGTAATTATTGATAAAAACATATAATTTAAAACTTAATTAAACCATCCAGCTCAGTAAAGTGCTTTTCTGTCATTTGGCAGATTCCCACCCCAGGTAGTTTATTTATCCATAGCTGACGTGTTGCTGCATTTACTCGCAGTGAGTAGCAGTTTACTCCACGAGCAGTGCCACTGCTTTCAACCCCACGAGGATGTACGATGCCACATCCATTAATGTTCATCAGCACAGAAGGGTCCGTTAGTCACGCTGAATTGTGCCTGCTTCCACAGCAGGATGATTTATATCTACAGGGCTGCTCAGCATGAGCAAGGACAGTGGAATGTTTCCCTAAATAGACAATATATAGGCATAGGAATGGGGCAGGGTCATGTTAAGGAAATACGATGCCCTCTGCTCATTCTGCAAGGACCTCCACCCAAAGCTCCAATAAAAACATGTTGCTTTTGGGGCAGAATACAACGCGTGGCAAAGGGGCAGTTTAGGTTTTGTTGCAGGATGTTTGCAATCTCAGGCAGCCAAAATAACCCGGTTTTTGGTAGACATGTATTTCAGGTTTTTCTTCCAAACGTACTAAGAAAGAGGGTTTTTTATGATATGGCTCCAAGACAGCATTAAGAACTTCTGCTTTTACAGAGGACTAATATAGAATCCAGAAAGTTTCTTAAAAAGAGACAATGGACATAACTAGTGTAATTCTTATGCCATATTACCTTTGAGGTAAGAAATCAATTATTTCACTTATTCTCCTATTGCTCCAGAAGTCAGTAGCCTTGGCAGTAAATTGAATATTATGCTGCCACAGACAGCATCTTCCTTGTCAAGTATGTATCTCCATTCTTCTCTTGATGATGATTGGTGACTTAAAAACTCACATGACTTCTAGATAATAAATGAAAACTGTCATTGTTCTAAGGCTGCTGGGAATCTTTTTTTTTTTCCCCTTTCCTCCGCTTTGACCTCATTGTGATGTATTGTCTACTTTAGGGTGTTTGGAAAAGTAAGGGAAATACTAGGCAAGGACTCTTAAAGAAAAAACAGACCTCTAATTAGATCCCTCCAACAGACCCTGCAATGACCCTGTTCAGACAGGCATTAATGGATGGGCCTAACCTCCACATCTGTAGTGCTGTCCTGGTCAAAACAGCCCTGACAGAGGCTTTTTGCTGGTGCCCAAGCTGCTGCCAATCTCATCTTCATCTTCACCGTGGGCTGCACATCCCTGACAAGCCCTTTGCATGGGTGCTGGCAGTTGTGTGAACACACACCCAGCCAGGACAGGCCATTGGACAGTCTGAAAACCAGCCTTACTGAGGGATCAAAGGGACAGCAGCTCTCAGTCAGGTTAACCTGGATAGATATTGGGTGTAGATGTGAATTAAATTGCAAGAGCATATAACTAAGTCCAGAACTGCCTTCTATCAGCAACCTGTGGCTGAACTGACCACGTAACCACTCCTGGAACTATCTGCACACCTCTGCAGATTAAACATTTGATATTCATCCATTCCTTTTTCAATCAAGAAAAAAATTCTTAAAGTGGTTTTGTTCAGAGAAAACCTTTGGCTCAAACCCCATACTAGACAGTTCCAGAACTTCAGGAGATTTCAGTTCTTGTAACTCAGCATAACTTCAAAACCCAAACTACATTTCACTGTTCAAATGCTTTTTGAATTGCTCATCTGGGATATAAATCAGAATTAGGTTTCTGGAAGAAAGAAAATATTTTGTGTTTTTAGAGGCCTGTAGTGGAGCTGGAACTGAACCAGCTGACTATGGGGAGGCATGAGCAGAACATGACAGAGGACTGAGAACTTGCTGACAGGGCAGTTCCTTTGAAGAAAGGGGCTGTGAGGGAAAGGAGTCACAGAGCCGGATGAAATGCACAATGTGAAAAATAAGAATTTCAACAGTTTAGTCATCCTGCAGTTCAGCCATCATTGTGTGTAGGTGAAAAATACAATCATATCACGCAGCATCTTTGATTAACCTCTTAAATGAAGAAAATAATATACACCAAATCTGGTGTCTACGTCTGCTTCTATGGCTGCATATTGACATGTTGGCTAAGGGAGACACAAAGTCTGGAAAAATAAGTCAGAGAAGGGTGTTGCCCGATGGATCATATATTTCAGCACAAGACAAAATGGTTTGGATAGGTTTTGTTCTTAGTTCTGTAGTGATCACATTTGACTCTTTGTATTAAGTAATTATAAAACAAAATTATTAAAAGAAAAGAAAGGAAGAATAAGGCCTGATAAAAAATAAGGGAATATGATGCAGATAAAATATTTATTTTAAATATAGGAATTAAGGATAGGAATTAAGAAATATAAAAAGACATATAAAATGTATGTAAAGGCCATCATTTAGCATCAGGGAGCCCCTAGCCAATGCCCACTGATGACACTGATAGTTTTAGTTGCTAATTTTCCTTGTTGGATGAATCAATCCTAAGGTTTTTGAAAGTCTGAGGCAACATGAGGAAACCACTGCAGCAGAAACATCTCCTTTATATCACTAGGAAGTTCTTTTAATTATACTATTAGTAAGTGCTTCTGAACATGTATCTCTTCTGCTGCAGTCCTATGGCATCAAGCACTCTGCTGGCTCTCCAAAAATAAATAATAAGACAGGGCCTACCCCTGCAGTATGGATTTATGCTCCTGCCTTCTGAGGTAACACAAAAATAAAGCAAGAAAGTAATAATCACATGGAAATTATTCTTGTGCTTTCTTATGTACACACATATCTATACATGTGTATAACAAAATCATGCCCTAACCACTCACCTTGTCAGCATATAGGCATTTAAAATATTTCCCACCTGCACTGCACAGAAGACATGGCTGAATAACCTGCTCTCACACTGAACTGGAGGGAGAAATGAGCGATACATTATAAATAAAAATAGTCATGGAAGCAGCCGGTCCATAATCTCTCCTTATTATCTCTAGATCTGCAACCAGACTTTCAGAAGATGATGGGCTGTGTGAGACAACCCTTGCCCCTTTTACTCACTCACCCAGGTGATCTCCATCCACTTGGGTACAAAATAAGTAATGCAAGCAGAATCTGTATTTAAATAATTGTGGCATAATAGAGGGAGTAAAGGCTAAGAAGGAACTGTTCTGGTCCATTGGGTAAATATTATGATCTTTACAGTGGAAAATAAATGCCCAGCTATCTATGAAACCAATAGAGCTGTTCCCGTCTATCAAATTATACCTTGTGTTTTTAAAAAACAGTTTTAAATTGAGTAGCTCTGATCTATAGAGCACATTATATGGTTTGGAAAGACTCTGAATACATATTTATCTGGAAAATTTAAACATCTCCCTGTAAATAACAAGCACTGGGGGGGAGGGGGCGGGGAAGTGGAAACCCTGATTAAATATATGATTGCTTTGCACATAAAAGCAGACGAACAGAGAACACCCCTTCCCACAGGAATTCGAGCCTTGTCCCTTGTCTCACAGGCTGAAATGTGTCGAGTTAGGTCAGTCTCAGATGAGGCACCTCCAAGGAAGCCCTGGCTATCGCAAGGAATGGTGCTGACAATTCCAGTTCACGCACTGTTCTCTGAGTCAGCGCTGGATTCCTTTTCTGGCCTGACGATGCTGAGGTGTGCTGAGTTGTTGTCTTGCAATATGTTGGAAAAAAACCTCCCCTCCCCAACTGCAGCTCATTAAAGTTTCTGCGGCGCGCTTTGCGAGGCCGGGGTGCCAAAGCCAATGTTCTGAAGAAGTTCCAGCAGAAATAATTAAATTCCCGCTCAGGTCTCCCTGCAGTTCCAATCGGATGTGGAATGCTTCCTCGCATTCTACCCTGGTGTGCAGTGTCACTGTACACCATTAGACAGCTGTTGTGCTTGAACCTTGGGATAACTCCCTATCGGCAGTGGGTGACGCTAATTCTGTGCAACACTCATCCAACTCACAAGGCTTTTGCTGGCTTAATTAAGGTGCTGGTTAAAAACACTCTCAAGAAAGTATAGTATATATGTATTTTTTTCCCCTTTTATGCAACATGTATATTTACATGTTTAACAAATAAACCACGTGGTTATCACAGCAAAAAGCAGGAACACAACATGGATTAATGGCTGCAGCACCATTTGTCCATATCTGCAGGCTAAGATGGATTTGACCAAGTCCTGCCCCTCAGTCCTTCATGCTAGTAATGCATGTTTTAAAAAATATTTTTCTTTGTCTCCACAGTACTGTAACTCCAGGTCAAAATGTCAGAAGAGCTTGATATTCTTGCCTTTTTTCAGGTTTTGTCATACCATTATTTAAACATAGGTTTTTGGATTTAATTTGACAATCTTTATGTAGTTGCTGGCATGGTAATTGAGTCTACTTGTCTTTTTCAGGACACCAGAAGATCTAACTAAGTCAGAATGTCTCAGTTACAGTCCAGATTTCTATTTATTACCTACCTCACTAAGAAAGACAAGGTGAGTTATCATTCAGTACAAAAAACCTGAAAGGCATTTATATGCTTGAAGTACTGTATAACCACCCTGTACAGAAGCACAGGGCTTAAGTAAATGTGTTACAGCACAGACAAACCCCTTTGAAACAATACTATTGAGCCCAAATTGTCTCTGTAACCGAGGGTACAAATCTAGAAAGCTTACCTCCCAGCCAGGACTAAAACAAACCCTTTCAGAGATTATTGATACAATGGCTTATGACAGATTGCTCCTCAGCCTTACAACTCACATGCTGTACGATAAATTCAACGTAAAGTGACAGTCACAGCAAGTGTTCAAGGCTGTAACTAAAAAAAAAAAAAAAAGAAACCTAATTTTTACTGAAGTTAGAACTCCAATGAACGAGAAAATGTGAACATATACCTATGTATATATCAAAGCTGCAATCTCTGTAAATGCCATCACCATTACTTATGGCTGGGATGATGCTAATATTTGAAAATATTTCAATAGGAAGCCAATTTCCAACCTGCAAATCGTAATCACAAAGACAATATTTCAAGGCTTTTCTTAGGAAAGGATGTTAGTGGACCAAGGAAAAAGAAAGCTGCCTGTTCCACTTATCTCAGCAGATTGGATGAGGGCATCCTACACCTACATCAATTTGGGTGGGAAGTGCCCTCATATTCTTTTTCATCTGGGGCTACTGCTTGTCTTTTTAAATTAGGCCCATTTAGTGAGCAAAAATATACATAAAGTTTGCTATCATGGGTAAAAATCAGTGTTACCCTTTTCAGGTTTAATCCAATTTTGTCCCTCATGTAGCCTTTAGCTAATAGCAGAACACATGGAAGAGACACCTTACTTGTGTTCAGGTTAATACTGAAATTATGAGGAAAAAAAATGAAGATTTACTTACTGTAATTGTTTTTGTGAAGCATTTTATTTATTTAAGTGCTGGACCTACACTTCTTCCTGTTGTAATGTATTTTAAAACAAAATCATAAGTAAGGAGTTTAAGTAAAGATTTTTTTTTTCTTTTACTTTCGCTGTGCCATTTGACTGAAAAACCCTTATACAGATTTATGTGAATTATAAGTAATATTTGAATTTTGGTTTTCCCAACAAAAAAAAAACTTTAGGTAGATAAGCTATGGAGAGTACTTTTTAGGTTATTAAAAAATGTTGACATTTACTGGCCAAGTGCCTGGCATGTAGTTGCAAAGGTCATCAATGAGTAAACAGACATTAATGGTTAGCTGGATAACTGGTACATAAACAGGTCATATTAATAATTAACAGAGAGGAAAACTGGCAGTTTATGGCAAGCTTAGGAAAATAGCTAATAGAAATAACTTTGGAAAGGGCAAGGACCAATATTTCAAAAGCATCAGAAAATCAAACCTAGAGGAGCCTGAATTTTAAGACACATCTTTCTCATTTTTTCTACTCTCTGTCATCTTATGAACAGATTATTTTTTAATTCATGGAGAGCAAATTTATTTGAAACACTGAAAAAAGTACTGCACAGCTGTTCATTCTGCAATTGATTCTCAGACTGATGCTGTCCTGTTGACAACCCTGCAGAATATAAAATATTTAAAGAATTGCTTTCACCCTCAAACGTATCACTAGTCCCTTTGTTCATTACAGGAAAGATATTAAAATATATGAATATTTGGATTTAACATTCCATCAGCAATCACTGGAGCTGCTTATTAATTCTAAATATATTCTAACTATAATTTAAATTGCCGATGGTAAAAGTTTTACCAACACCTTTTTTTCCTAAAATATAAATTCTCAGCATTTCTCCCCCACATCCTAAAAACTGAGATTTTTTTTCTCAATTCCTCTTGGCTTGTCAGCTCAGCAGCAGTTTTCCTGTGCAGTCCTATCTGTTTATTCCAGATGAACATCAAACTCACCATGAAGCCAGGCCTCACTCTTAGGTCCACAATTAGTCCTAGCTGACTTGGCTCTAAATAGGTCCCTGGTTGTTCAGGTTGGGAAATGAAGGCAGGCAGATCTGAGACTAATTGCATCTCTCCTGCCATGTTTTCATCACGCAAACTTCATTGAACATGGATCAGTTGGCTTTTACCTTTAATTATTATTTTAACTAAAAATTATACAAAACGTATAGAACTTTATGTTAGAAGAGAGTGGAATTTCCAGTTTTTCAACAATAATCATCATGGTTCTCATACTATGGGAAAATGTGGAAGAATATTTCTCTGGATAAAAATTATAATTTTCTAGTGTTTAGAAAAATGCTGCTTTTGAATATTAAGCAAAGCCCAGTTATCTGAACATTGAGTAAAATTGGAGAAGCATCTAAGATCATCTGAAATGTACAGTCAGAAAGCAGAGGGCATTATAGGCATGCCAAAAGTAGATGGACTATTTTGTGGTGCAACTGAAAGGGTTTCTGATTATGGGCTTGGAGAGCCAAGAGTCTGCTGTGGGCCTGCAGATGTTACACACAATTCATGCTACTCTGGAAGGAGAGGAGCCTTTCTCCCTGACTTCTAAAAAAATGCAATTTATTAAAGTTTTCTTAATGATATGCAGAAGTCACCCTCTCTGTGTGCCAGCATATGGATTTTACAAATGCAGAAGTATTTATGTTTTTATATATTTTATAGGCAATCTCGGGCTAAAAATGCAACTCAGACTAATAACTTGGCTGAAGAACAGAGAATTAACATTTCTATCTTCTCATGAACATGTGACTATTTTATTTTGTGGTTCCTGTTCCCTGATTGTCAAATGAAATCTAATTCATTATTCTGAAAACTAGTTAATGATAGAGAGCTATTAATTAATACCAGTTTTACCCACCAAATTAAATAAAATATTAAAAATATTTTTTAAAATGTATCTTGTTACAACAGAATAAGGGGAGGGCAGCTGTAGATGTTTTTGCCCTTGATGCTTTTAAGATGCTTTGCCTTCTGGCATCCTGTTTGGTATCACAGAAACACAGACTGGTTTAGTTTGGAAGGGACCACAGAGATCTCCTGGTTCCAACCCCCTGCCATGGGCTGGAACACCTTCCACTAGATCAGGTTACTCAGAGCCCCACCCGACCCGGCCTCAAACATTTCCAGGGAAGGGGCATTCACTGGTCCTCTGGGCGGCCTGTGCCAGTGCCTCTCTACTCTCATAGTGAAGAATTTTTTCTTGATATCTAATCTAAGCCAGCCCTCTGAGTTTAGAGCCATTCCCCTGTGTCCTATCACTGCATGCCCTTGTATGACCTGAGGTTTAATCCCACCTAAAACACTTCACTCCCTGCATCCACTCATCCCATGAACTCTAGTTCTGTCCAAAGACTAGCACAGGTCTAGAGTTACTAAAGGCCTCTAGATTTAATCTAGATTTGAAAATACATCTTCACACAGCAGAAAGCTCTGTGAAGGATGAAGAGCTGTCCATTTGGTGTGGGTGTCTGATTTGTCAACTGCTTGTTTCTGCGGCTCAGGAGACTCATGATAGCAAAAGGTCAATAGTTATTGATGTTCATTGCAACAAGATTCTGTTTAATGTTTTTAGAAATAGACCATCTCCTATTTGTTCAAATTTCTTATTCAATGCAGCTAAGGTTCTCAAGACGTTTAATGGCTACACTTAAATATACAACCTATTCTTATTCTTGGACAGCCATATTTCTCCACCCTCTTCTTCCTTTACATCTTCTTCCTTTTCTTATAAATTTACCTTAA
This sequence comes from Falcunculus frontatus, assembly GCA_013398115.1. Classification (NCBI taxonomy): domain Eukaryota; kingdom Metazoa; phylum Chordata; class Aves; order Passeriformes; genus Falcunculus; species Falcunculus frontatus. Next base: position 819,449 of record VZRV01000635.1, read on the forward strand.
AAAAAAATCTATCTATAATTAACTACGCCATTTTATAATCCTTTTCATGCCACTAAAATGTATTCTGAAGAACTTTACAGTCTGAGTCAAAAGGGCATTTTGGCAAAAGAATGTTGCAGCTGCGTTGTCTGAAACATCTTAGAAGATAGCGTCCACGGGGAGCAGGAGAGCTCAGTACAATACTGACAGATGTAAATAACAGTGTCACATTTTGGGATGAAAACCAGTTCATGGTTGTGCTCATTAAGAGCAATTTCTGTGTCTCTGCAAGGCTCCACGAAAATGGGGGGGTCTGCACCCCAGGCAGCAGATACTGCAGCAGCAGAGACTCGCTTTGCACTGCTAATCCAGTTAATCCCGGTGATTTCAGGGTTCCCTCTGCAGCAATGCAGGGAGAGATGTGCCTGGGAGGAAGGGATGAGCCTGAAAGAGATAGTGGGCAAGGGCACAGCAGCAGATTCCCCCTGGTCCTCCTGTTTTCCCAAGGGAGAGCAGGCGAGCCACGGTGTCTCCAGCCATCAGGCCACAGCAGCTAACATGAAGTGACACTTTTGTCCCCTGAAAATTTTACTGCTCAGCAGAAATAATGAAGCTGTGTATGGTGGACACAATCTTCCCCCAAGGCCCTAATTTGGCAGCCCTTCCTGTGCTAAACCCACCAAGGAGATCCAAAATAGGGGCTGTCTGGAGGATGGGAGGAAGGAGCACATGCACAGGTTCTGCTCCACCATCCAAGCTCCAGCCTGCAGTGCCCATCAGCAGGCAGGAAACTGCAGTGTGAGCTGGAAATGGCTGTAGAAAAATGTGTTTGGGATTTCAAGGGGAAAAAATAAAAATAAAAAACACACTAAGAAAATAAACCGAGGAATAAAAGTGTGAAAGCCATTAAAAAACGTGGTTTAAACTTAAGAATAAATGCAATGGCATAGTCACATTCTTTAAAAGCTTTGCTCTGCTCAGAATGGCTTTGTTATTAGTGATTCTTAATGCATGAGATAGTGGTTTGGAATAAATCTTTAAGTAATTCAAAACAAGGACTCTTCAGTAAATAGTTGAAATTAAAGGGGGAGTTAGAGTCATCTGGTTTCCATTAGGATGATAAAATAGTTCACTTGAAACCTTTTACAAGATGCTTTGTTACTGGGAGGTGTCTGTGCATCTCACTCCATCACTAGCCATTTGACACAACATAAAAGGCTTCAAAAGCCATGCTAGGCTTCTTAATCAAAAACTAATTGTAATAGATATTGGGGAGTGTTAACACTGTGACCGCTAGGTTGTATCTTCAGTATATAAGCAGGAGTGAACATTAAACACAACCCTGAGTTGATAGGGCTTATCAGAATTTCAGAGTTAAGTGCTAAGTACTGCAGCCCGGTATCTGCACGCTGTTGCTTTGTACCACTTTTGGAGTTAATTGTGCTGCAGGACTTCATCTTCCCAACAAAATTTATAGCATTGGCAGAGAAATTGGAAGCCCGCTGAAGAAATTGTTGCAGTTTACAGGAGTTCTGTGAAACCACGGGGGAAAAAATTGTGGTTTCTACTTCAGCATCTTAGAAAGGTTCCCTCCACAGCCCCTCCCCAGTTCTCCCCATAATAAAAATGAATTGTTTCTCCCTCTTGAAGCTTTACTTGCTGCTAGTGCTGTAGCAGAGGAATTACAGAACCAGCTCCCCGAAACAATGCTGGCCCTAAAATTATCACTAAACTGTCATACGTGCATGCTTTACATTCCCGTATGTCTTATTATGATTGTTGACATGAATATTCACAGTACTCATGGAAACAGCTTTATTGATTTTACTGATACAGTGGGCTCAGAGTTACTGACTTTAACTTAATTCATGCATTTTTCCAGATAACAGATGACCTTAATATTTACACACAATTGCACCATAATAAACCCGGGCCAAATCCTCTCCTGTTATGAACTGTTGAAAATGAGAGTTACTTCTTTTTTAAGCAAGGGGCTCAGAACCAGGCTGTTGTACAGTGAGGAAATCAGAGATATGGCAATTTACCCCAGCTGAGAATGTAGCCCACAGTGTAAAATTCCTTGTTCAGTGCAGTAAAGAGCATTAAAGAGACTGCTATGTTATTTCTCATGAGTTCATTATAACCTGTATACTACCAAAATCTCCAGACAGCTGTGTTCCTTTTTACTCCAATTTCAAACAATATAATTAAAAAAAAGCATTTGATGAAACGTAGACACTTTTACCATTTACACTGGAATGCTGGCACCATCCAAAATCAGTCAGTCTGTAAATACCAGATTAGGATCTGTGTAATCAAGGTTTTTATTCTAGGAAAGAGTACCCAAAAGAAAGTCTCAACCTTTCTTGGTGAAGAATAAGCTTTATTTGTGAAACCCATAATTATCTCAAAGGTTCCGAGAAGCTGAGAGAGCTGCAAATGGTAAAGCAAAACATAAGGAAAGAGTTTTGGGCATTTAAGTGAAGGCAAATAAGGATGATGTACTTTTTCCCTATTAGTTTACTATATAAATGAGAAGACATTACAGAGTGAAATTTAATTAAAGTAATTGACCAAATTGCATTTTGTAGTAGTTATTGTTGTTAGCAGCCCTAACTCCTCTGTCAAAAGGATTTGCTGAAGATTATTTCTAAGGGGTATTTATTATGAATATTAATCTCTCCAGTAAGTACCATCAACATATTAAAATTCACTTGAAGCACTTTATGGAAGACTGCAAACAGAAATGACTGGTGGAAAACAAGGTGTCTAATCATGTTAGCTTGGTTCACACACAGTTAAATCAGAAGTAGAACAGGGAAAGGAAATATAATAAAATGTATATTGGTTATATTATGATGAAAATGTGCTTAAAGGGTGCCTGATTTTCAAAGATACACAGCTGCACTACCAGGAACGCTGATGACTCTGCTGTTTAGGGCAGGTTTTTAAATAGTCTTGCGCTCTCACTGGGGAAGTCTCATTCTCAGCCTGTGTGTTAATTTCTGTTTGATCTTTTCAGCACTTGTTTGCAGGAAGTATATCTTTAAAGAAGGCTATAACTCCTACGGTTATAGAGAACTTGGTTCACAGGTGCCACCCACGCTACTGGTACCAGCAACAGTCAGCTTGGGTTTGCTATTCCATACCCCAAACTGGTCAAGCCCCTCTCTTCAGTAAGGGGAAAGACGACTTTTAATTACACTGTACTTATGAAGGGCTGTACAGAGTTTCATCATTGTCTCTTCCAGCAGTTACATGATGCAGTTTTTTCTCTTCGATGCTGCTCGATCTTCTTGATGAGAAAAAGAGAAAAGTGGAGGGAAGGTGAGAAAGTAGGGATCGACACTGGAAGAAAAGCACAAAGGGAGAAAAACTAGGAAATCTTGACCTGCTCTTTTCAATTTTCCATGCTCTGGAGACAGGGTTTGAGGATTGATGGCTGTATGCTGGAGGAACAAAAGGTGTGTTTATGAGGTTGCCAGGACTGTGATTTGCAGGTTGGGTCAGTCTCCGTCCTACTCAGACTCACCTCATCCTTCCTCTCCTTCACCCCTTTACTTTGAATGGTTTTTTTCCCTTTCGATGAGGCCATCTGCAACTTCCACACGACCTGTGTTTAAAATAAACACCTGGCATCAAATAAGCCCTAAGTATACACAAGTTGGGCGTCCCAAGCTGTGTTGCAGCTTCGGATGTCAGATTCGCTTGTCCTTTTAATAACGGCTCCGATCCACACCGTCTCAGTGCTCTGCCTCTGTTCTGCCAGGAGGCATTCCTTTCCCTTCCTTACGAAACAGGCTGAACATTTTCCCCGTGTAAACATTGTTCCACATCTGTTCATGCTGAAGAACATCAGAGCACCACTTCCCAGAAACCATTCTGGCTATGTGTGACCAAATGTACCGCAGAGGAACCAGCACGAGGTCAGGAATTTCCTCAAAGCTGAGGGTGGGAAGAGTCATTTCACCACAATGCCACAGTTACTAGGATAACTTTTTTATAGGTTTTATTCACCTATTAGCACTAGTCATTGTGGCTGTGGCTGCAGAATCCCTTTGCATAGATGAGGGTTGTGGAGGCCACTGAAGCACTGACCTGAAAGTAAAAACCTCAAACTAACTCTGATCCTGAATAGAGTGAAAAAGAGAAACCATTTCAATTGCTGAATATGACAAAAATCCTTAAGGGAGTCCACTGATTACACTACTGAGATTTGTATGAACTAACTAGGGTAAATAATTAGTCTATATTTTAATTAATATATCAGTGCCTGCTAGCACAATATAGTTAAATTTGTGCTACTATTAGAGCTGAATGAAAGAAAATTGTCCTATTTGTGGTGAAATTATAATCATGACCTTTCCAAGAAAAAGAGAAAGCAAGAAAAATCCTTCAACTCTTTTTGTGCTGAAAGAAGTCAAAAGGTGACTTTAGCTCACCAAGTGCCCATGTGCCTCTTCTCTAGGTAGCAAACCTGAATATGGCAAAAGTGTCTCTGGTGAACAGGGAAATGAGCCACACACACATATATATATGTGACACAGATCACAAAATGAGGGCTAAAAATACAGCTCAATTATTCAAAGTATATAATTTTTTTTTCAAGCTTGACCTTGCTATTACATTGAAGCACCTGTGTCACTCGAAAGGCGCCCTTCTTGCACAAACAAGAAAAAATATCTATGCATTGCAATACAGGCTTGTCCCAAAACCTTGCTCCTCAGATAATATTGTAGGCTTTCCCCAAACTTTTCCTCCATGGATATTGCTGCAGTTTCGGGTAACAGAAAACTCCCTACCCGTGGAATGTTAGCAGTGGTTTTGCACAACCAAATATGATCAAGACACAGAGTGGGTCTCTTTTCCTGCTTCCACAAATCAGACTTTCTTCCTTACTGCCAGAAGAGGCAGCTTCTTACCATCTTTCCATCAGAGCAAGGATGGAGGGATAAAAATTTGATAGAACAAGGGGTAATGATTTAAGCTGAAGCAGGGTAGATTTAGATTGAATATTAGGAAGAAATTCCTTTCTGTGAGGGTGTTGATGCCCTGGCAAGGTTGCCCAGAAAACTGTGGATGCCCCATTCCTGGAAGTGTTCCAAGCCAGGTTGGAGAGAGCTTGGAGCAGCCTGGGATAGTGGATGGCATCTCTGCCCAGGGCAGGGGGTGGAATAAGATGATCTTTAAGATCGCTTCCAACCCAAATCTTTCTTTGACTCGATGATTTTATGATAATTAATCCTTTGGACTTCTCTATATAACAGCTGATCTTTGCAACAGCAAAATGGGCATGTGCCCAGGGCAAGGCCGGCACTCAGAGCTCTAATTTGACATTCCATCAGAACTCCTTTATCTTGAGGATGAGCAGGAGCACAGGGATGTAGAGGGAAGGCTCACCAGTAGAACAGTGTGATGTTCTACGGTTCTATTTTCTAGCCACTGCTCTGATGGCATCTGAAGACAAACCTGGCCCACCCCAGGCCTCCAAAGACATCAGGGAGGTGCCCCAATGCGGGAGCCTGAGATAGGGAACTGCTTTCCAGCAGCAAAGAGCCTAACTCCGCAAAGGAATCCTCCCTGTGCTGGCTTTGCAGGAGGTGAGCCTACTCTTCCCAAGGTGGCAGCTGATCTCCGCTCAGTGGCAGCCAGCGCGAAACACGAGGGCTTGATTTTCAGAAGGTGGGAGGCTTAACACTTGCTGAAAATAAGACCCATGTAAGTTGTCAAGACAGCAGTCACCTTGAAAGATTTAGGCCACACTGTCTGGTGAGTTGGTTGTTCCCCTCACTCTGCCACATTTACCAACCCCCCCAACAATTCCTTCCCATTCAAAAAGACATTTGGTTTTTGATCTCCTCATGAAAGTTAAGGTATCACATTGGTTAATACCAATACCAGTAATTGGTTCCTCTAAACTTTTCCCACTTTTGGCCCACACAAGACTGAGGATAACCACTTCCCTTCTGCCCCAGCACTACTTATCAAAAGCACAGAGTGAAGGAGGCACCACGCAATTCAGTTTTAACATTAATCTTCCCACCAGCTTCTCGTTACTTTGCCAATAAGATGATCTTCCTCACACCACCTTTCGATATATTTGACATCTGTCATAAAACTCAGGTCACACATATCTGTCTTGTGGTAAAATGAGTCATCCTACAGAGACCCATACTACACTGTTCAGGTCTCACCAGAAATAATTATTGATATATTGTCAACACATCCAGCCTACAGTATTAACAGGAGTCATAAATTACCAGCCTTTTTTCTACCCACTGCCTAGCAGGGAAATGAGGGGACATGCAGCAAGAAAACAGGTACACAGCAGTTGGGTGATGGATCCAGGCATGGCCTTTTACTGTTTCCTAGAAGTTTTGCACAATTTAACCATATTTAAGCAAGTGACTACTTTTAGAAATCATTCAAAACCAGTAATAACTTTCCCTTTGTTTTGGTGCTTTTAGGTATCATACAGGTCCTGATCTCTTATCAAACCAACCATCCATGAACTCCCTAAAACTTGTAGCTGATAAACAGTAGTTATTTAGGGAAGAATGGTTACAGAGAGATAGAAGCTGAACTATCTGCGGTATAATGTCATTGACTCCATTGAAGAGAAAAATTTAACCTGCTCTTGGTACTTGCTGTGCAAGAAAAAGGCAACTTTTCTGTTTCATCACATATATGAGGTGCTCCCCAGTTGATTTCATTAACAACTTAGGAATTGGGTTATTATTCTGCTCTTTTTCTTTTAAACTGTAAGCTCACACAGCTAAAGGTGAAAGAAGAGAGATTCCAGCCAGAGATGGAAGAGAGAAAAAGCCTTTCCCACAAGCAGTATCTGCTGCAGAAGAGTCACTGGATTAAAATGCTGTTGCAGTTCCCTTTTGGGATTCCCACCCTTCAGTGGGTTCCCACCTCCATGCAGTTTAGGGTACCAGGGGCTCCCCTTGCTCCATGTTTTGGTGACAGAGGCACAAGGTCGAGGTGGTTACAACGTCTTCCTGCAGGCCCAGAGAGAGGAGCAAAAGCTTTGCTTTAAAGCCAGGACTGAGCTGTAGGTGGTAGTGGGAAGTCGGTGATAGACATCACATGATGTTCTGCTCCATCGGCTGCAGAACAAGGCCATTAGGCTGCTGTGATTAAGGTGTGTTGGGCTGCAGCCAGGCAGACTCTGACCTTGACCTTTAACAGGTGAATACCACGGTTTGCAGCACTCCTCCTGTGCTCTAGGGAGTAGGGTCTGCAATTGCCTGGAAAGCAGAGAGAACCAGGACCACCTTGGGGAGGTCCTCCCTGAAAAGGACATTCGTTTTGTACCAGCAAACCTCCAAAGGCTGCTGCGCTAGAGAACATGGAGCACTCCCTGAAAGAAGGCTTTGGCATAGGGTTTTGCTGAGGACACGGACAGGGGAGTGCAAACCCACCAAATATCACATGCACACAATGGATAAGTTGTGGGAGAATATTCCTTCTTGTATAAATCTAGCCCAAACCCCAATCCCCAGCTTCAGTGCCAAAACCTCAAATCCTTTCATGCAACTTTCATTTGTTTTCGTAAGACCCCAGCTGGGATGACACTGAGAGTGAGTTACCCAAGCAAGGGGGCTCTGCACATCACAGTAACACTCCACAGGCCCAGCAGCAGCTAAAATGTCACCTCAGTATTTTATGGTTTTAGCCCTTCCATATATACAGGAGTGCTGAGAGCACCTCACACTAATTAATAAGCTGCTCCGTATCTTTGTGCATTACCTTTCTTTTCCCACCTTGATTCACATACAAATTATTTTTAGAAAAGGGAAAAAGGTTTCGGGGATGGGGTTTAAGCAAAAGCAACGAAGTGAGGTCTGGCACTGCTCATCTGCTCCGTTCAGTGCCTCAGCAGTGTATTAGGTTTGTGGGAATGTGGAGGAGGGAGAAAATGTGGCAAGCCCCTTCACTCCTGTCACCTCCTTCACCCCAAAATCTCCCAGGTCCTCAACAAGCACCAACTCCTTTCCTCCCTCCCCCTCAAAAAGCCCTGTGGTTTTACTCACAAAATCCTGGTATGAACCTTTGAACTGTGCTCTGCTGCCCACTTTCCATCATTTTTGTAAGGGAGAGCTGTTGTTCCAAGGCAGCTTGTTGTTCTGGAGTACCTGTGGGTGGCACACACTCTGGTTAACAGCCTTACACTGTGGGCACCATGTGATGGCACAGGCACCTCAGATATTCGGTTCAGGTGTCGAGTTCTTGGGCAATTCTGGGCCAAGAAAAGTGACCTGCAGAGATCATTTTAAATCCTGCTAATTACAGTATCCCTGAATCTGCTCTAGTTTTTTTCCAGGTTGAATTTAGCAAAGATGGGAGTGCAGAAGGGCACTCTTGCTTTTCTTCTTGGGCACTGAGCTCTGACACGTCAGAGGATGTCGTCTTTCATTATTAACTTTGGCAGCATTTAAATTAAGTAATATCTTGACAGGGGAAAGGAAGGGAATGAAGGGCCCTGGGAATATTTTTTTTTCTCCTGTTTAATTGTACCGCATTTGATGTGTTCCAAAAAACACTAGAAAAGCTGCTCTTCAGAGACCAGAAAAAAAGTTTATAAACCTCCACCAGTTGAGGTAGTTTGGCAGCACACAGAAGGATGGAGAATTATCATCTGTCCAGGGAAATCCACCCCCCACTCCTCCCAACCCTCTTTCAGCTGGTGCAAGCAAGATGTTCCTGCTCACTTCATCTTCAAACATTTAAACACTTTGAGGACCACACACCTACAGTGCATTATTTGCAGGGCTTTCCGAGCCGAAATCCAGCGTGTGTGTGTATCTGTGGGTGGGAATGGCTGGATAATGTTACCCTGATAGTTGATGATAATATTTCTACCGATTGTTAAGCTTCCTAAGTCTCCACTTTGCAAATGCTTCAGCGGATCGGTTTCTGAAAAACCCAGCTCTCCTTGCCTAGGGAAAGGGACAAGTCAATAACGTGTTTGTGCAGATTACCTTGGAGGCTCTGATTTACTCCAGAGGAAAAAAGTCTCCCTTACACAAATGCACCTTTCTAAACACTTCAGGGGTCACATGGTTCACTGCAGGATTGCGTCAGTACAGCCATAAAATAAGGCGGCCGTTCGAGCTGTCTCGGGCTGGCAGCGTAGCAGGTCCTGCAGAAACACAGATGTGCTGGGGCTGAGCTCGTCAAAAGTGGCTGCCTGCTTGTGAGCTCTCTGCTTTGGGTCCAAATAGACATTAGGAAAATGTGTGAGGGACAAGGGAGTGTGTTCCTTCAGTATTTCAGGGGAAAACAAGCGTGGGAGGAGGGATAATTTTGTCGAGTCAAATTCCTAATTCCCTTCAGACCTGTAAAGTCAGTGGGAGTTGCTTCACTTTCATCTTAACGTGCAAAGAGGGGTGAAGTTAGAACAAAGGAAGGTGGAAAAAAATAAATAAGCTGTTTTTTATAAAGTGAGTTTAAGACCAAAAGAAGCAGCAATGTTCTCAGTGTAAGGACAAAGACGAAAGCAAACTACAATTCTGCGTAATATAGTTTTATCTCATAGTACTTATTTAGGTCCTGAATTCTGAGAAGTTCTCTGCTCATCTTTTTCAAGTTTCCTCTGCTCTGGGGACCCTTCTGGGCTGTGCATGCCTCACACAAAGCATAATATCATCTGGGACTTGGTTAAAATAGTATTTAAGACCAACTTCAGGCCAAATTCTGACTTTATCACGCCTTTGCTTCTTATTTTCCATCAGTGCCTCCTCTTCATCCACTGCATTAAGGCAAATTCTTCTTTTATTTAAAGATGTTTTCAAGGTAAATCCTGCATAACACTCTTCTCAGCTGTTTTTGTCCCCAAAAAATCAAACTTGACTGTACCTTTCTTCCCCAAGCACTTGCAGTCTCAAAATTTCTCAAACTCTACAAGCTAACTATTGCTTTTTGGATAGGGATTAATTTACTACCACTCCAAATTTACCTTAATTATAAGACTGAGTAGTTTTACACTCAAGTTCTGCATGAATTTTTTGTTTAGTCTTGAGGCAAAGAATATCTTTTTAGAGATCCATGGGGGGGGGGCAATTTATATATGTAAACCTGATTCTTAGAGTGTTTACATCTGCCATAGAAAACAAAAATGCTATGGATTCACAATTCAGAATGAGTTGAAAAATCGCAGTTTAGATATTTGTAGATTTCCTGGTACTAAAAGGTTCTGACTTTAAGAAAGCCATCTGGATTCTACTGTAACATATACAGTAAAAGCTGTACTGTTCCCATCCCGATGTTAGGCTCCCATACTCTTATCCTGAGAGCTCCCAGGCTCCCTCTTTCTTCTGGAGAGCACCAAAGAAATAGATTATACAAAAAGTCTGCCTATGCACAGGGGCAGAAACCCAGCATCAAGGCTAAGCTATGCAATAGCAATGAATCACACATTACATTCGGAAAGCAGAGAGCTCCCGTTCTGTTTATCTTTTGTGCAGACAAGTTCCCTGCTCTGGGTCCCTATCTTTTTTGAAAGCCCCATCCCCCATCAGTCCCCAGCTGACAGCCTCATTGTCCCCATGGCTGTCGTGGGAAGGCATGATAGATGGCTGCACCCCGACCCTTTTAGGAGGTGCGTGTTCATGTTATGCTCAGAGACACTTTTTTGATCAATAGTCATTTTGAACCTTTTCACTTGTGGAGACACACAAATACGTTTATGTTTATGATGTATGTATGTATAAATAACTGGCTGGAGAATTGTTAAGATGAGTGAAACTACTTCAAGAGTTTTCAGCGTTCTGGAACCCAAAGCAGTGACATCTCATGAGTAAATGTGGTCATTTGCAGTGTTTGCAGTATTTTATTTCAAAATTTTAGTCAAAGGAAGAGCAGCCAGAATATTTTCATTGTGGGGAGCACAGAGACTTGAAATAACTAGGGTTTGATACTAGCCATATTGCACTTCACTTTTCCTCAGCACAGAATGCCAGCTTGTTTCTTCAAATTAAGACAATATGCTTATAGTGATGAACCTTATTGGCCATCTATCTTCCTTTTGTAATCTGGCTCTCATCAAGCTGAAATGAAGCCATTTCTTCTGACTGTGGCTGATTAAACACAGAGTAAACCTAGATCTCTGAGGAGGCTCTAATGATTCTCCACAGGCCTAGTGTCAGCCCAGCACCTGCAGCATTCAGCTTCCCCATTTCCATCATAAAATGAAGCATCTGTTACAGAGAAGTGTTATCTTTTTATCATCGATGGTATCTTTCTGTTTGAATTCACCTACCCCATTTGGTATAAATTACAGCCATTTCATATGTAATGAATGGTCACACAGGATGCACTCTGGTTATTGGGGGTTAAAAGGGCACAAAATCCTTTTACTAAACCTTTATTTAGCTTGGTGAAAGTTAAGACTACATGGCTTGTGTAAAACCTTCTTTCTTACAACAAACAGGAGGAAATACTTACCACAGCTTAATGCTGAAGCATTTTGATATTGCTTATCTAAATACCGGCCTTTGAGTTTTTTAGAAGCAATTCCTGGAGAAACATTATTAGTTGCAGGGAAGAGAAACAGAGAAACATGTTTGTGCCAAAGACATTTCTGTCTCAGTAACTTGATTAACTATAAGCCTGAGATGTAAAAGTAGACAAGATTTGTATGCTAGAAAGGGTAGTTGCCAGCTTAGAACCCGCTGCAAATCCCACAGAAGTCAACTGGCATATTTTCAATTATTTCAACAGCATTTGTTTGGATCAGGCCAAAGATCAGCTGGCTGTTTACTTTTTGTGTGGTCCACATGCTCCTCTATGTTTTACCTTCTCCAGTTTTCCATCTGAGCTGAAAGAGGCAACATCATCTTAGAAACGATTTATTTTCCTCTGAGGGGGATTTGAGACAACTTTGCCAAGCATTTTGCTGTTTCCTGCCTACAACATGGATAGTCTGGACAACTTCAATCTCAAAGAAGGAAAGAAAAACTCCTCAAGACACTAACTCGGAAATGAAACTTTGCTCACTGAAGTAGTAATATAATTGATGGTAAACGCAGTTGTAAAACTGCTGAATAATTCCACCTATTAACATGTAGCTGCAGGATATAGAGGTGGGGACAAAAACTGCACAATGGCCTTCCTGGTCACATGAATGTGAAAGACGTTATAACATAGCAACCAGTTTGATAACATCTAAAGATTGCAAATAAGAGATGGCTTGCTGTGTTTGATGTAAGTAAAGATAAGGTCTTCAGTGAGCTGAAGAGAAGCACAGAGAGACTCCAAAGCAACTTGCTCACGTATTGGTATGAGACTATTTGAAATACCAGCACCAGCTATTTCTTGGCAAATTCTTGGGGTGTTGAACCATTGAAGTGTTACATAAATCTGGGACAGGAAAGGCAGTTACAGTCCAAATATTTCATTCCTCTCATTGGCCTATGCCACACTCTGAACAGGATGTGCCTCCACTGAGGGCACTGTGATCTACAGCCCAGCACAGCTCAGCAGCCACACAAAGAAACACTGTCAATGTTCCATTGAATTACAGATGTTGAACAATCAAAAAGGAAATTATGATCACCAAAAAATAACATAGCCACAGCCTTTCTGGTGGATCATTTGCCTAGATGTTTTTCATAGTACTCTACAGGTGAAATAATTTTACAGCATAGAAGTAACTTAAAATAATGTACTTTATTGTCACGTTTAAACTTTCAACTACCTGTTTTCTACAAAGCCAGGAATTGCTTAATGGACTCATCAGTGAGAGGGAAAAAATCACCCTTGTGAAAATAATGAAGAATGAACAATTTTGTACCAACATGCATTTTCATGATCTCTTTCTCAACCTGAATTATGTGGCGACTTTCTGATGATCCATTTTGTTGCAAGCAAAATCATATTGTCCTACCACAAGAGCACACTTGTTATTCAAAATAATTAGGACGTGAGTCATCTTAGTATCAAAGTTGGCATTAGTGATATATGGGGCTGATGACTGATGAGTCCGATGAACGTTTGACTCATGTAGACTTAAAATATGCAGCTGAAAATCTCAGTTAATTCAGAAGAGACACAGCAGAGCTGTGATAGCATCTTGTAAAAGCAAGATCCAAGACAAGTAGAAATGCAGTAACACTGGTGATGAAAACAGCTGAGGTCTTTCGATTTCTCAGAACAGCTGAAAAATGGTAGAACTTTTTCATTAAAAATTTCAAAACTCCATTGTTTTCCCCTTGACAAGGTACAAAACATAACAATTTTTTTTCTACTGTTTACATGATATTTTTGTAAGCACTGGAATTATTTTTGTTCCCTGTCCATTTCCTTTCATTTTTCCTTTTTGTTGCTTTAGCTGAATAAGTGAATAATATCCAAAACTTCCGTTTGGTTTGGAAAAGCTATAACAGCAGAAAGAAAAATGAAACTAGTTTAACCACTTTAGAGAGTTTCAGTTTTCCTTTGTTCTCCTCTGTAACTTCTCCAGAATTAACAGTTTGTAAGAATTTGTCTGAAAATAGAAAAAATGAGGAGAAGAAGGATGAGGAGTGCAAAAGGAGGGAAAGGGAAAACTAAAGGAAAAAATCCAAACTACTGCTTATTCTCTTAGAGGGGGAAAAAAAAGGAAAAATTGGGAAATAGGTGTTTAATATTTGTTCCAAACAAAAGAAATAGGAAAATCTGAAAAGAAGCTTTTGTTTTAGTCTTTTCTTGTGGATGCCAACCATTTCCCTGTCAGCAACTGTGTAATTGACTCATACGGTGAACATGTGGCAACTATTTTCAGCTGTATTTAGCCAAGTCTGCTGCCGTGTTTCAGACATAATGAAGGCTTCCAATGCCCAGTAGTTGCTTTTCCAGCTTTACTAAAGGATCTAACAAAAGCCATTGCACCTAACAGCCTTTGACTTAGTTTTAAAAGTAGCAATGTTTGCATCTATATATGATTTAGGGGAGTATCAAGGGGTAAATCTGTGTCTGATACAATTAATTTTGAAGGCCAGCTCTTGTAAGGACTTCCACTTGGTACCCCAGTCAAGGTGTCCCAAAATCAACTACCTTCAAAGCTGCTTGATGCAGTTATAAAACTAATGAAAGCTTGTACTGCAGCAGCTGGACACCCTGAGGCAAACAGAAAGCAATCAGAGTCAGAAACTCCTAGTGTTTTCTTCCTCCATGGGACAGCTCTGGGTGACGTGAAGGGGTTCCCCACCTTCGTGTTAGATCCAAATGTCACTGGAGTTAACAGGCTGTAAAGCAGTGGAGACCACGGAGAGCTGCTCATTTAACTGGGGACTGTAAAACTTAAAGGACCTTGTTTCTACCTGACAACTCACAGAGAAATGTGGTTTGTAATGGGTCAAAAACAAACATTTAAAAATTGGGAGAATACATGTCTATCTCAGCAACAATGACAAACATCAGAGTGTCTAATCTCAAGCTCAATGTTAAAGGATTTGAAATCTCTGAAATCAGTCTTGGGTTTACAATTAAGCCTGTAGCACAGTGCTCCCCTAGAAAAAAATTTGATGATTTCACTCCTCTTATTCTTTTTTAAAGCGATGCTCTTTTACGTTTAAAATCTACGAGTGACACAACTATATTTTTGATCAAGTGTCTTCTTGCTGTAAGACTTTTTTCTTCATTGATTCAAATGCTCTAATATACATAGCTCATATATAATGGTGTCTGTAGAGGCTCCATTAATGGACTGAGACCATTCAGTGCTTTATTCCAAGCCATCAAATCATTCTGTAGTTATTCTGGGGGGAAAAAATTACCCGAGCTAGAATGAAATATCAGAGGTGGACACCAACTTATGTGATTGTGAAGAACAATACATGAAAAATGTTGTGATCATGGCAGGTGAAGAAACTTTGAGATGAAATTGGTCTTTCACAGTAATATCAGTTTTCTTCATCAACAACAATGTATCTGGACAATGCACCAGTGTCATTGACTTTCACCATTTTTAAGGCCTTTAATACTGATTACTGCCCAGTGAATAAAAGCTTTTCTTGTGAGGACTCTGAAAAGGTTGATTATATGTACATTACAGCTGAAAATGGATCAGACGAGTAGTAAGTTATGAAAGTATAAACACAAGAGAATAAAACCATTCACTGGGCTTGAATTACTTTAGTTTATCTTCTTAGGCTGAATTGTGGCTGTGGTCTTTTGCAACTCAAATAAAAAGCATAGATCAAGATGAGATAAAGATAACGGAGTATTGCAAGCATTAGGCAATAAAATCAGTAGCTGGAATGGAAGAAAACTTTGAAAACCACATAGAAATAATTTTTTAAGTTATAGTAATAGACGCAAAAGTCCTCTGTAGCGACTGCAGTTGAGTAAATTAGGCATTGAGACAATAAAAAGATAAAAATATCTTCTCTTGTATTTCTTCATGAAGACATTTGGAACTGAAATTATTCTGACCAGCTGAAGGGACTATCTCTGATGTACCGGTTAAACATTGTTTGAAAGCTTCTAAAAGTTGAGAGTGGTAACAACTTTCATATTTGGGCTCACACAGGATGGTAATTGAGATTTAAATTTTATTCAAAATTCTGTTGTACACTAGGGAAAAAGAAACAATTCTTTTCAAAAAAGCAGTTTGGTTCTCGAAAGAATTGTCCAAGGTGTTTTAAAATCGTGTTTCTTTCCATATCTTACAAAGAAAATTAAGTTTTAATTACTTTATGCTTGTTTTAACATGAAGGAGGCAACAAAGCCATCACTGGAAGAATTTGCCCTGGTAACAAGAGCTCACACCAGGAGGAACACAGCCTGGTCTCCAAGGTTGAGCAGAGTTTGCAGACTGAGCAGTCAGGAAAAAAAATCTCATAAATATCTTTCAAATATGCATTTTTACTCTAACAGTCACAACAAAAACCATGGAAGTCCCATTGTTATTTCTGTGCAACAAAGCACACACTTTTTAAAACAAAAGACCCTAAATTAAATTTTAGCCACTGCATTAAAGGGTCATTTCCAAAAGATGAAAGTACATTCTGTGGCAGTGTAAAAGGATAATAGAGGGCAAAAAAGAATTACAACACACTAGTATTACGGAAAAAAGAGCATGAGTTGTGATATCCATGAAATGTTAGATTTTCCGCTATTCACAAGGCTCTGCATTCTTAATATCTGTAAAGAATGGTCATCTCGCTTGCTAAAATATAACCCAAATGCTCAAGCCACAAGGCTAAAATACTCTAAAGTAGCCAGTCCATCCAGCTGATTCTGCCATTTAGCACTTCTCCTGTAACACCAGCGGTGTAACCTTAGTCCCCAAAAATTGGAGGGCGAGTTATGCCATTGACCTCAGTCTGATCTGGCTCTAGGACAAGCAGCTGTGCAGCCCCTTGAGGCTACAAGCCATGGGGAAACTCCAGGGCTCCGGAAGAGGAAAACAGCCCCAGATACCTCAGCTGAAGGGGAAAGTCAGAGCTCTAACCTCTCCCTGCAGCTGCCAGGAGCCTGAAGTAGTGCGGCCAGGTTTTCAGAGCATCACAGAATGGTTTGGGTTCAAAGGGATCTTAAAGGTCATCTTGTTCCACCCCCTGTCATGGGCAGGGAAACCTTCCATGAGACCAGGTTGCTCAAAGCCCAGTCCAGCCTCTTTCTGAACACCTCCAGGGACTTGTTCCACCCTCACAGTAAAGAATTTCTTCCATATATCTAATCTAACCTTTCCTTCTTTCAGTTTAAAGCCATTCCCCCTTGTCCTGTCACTCCTTGTTCTTGTCAAAAGTCCCTCTCAGCTCTCTTGGAGACCCTTTAGGTATTGAAAGGTGCTGTGAGGTCTCCCCAGAGTCTTATCCTCTCCAGGCTGAACAACCCCAGCTCTCTCAACCTGTCCCCATAGCGGTGTTCCAACTCTTGGATCATCTTATGGTCCTCTGGACTCACTCCAAAGAGGTCCACATTCTTCTTGCCTTGAGGGACTCAGAGCTGGATGCAGAACTCCTGGTGGAGTCTCTCAAGAGTTCACCCTGGCCCACAAAAATGGAGAGATTCCAAATCTCTCCATGAGGGATTTGGAATCCATGAGAGTGTCTCACCTGGTGAGACACTGGAAGGTGCTGAGGCAGCCTCATGTATGAACAGCCAATGTCAGCCACGAGGTTTTTGGTGTTGACGTCTGCTATATTCATCACAGTGAGAAATTCATGTGTCCATGTCTTTAGACACATTGCTCAGACACCGATCCACCTTGCATTAAGTACTGGGGGACACATGAGACCCCTTGTCCTGTCTCACCACGTGTCACAGGCTCCAGCGTGCACGTCCATACACACCCCTGCACGGACACTTGCATGCAACAAGTGCTTCTCAGCCACAGACAAAAACTCGCTAATTAATGTTTGTTAAAATTAATATTTTTGCCAGTCAGAATTAGTCACACTTGAAGCATCCTGAGCTTCCAGTAGGCTGTCTTAATTAAAGTTTTATCTGCCACTTAATGGAAGAATTATTACCAATTTTGATCACTCTGTTTTTCTTTCAGATAACAGCAGTGCTGTATCAGGCTTTGCGTTCCTGTGTACAAAGCAAAGTTTCTTTCAGATTTCAAAGGCAGGCTGATTTATTTTGCAATATTCTACTGCATCCTGGGGTGTCTTGGATCCAATGCTCCCACCCCACATAGTGCAGAAACCACGCAAACAGGTGTTCCCACAAAAGGAAAGGACTCTCTCCATGACAGATATTTTTATGGAAAGCAATACCATTTGCACAGCTTTGTTTTTAACTGCTTCAGATAATTTCAACAGCAAAAAGCCATCAAAGTACTGCTTCTAGTGACAACTGAAGGTTCTTTTTTTTTTTTAATCAAATAATAATTCAGTAACACTGATTTCCCTAATGTACGGTCTATTGCCCTTATACAAGTCTGGAGTAATAGCACCATCATGAATGGAATTCAATCTGGAGTCATTCAGGAGCAGCTGAGATCCAAATTCCCCAATCAGTAACATTTTGTTCCAGACTGCAAAACTTCTTGTTAGAACACAAACACTCTTTTTACAAGAAGAGTTTAAATGAGTTGTTAGTGACGTCTTCACAGAGAGAGATGGAGAATTTATTTGTATTCCACAAAGAACCTCTTCCTCTCTTTAAAAGCACCAGTTGTTTTAATTTAAACTATTATTAAAAGTTTCTTGCCCTGAGTCTGGTGCTGGATGTGTAACTGTACGGCATCTCTTTATCAGTGTAGGAATTCAATGGCATAAAGACCATGCACTGGAGTGAGACAGATCCTTGTATTGCTTCCCTTAGATTGCAAGAATTAATCCAGATTTACACTCCACTCATCCGTAAGGGATGGTTAGTGCCTAAATCTTTCCTCATAACCATGGAGTCGATCCCAACTGCAGGGAAGACGGGATGCTCTACATATTTTAATTGAAAAGAATGGTTTGGTAAACCATAATTCTCCCTTTTTCAATCACAGATTCAGAGCTGGATCAAGTGACAGTATGTCCTAGAAACTGCAGCGTCACCAGCACAGTGGCCTAAGTCAGGAATGCTTTGGTGGCACTTCTAAGCTTTTCTTTCTCTCTTAAAAAAAAAAAATAGCAGCCAATCTTCCCCTTGTGCCAGACTGACGTCAGGAAACACAGAAATCTACAGAATTCTCTTTAAAGTATTTTGGCCGCATGCAGAGGAGCTTAAATAGGATCAGCTCTTTCCTGACAGGTCACAGTATGCTGACTAAGTTTAGTTACACTTTATGATTTCAAAGGCTTCTCCCCAAAAGATACTCCCCTCTCTCCTCTGTTGTTTTTTTAACAGCGCAATGATCAAAGTGCTTTTCAAAATGCTATTCATTACTACTTTGAGCTAAAAAATGAAACCTAAAGTGATTCCAAGCAGCATTTCATTTTAATTTAAGTGATGCATAAATTTTGCACGACTGTTCAGCTTCCTCCATTCAACCACTACAGATAATAAAGAGTTATTTAAAATAGGTAGGATATGTGAATAGTTAGTGTGAAATGATACCATATACAAGCCAAAAGCTGAAGACAAGCCCAAGAACTTTAAAATGCCAAGAACTTTAAACCAGCACAAGGGTACCATGAAGAATTAAGACAACAAGATACAAGTGAAACAAAGTCATCACCTTTGATTTAATTGCTATCATTTTATTCAAGCTTTGAGTTATATGGAACAAAGTTTAAAAACTGGAGAGCTTTATTATTGCAACTGAAAGGGAGCAAGAGGAATATTTCTGCCACTTGCACAGAGTATCTCAAGCAAGTAACATGAAATGCAGCCTTGTGCAGGACTTCAGCAGAGACGAAAAGCACTTTGGTCTCCACAGCAAGTTTATATTTTTATAGTGTTATCTAAAATATCCACTCCATCCAAACTCCATACTTACCTTGGGAGGAAAAGCCAAGCTCTTTCTGCCAGGATTTAAACACACTGTTCCTGGGAAGTGTGTATGTTTTCCATGCTCAGACTGCCAAACGTCCAGCACCAGCACTCATTGCATGGTCCAGTGAGAGTTAAGGGCAATCTACTTCCCCCAAAAAACAGACCTTTTGCTCATTCCACCTTTTTTTCTGAAATATAGGGCTTCTCCAGGGGACCAACTTCATCCTCTAAGTAGGTAGTATATAATGACATAATATTCTAGGCACAGTGTCTGCAAAGGTACGCCCACCTCATGTGAAAGGCTGTTACCAAAAAACATTGCCATCTCTCTGCTATCCTTGGAAAAAAATGAAGGGGAAAAACACATTAAGTGTTAGAGCGGAGAAGGGGGAGCCACTGGCATTTGTGCTGTTGATTCTCTCCAGGTTGGGGGCTGAGAAGTTAATGCATTCAGCTCGTCTTGAACACCAGCCTTCCCTCACGTTATTCATACAACTTAACTCTGGCTGCCTCCTCCTCATCCCTCCTGCTTCGCCTCATGCTTCTCAAAAGGCATTTCTCTGCACGGCACATCAGAAACTAAAAATCTAAGTTGCTATCTTACTTCCAAACCAAGCTGTTGTCAGCATTAAACCTACACAATGCATTACAATATAATCCATTTACAGGGTGTCTTATCATGCAAATAACTCAAGGTGCCTCACAATAAAATAAAAAGGACGAGAGGAATAAACCTCAGCCATTGGAACATACAAAAAAGGAAACCTTGAAATTTACTTTTAAACACGCTAATGGCTCTTTTCTCCCAGTGAGGCATGAAGAGGGACAGGGCTGAGGATTTGAGCAAGGAATTCCTATTAGCATTTGATGGGACTTAAATGTGCAAATCCACCCCAAGATTACTGGGAGACCAGACTCCTTAAAAGGAGAAACTTCCTTCATACCTCGAAGAGAGAAGATTCATAAAGGCACAAATGTTAGAGGAAACCTTGGTCACCAAAAGATCATCTTGTTGGCCTAGATCTAGAGGAGTAAGGCCTAAATTATCTGATTCAGGGCACAAACCATGCAAGTTGTCTATACCACAGAAGCAGAAATAGTGTTTAAAAGTGAGTGTTCACCTTTGGGGCATTCAGGAATGGAATGAGGAGGACTGGAGCACCCCAACCATTAGGAGATAACGGAAAGCATAGAATTCAGTGTAGACTGGAAAGCCTGTGGATATCCCGGCAGAGTTGAACAATTCTTTCTGCTCCCAAAAAAAAATTCCTCTACAACCGTAATAAATCCAGCATCCAAAGTTTGCTGTATTTTCTTATTTAGTGGGCATTAACACAGCACCAGAACCATACTTCAGCTAGCACCCATCTATCACATTCTGACTTTACTGAGGAATGTACAACCTATTTCCAAATCTATACTAGCAGCCATTATAGAATATTTTTATTATGCACTAATATTTGTTATACTTCTAGAGCTCGTTGCAGCCAGCCTTGCCTTCAAGCTGGGTTAAATCTACAGACAAATAAAAAGAAATTTAAATTGCATTTTTACATTTTTAACACCACTCCCTTTCTTTCAAGGTCAAAATAGCCATGGTTTCTGTGTTGCTGAACATCGGCTCTACTCAGATTTGAGTGATCTTTTTCTTCAGGATTTGCATTTCCACATTCATTCCCACAGATTTAAACCCAGAGTGATACTTAAACAGTGAAAGATTTTCCACATCTCTAAATGCTATCAGATATTTTCCTATGGCCCGGGCTAAGCTGTAATGAACTCCTAAAGTTACTTTAAGAAATAAAAGGCGAAAGTAAAAATGCAATTTAAATTGGAAAGCACAGTGTTGTTTGACTTCTCTTGCTTCAAAGTAAAAAGGCCAATTTATTTGCCATTTGAAGAGGATAAAAGCCTTTCTAAGACACTACTTCCCCTTCATCTATCATATATTGCTGGACATGTATGGCACCCATGGTTTGTGGGAGCCCTTCCATAGCCAATTTCAGAAGAGAGAGAGGGATATGTATCATCTGCCTTTCCAAGATCAGAATCAGGTCTGCCTTGGTAAGCTAAGCTTTAGCTTGGAGAGAGTTTTTATGGCTGAGTTATAAAAACCCTGGAAACAGGGGAGTTTATGACAGAACCACTGACAGACCCTTAACTATGGCAGTATTCATGGTTACCACTACAAGACAGGCATTATGTTGGAGGGCAGTAAAGTTAAACCTGCCCATAGGGCATTCCCAAATGTTAACTGCTGGTGCATATAGTAAAATTTTTAGCACAGGTGCACTCTCCAAATAAACTTGACTTCCAGAAACCCCCTTTAAAAAAAAAACAGAAAGAAAAAAAAGGGTTTTCATCTGTGCCACTGGAACTGTTTCTATAGTTGTGA
Organism: Falcunculus frontatus; assembly: GCA_013398115.1. Lineage (NCBI taxonomy): Eukaryota > Metazoa > Chordata > Aves > Passeriformes > Falcunculus > Falcunculus frontatus. Next base: position 841,194 of record VZRV01000635.1, read on the forward strand.
ACAACTACATTTGATTAAAATCTGTCAGATTTATCTTCTTAGCAGGAGGGAAGAAATATGTGTTTTCCTCTGAAAGGAAATCAATGTGTCTTTATGACAGATTCAGAGGGGAAACAGGGATGGTGTCACTTTAAAAGGGGAGGGAGGAAGGATGGGTGACCCACTGGATGTGACCATTAGCTGCTGGCATAATCATTGTGAGGGAATGCCCTGTTCGGATCTTATATTCTGCATTTATAGGACTGGTTTATAGTCACTGACCCAACAGTTATTACTCAGACTCTTAAGGCACAACATCTTCAGTGCAGAGGTACTGTGATTTTTTGTCCTCTTCCTGTTTCTTAATTATCACACCTTAATGAAATCTCATGAAAAAGGCCCTTGGCTTTTCCTTTACTGCTATTATTACAGCTAGAGACTAACCAGTTTCTTTAAAACAGCAGAATAAAAGCAAATTAATTTTACTTGAAATAACACAGAATTTTGTATTTTGGCATGCTGGTTGATTTAGTGGCCGAAAAAAATATTCTCATTGAGACAATGTATTACTGAAATTTAAGAAAAAATATTAACTGCAAGAGTGAAATGGAGCTTGATTAAAAACAGTAACTTAATGCCCTTATCAGATTATTTGACCTTAACAAATGCAATATCAGCTTGGATCATGACATCATCCAGAGTTACCAAACAAAATGGTTTAAAGAAAAATCTAGATATAAATATGCTAAATAGAAACTAAAGAGGGGGCATGGAAGAAATAAGTAATGATTGCACCTCTGAGCAATTGCACTGCAGGAAGATGAAACAACTTGCTCAGTAAGACAGAATTTTGGCAGAGAAGGAGTACAACCTGTATATCCCAAATGCCAGATCACAGTCTTAAGCAGAAAAACACATTCTCCTTTTGAAATTATTTTGAATTTAACCAAGCAAAACCACCATGGCTTTGAATGCCAAGTGATAATCAGAACCATTCCTTCCTCTGCACAAAGTCCTTTTAACAAGGTTCTGCCAAAGGAATCAGTAACTTCACGTGCATCTCCAGCAAGGGCACACAGATTTTTAGAAAGGCTTTGAGAAGATTTCAGTGCTTTAAACTGAGCTGATGTAAGATGTGATGGTTACAAGAATAAATACCCAGTTTTCAGTGATGGGGAAAGTTACTGAGCAGGAGTCCCCCAGGAGTCTGTCACCAACTGTGCTGATTGAATACGGATAAATGATAGAGGATTATCCAACACCATCCAAGCTAAAATATCTCACCATACTGAGTACCAGAGTACTAGAAAAACAGGAGAAATTCAGTGTCACTGGGTGGAGAGTAATAAAAGTGCAATACAGATGCACGCAGAGGCTGTAGAAGCACCTGTGCCAGAAAGATCTCAGTGATTGTGAATAATTCACTGTAAAGCATCAATTCAGTGCCCCACAAAAGGGAAAATAAGATACAAGAACATGAGTAGAGAATGAAAATGCAGAAAATATCCTCATGCCACATATAAATCCACAGTAGTTCTGGTCACTCTGACTCAAAATAGATGCAGAAAATTATAACACCTTCCTGTTTCTTTGAGGTAAAGAATATCTGAAAAAGAAAAAGAGAACACAATATCTGACCTATAAAATTTGGAATAGAGAAGGTAAGTAGGGAATGATTATTCACTCTTTTTCATAATACAATATAGGGCACCTGCTACAAGAAAGTGTTTTTCTCCTCAGCGTGAATTCAATGATGGAACTCATTTTCAAAGATGTTGGAGAGAACAAAAGTATATACGGATTTTAAAAACCATGAAACCTCACTGAGTAATATTAAACATCAGCTTTGGATGTCTTTCAACTGCTGATTTTGAAATCAGGAAGGTACAGAGTTGTCCCTCCAATAATCTTTCCCTAATCTGTCACAGACTATGACTGGGTCAGGTTTTACTTTGGTTTGACACAACTTGCAGTTTATAGTATCATGAACTTTATTATGAAATTTTCACATAGTACATAAAATTGTGCTAATAAAATCTGTAGATGACGGGAAGAATTACTATTTTAGCAAGCAGTGGGAGAGGATGAGGTTCTGGTTCAGGGCAGTGTGTTACGCTGTATTTACTGCAATGTAGCTAAGCAGAGCAAAAATCAGGGAACAAGGCTGCTTTTACAGAGTGGGAAACTGTCTCAAAACATTTGAACCTGAAGTATTTAATCTCCACCTCTGCTCAGCATAATGAGGTCAAAACTATCTGGAGTCCAGAGCTAGAATGAAAAAAAAAAAAAAAAGAGAGAGGTTCAAGTAGAAACAAGGAAATTATCTGCTCTGACAGAAACTGGTAATTCAAATCATTTGACAGCTGGGTCTGACTCTACTTACAAAAGGGAGACATACCAAAGTAAGAACATAGGAGAATAAAATCATCTAGGTACTAGAAACAAGCACTGCTGTGCAACATGTAAACTCAAATTCTTCAGCTGAGCAAAGAAGGAGGAAGAGGACTTGATTTCTAAGCAGTGAGACCTGTGTGCAGGGAGAATATTGGATAACATGGGCATTTGACCTTGCTGCCAACAGTATGACAAGGTGCAAAAATGGAAACAGGGATTACAGAAACTCAGCTTTGAAGTAAGATGCAGTTTCCCAGTAGTGCAAACTGCTAAACTTTGAGACCATTGGGCTTGGACAACATAGAATTTATCTTCTTCATCGTCTGACTTGGAACACCCAGCCATTTATACACCCTCCTGTTTGAGAGGATATGGGGAAAGGAGGAGGATCCTCATGCAAGTGAGAGAAATGCAAATGTTCAACATCCATAAACCAGAGTCTTTCTCTCGCCACTCTGTGAATCTGGAGCTTTGCCTTCTCCCCTTTTATTAATCTTGTGGTCCAACATCAGGAAAATATTTATGCTTCAGAGTCCCAAGCATTAGACAGGTACTTGCAACATCACAATAATTCTCACACCTTGGTGTGTAACTCAGCTTCTGGTCTTGCTTTATTGCAGTATTTTCTCCCTTGGCTACATCCAAGATTTTGCAATGCTAGATATGAAATGCTGAAGAAGTGATCAAAGTTGGCGGGGGTGGGGGGCAATAAAGAGGTCTCACAAGTGGTAGCTGGTGTCTGTTCTTGTCATATTCAGGATTGCACTGAGCACCAGTTTCAGATCTGAGATGGAAATTAGCCCACATCAGATTATCAGGGACAGTGAGGGGATTCTTACTGTATTGGAATACCCAGGTATATTTCAGTCAGTTTCTCTGGACTTTAGTATTACCTTGCTATGACCCATTCTGTGCCTACATTAATATTTGAGGAACAAGAAAGGGCAGAGCAGAGGGGGGAAAAAATGTACAGTTTTAAATAGGTTGCAATCTCTGGTCTTATCATAGGTAATTTGTAGTATTTAATAGCCCTGATATACAGGAGGTCACATGAAATCATTTAGAAGCCCTGTCTGGATTCAATTTCTAAGAATGTATTAATCTCTGCCTGGCACGGGAAAGATAATGGCATTTCCTTCAGTAGAGCCTCGGTCGGTGCCAAGAGCAGGAGCCTGACTGTCATCAGATCAGCCAGTGAAAACAAGAGAGGTATTTGGTTGTTTATTTATTGAGTCATTCCAGCTTGATATTGGCTTTATGCCAATGCATATAAGTTCAGGGATAAAGAGTTATTCCTAACGATAGCAGGACAATCCATTTCTCCCCATCTCAGCGCAGAAATCCAGCGCTAAACTAAATCCAACCCCAGATACGCAGGTAACCTGAATCTTGACTTTCACAAGGGAGGAAAGGTTCGGGAGACAAGTTGGGACAAATCCAGAGAAGGGTCATAAAGGCGCAACGAGCCAGATCCCTGCAGAAACCTTTTGCTGTCTTTCAACAGCCCAGCTCAGATCTGAACTTGGAAAGGTCCAAAGGAAACTATTTAAACCCAGGTACCAGAATGAAAAGTGAGCTGGTGGGATTGCTCAGGATCCTGAAGTGGCATTTTTTTGTAGAGCAAACAATATAAAGTAAATAAGGGAGAATGACAACCCTCTGTGTACTCTAAAAGAAGACTAAAAGCCCCACTGGTGTGTGCTGCTTGTCAGAGAATACGGGAGCAAAATGTAAGCCCGTTAAAAGGCTTTAGCCTGGAAAAACCTTTTTTTTCCTTCTTCTTTAAAGTAATGAAATGGTTCAACAACCTTCTGAGAAGGTGAAAAATCTTGCCTGTTTACATTTGTAAGAGAAGCCTGAATTACCTGCCTTTCCCTTTAAGCATTTTCAGATACAAATCAAACACAGATGGCCCATTATGTTTATGACCTCACTGTCAATTGCTCTACATAGTGCATGCATTAATTATTGAAATATTTTCATAGTATACAACTTTTTAGTGTTCACATTGTCACAGATAATTTCAACTTTCTGATTAGGAGATATAAACAGTGTTATTTATGAGAATTAATCTCTCGAATGCCATAAAAGTCACAAATATACTGGGGGGAACGGAGATTTTATACATATATATATATATATATATATATAAAATGAATCCAGCCAAAAGAAAAAAAATTTTTTTTAAAAAATGTTTTAAATTGGCCTCAGTCCTGAAAGTCAACATTATGTTAACATTCCCTGTAATACATAAACGATGCCAAAACCTATTACAATTGCAGTAAATTTTGATTACTGGAGTTGTTTGTTATTTATGTCTAGAAGATAAAGATAATATTGGGAATAGCCCTCTTCTTTTCTGCTTATAAATTACATCCATAAAATACTGTGGTCTTAAACAGTAAAAAACTTGATTGAGGTTTTCAAATTGGGTCTACTCTGCTTCAAGAAAACCACCTTTGGCAAGTGAGCAGGTAATAGCATTTATTTTAATTCTCATTTACTTTCACTAGTAAAAATTGAGCAGCTCTAGACCAAGTCCAGAGAATTCTACAGAGCAACAAACAGCTCCTAGGGGTGGCAAAGCAATTGTTTTTAGAGTAAGGTCGTTAAAAACACCAGTTGCACCAGAAATAGCCCACTGACACATGTTTCACTATCTCCCTTTAAAAAATAAAAGTAAAAAATTAACCTTGAATTCCAATACTATTTTTTCCCTCCCACAAAACTACATTCATATTGTGATAAACTTTTCTAGGTATCATCTGGCTTCCTCCAGCAGAAAAGCATGGAATTTTTTATTGTGGTTGCTATTTGAAATAAAAGATCACCTAGTGATTGAGGTTGCAAAAGTATATCTACATAGAAAAAACTTTTCCATTTCTTTTGCTTATACTTCTCTTGCCTTAGTATTTCTGCAAGGCAAAACTAGAGGGGAAACCCCAAATTTATGGGGTGAAGAATTCAAAGAGTTAATCACCCCCAGAATGCTCCAGATGAGCAAAGAGAAAACATGCCTTCTTAATATTTCTATTTTCAGCAAACCCCTCCAATCAGCTGATGGCATCCAAAAGAGCAAAGGTAGAATGAGGAGGGGCGAAGGAAGAGAAAGAAACATCTCATGGAAGTAGCCCAAGGGAGGAATAAGTTCATGACTAGCACATTTACACCTTTCTTGATTTATTTAAGGTACAAGAACAGTGTAATATGACCTGTTTGCTTCCCTAACAAGCATTTCTATTTGCAGCAGATCAAGTCCAGACCCACTTCTTGTGGCACAGGCACCTCTCACAGCCCTTCAGGAGACCACGAGCACAGACCTGAGCCCTCTGCAGCATCCCACAGGCATGGGGGGTGAAGAGCAGCTGAAGTAGAAGGAAAAACCCTACACCACTCCTTTCTAACCAAATTTTGTGGTGAAGCAGCATTCTGTCTTCCAACCATGGCCCCCAACTTCACACAGTCTCCACCTCTAATTTTTCCAGCTAAGTGGTTTTTGGGTTCTCATAGACACCAAATTTGTTTTCTCACCCCAAGGAAGAACCACACCTGACAGCAGAGAGTTTTCTCAGTACTTCCATGAAACCCTCCTAAAGAAATATTCCCCCTCCCCTCATGTCACTCTCCCCAAAGATGTCTGTTGTAGATTCTCTGACAGTCAAAATAATAGAAAAAGAGAAACAGCTGGCAAATAAAAGCCTACCTTTTCCAAGACACCCCTTGTCTCGTGATGGAGATTTCTAAGTCCTGCAAGGTCCCAGAATTCCTTTAGTCCAATTTACATCCAGGCCCCAACTCTCTGTAAATATCCTTAATACAATTTCTTCCCTTGGGGGGTTCTGTGCATTGTTAGAAGGGAATTGGGAAGGAAAGAAGAGGTTTACTTCTAGGTAGAAGTTTTTCTGATCTTGAAGGAAGGAAAGGTGTAGGTTTTCCATGCTCCTGTTTCTATGCAAAGTTGCTCTTAATCCAACCTGATGATTTTATTGATTCTGAAATTGTTAGCACTAGAGCTGAGAAACAGGAAAAGAACTAGATTTCTTGACTCGTTGTGGGTCTTTTTTTATTCTGTAGAGGATTGTTATGGTTTTTCTCTGGCTTGAAAAGCTGAACCTCACACTTGTGATCATTTCAAATGGATGGTCCCTATCAACTCTTCCAGGACTAGTGCTTATGAGAGATAGTGAATATTAACTCTTTTTTCTTTCCTTTTTTTTGCTTCTAAACAGAAAGCAGTGGCCAGGTGAAGCTTCTGTCCTGGTAGATAACTAGGAAGTTTACTGTTTGACTATCATTTAACTGCAGCAAGCCTTTCCTGCTTTTTTTTTCCCTATATACTGTGAGAAAAAGTGGATGTTCAGGAAAGGACAGACCCTAACTGGAACATGTTTGGGGCTGATGGAGGCGGGTTGGCTGTGCCAACAGATCTTTAGGGATTTATGATGATCAGTTTTTCAAGCATTAGGAAAGCCTGAGAGCACATTATTTTTAAATGAGTTATATATTTAGCACTATGCCCACCATTCTTTCAGTTCTAATTTTAGAGGGCAGGGGACAACTCTGGCACTATTGTAGCCTTGTCTAAATTTAATATAGTTGAGCAGCTGATGATTATCAGAGAGATTGGCTTTTTGCTCCTTCAGGAATTTTTCACTCAGGAAAAAAAATCACTGCGTAGTACTCTGCTTGGGGTATTGTACAAGCTGTTGTAGTACACGAGAAGAAAGCATGCTCTGAAATAGTCTTTTAAGCCTTATCTCTTACTCCAGGTGGGGATCTTACATATAGGAGAAGGGGGTGAGGTTGGTCTGGTCAATGTTTTCCTTTCCCTTCTGTAGAAAGAGCAGCACCTCATGCTGTCATGTACCAGTAGACCGGATCTTTCCCAACTCCTTATGAGTACAGATGCAACTGGATACAGAACAGAGCTCAGAAACTTCCAGTTCACCCTTTGTCCTGTGGAAGGGGTGAGGAGAGTTGTTCCCAACTTCTTGCCCACTGCCAAAAGGCAGGTGGTCCATCAAGAGCCATGGGTTGTAGAGCAGAAGAGGAACTTTTGTAATGCTTCAGCTCAGTCTCCCATAAATTCCCCAGTCCCAGTCATGGGTAAGTGTGACTTTTAACTCTTGAGTGGGCTGCAAGACAGGCCAGACCTCGTGTTGTTTTTCTTGCTATGACCTTAGTGAGCAGTGTCATCTCAAGCAGTGTCTCCGAATTTGACAAATGATATGCCAGTCACAGTCTATGGAAAGAGGGACACGATGCAGGGAGGGTGTTTAAGTGTTTGTGAGTGATTAAAGGCAACATTCACAAACACTTCAGTATTAGAGGCAAGCTCAATCTGCGTAACTCTACACAGTGTCAAAGACTCATTGGAGACAAAGGATGCTTAAGGAAAATCTCTCCAAAAAGAGGCCTTGCAACTTCCTATAAATATTGGGCTTTCTGCCTTCCTTCTGAAATATATTAACAGCCTCAAGAGGGATTATTGATGCTGGCAAGTTTAAACAGCCCTCGGAAGTCCCTGACACTGTGTACAGCATTAGATTTTTGCATATGGTTCCCCCCCGCACGCACTGAAGTGTTTTGAGGTTGGGGTGACTGCAGGTCTCTGAGAAAGCAAGATTGATAAAGCAAAGCAATCGGAGTTATTTCCTATGCATGAAATTGATTAAATGCTTCACTAAATGGCTTATAAATTTGGCTCTCATATTTCTGTCACCCACTGCAAAGATTACAGAAACTCCGTCTATAACCATGTTGTATACAATACCAAATTACAAAAGGTTGTAAAAACTAATGTTTTGTTTAAAGTTTTGAGCAGGACCATATGCCTTCGGTGACCTTGAGTAAGCTATTTTAATTCAAAACATTTTAAAGAGTAGAGGAGAAGGAAAAAATCCATCTGCATAACAAAACTGAACTAACAGAATTTAATACTTAGGATGCTGCATATAATTTTTTACTTCTTGCCAGAAAAAATGTTGAATCCCCTTCTACTAGAGCATTCTAATTTTATAGCTACTAAATGTACATGGCATGAAACCTAGAAGCTCAGGTTTCCCCAGATTGAATTTGCTTTTCTTATTTTATGAACTCTGTTATCAAATCTACCTGGGAACTCACATGGCCCCCTCCACTCATGTGCTTCGGGCACTGGTGTTTTCCTGACCTCATCAAACCCTTTAAAGTGAAGCTTTATTGATTTTTGCTTTAGCATAGAGTTTCATTACCTCCCAAAATAGGGTGAAAAACAGAGCCACAGGGACACTGAGGATGTCTAGATGCCAAAATGAGTGTAGTTTGCACCCAGATCTGCTTGTTTTCCTCTCACGTGAGACAGCCGTAGGACTTCCTAGGGTTTGGGCACTGTCACAGCTCTGTGAGCATTGTCAGCTGCTGAGATCTACTGCTACAACATTAATGTCCTGACTGCGCTCAGCCGTGTGCAGTGCTCTGCACACATTTGTCAACAGCTGCTGCTCACACCCTCTTGTGCTCTCAGTCCACAGCAGAATAAACTTTGGGGCATCTGAGTCTTCTGTTATTTTAAAATTTTGTGTTGGCTTACGCCTTGGCTGTCCTTGTGTAGGCACCTGGCCTGGAAACCTAAGCTCTCCCAAAGTGTCTAATTGTGGCTGTGTCCAATGTCATATTAGACAAAGCTTGGAGCAGCCTGGTCTAGTGGAAAGTTTCCTGCCTGCAGCAGGGGAGTTGAAACAAGATGATCCTGAAGGTTCTAACCCAAATCTTTCAGAGATTCTATGACTGTAGGAAAGGACATTACTTAGAAAGTTACAGGTATGTAGTTAGCCATACCTAAAATAGGTAGATTGCTTTATAAATCAAATAAACACCAAACTTCTCACAGTCACAAATAAAATTTTACAGGACTGTTTTTACATGGAGCTCCATTTTACAGATGAGAAAAGTAAAGTTCAGCAGGCACATTGCCTTTGCCCAGTTTCACAGTGCAAGTCCTTTGGTAAAACTTGAGGCTGAGCTCCGGCTCTTCTGCTCCCCAGCGCTCCAAGAACTCAACCATTCTCTCCTCAACTATACAAATAAAGACCTTAAGTGATTAAATGTAAGTACTGAAGTGAAGCTCATTGCAATCAAGAGTGAATTGGCATGAAATGCAAACATAAGCATGAGAAAACAATCCATGTCTTAACCATAAATGCCTGTTTTCTGCAGGAAAAGCTATGTTCTCCTGTAACATTTACAAGCCATCTTGTCCCCAGCAAGGATTAACATTTGGCATCGAAGCACTGATCTGGCAAAGGGCTGCCAGTAACGTAATCTTTTTTACAACCAACAACATGCTTAAAGACTTGACAGACTTGACCTCTGCCCATTGCTAATCCCTAACTTTCTTGCCCATTCAGATGTACATCTTTAAAGAGATGGCACCGAATGTATAGCAAACAGCTAAACTTTAAGTGATGGTGAAACAAGAGCTGCCCGGGGAAAATCGTTGGGCTGAGGGAAATCCAACTGTGGCTTACCCAGCCTGGCAGGGAGTTTGACCCCATGGTGGGTAGAGGTGCCTGCTCAGTTATACATTTGTGGAGACTTTGTTCCTGCCCAGATGGGAGAACACACCTTTTGGCAAGGGAGGATGTAATGTATTTTCTTGGATTACTGGAGAGCCCAAACTGTAATCAGACTCTTTGTGCTTAGACAGTCTGAACAGTCCTTGATCCCAAAGGATAAAACTAAACAAAGCAGATGAAACTCACACATGGAAAAATGAGATATAAAGAGACCTTATATTTTACTGAACCAGTTTCTCACCTCCCAGTTCAGGCATCTGATTGAAAAAACAGAGTGGTAGATTTACATGATATTCACAGAAAATAACAGTCAATCCAAAAAGATTCCAGCTGTCTTTTCTTTCATTTGTGTGACAACCAGTCCTGGGACAGATGCCAGCTCCTCAGATATTGCTGCTCCACAGTCCAGTTATTTTAACTTCTGGCAACTGGTTATTTGACCTCTTGGTGGCTTGTCATTTTAGTATCACTTTCTCTATGTGGATAATCTAGTGGGAATCCCTCCTTTATAAGGCAACAGTCTATATGTGGTAATTGGCCAGAACACTGAAGTATTGTGCTGTTAAGTCCAGTCTTGAGCTACAGCTGAGGAGCCGTGGCTGGGAAGCACAAAAAGTATGTTTCAGTGTCTTGTTCATGAATTAGTGGTCATCAGACACTGGGAGAAAACTAATTTTTCCTATGCCATGTGTTATATATCAGCTCTGGATCACTCCGTGAAGCCATGTGATTGCAACCTCCTTCTGGACGAGCACAGCCCAGGCTTCAAAGGACACACAAGGAGGAGATTTGAGCAGCATCACCCTCAGCTTTCACTGGCTTGAGAATATTGAGTTAGATCACTTTGGTGTGAGAAACCAGCCGGGTGTAAGAAGTGATCTATCTCAGAAAAGCCTTGTGTCTGTAGACAGTCTCATCTTCTGATGCTGTACTTGGTGAAAAAGCATGCAAACAAAAGAAGCAGTCATATATCATTAATTTAAGGCGATATTCCTTTGTCCACCTTGAGCAGTCAAAGCACAGCCATAGATTTTTCCAGTAGTCTGGGAATGGGATCTTAGAAAATTGTGTACTCAGTCTGACACGGACTTAAATAGGTTTCAGAATAATCCATTATGCATCAAGTGTTTAATTGACATAATTAATATTTTTAAGGGGAGCCATTTACATTGTAAGTTCTATACACATTATTTACAATTTCAACAGTAACAGTTAATGCTCTGTGACAAACTATATTGTTTCCAGCTTGTTATCCATTCATAACAAGGTCAATCTATTACCATTATTTTTGTGAACGTAGCTGTTACCTTGAGGCAAAAAGTTAATTGTAAATTACAGAGGAGGGATTATTGAGTTGGCTTTTTTAACTGTATTCACTGCAATGTATGGTAATGGTGCTATTTTATGAAACATTTACATTTAAAAGCATTTTGTTATTCATATCACAGATGCTGGACAAATTCACTTTTAAACTTTTCAAGAACTTGCTCAATGGGAAGGGAAGAGCCATTTGGAAGGATCCAGCTGAACACTTCATAACCACTGCAGTTAAAACCAGATGCAGTCTCATCTATTTTTCCCCTTTGTCTGAGGCTGGTCCCTCTGCCATCACCATTCAACACAACTCTGAGAAGTGCTTAGTGCTCCGAGGAGCAGGAGAAGATTTGATTGTAATTTAGAATAACGTCACAAAAGTGATCTGTAAGAGATGTATCTTCAGATTTTATTCAGCTCCTGACACACAGCAAGTACACAGGGTCACTCTGATGTCTGAACTCTTCTCCTCCCTCCTTCTGCACAATTTCAATTGCATGGGTTGATGCTCTGGAAGACAGAGTTAAATTTTATATTTACACCCTGCCTTGTTTGCTCCCACCTGAGCAAAAGTCAAAGGGTCCATGGCATTGCTGCTTCCCAGATGGCAGTAAAATTGTCATTCAGAGACTACACAGAAAAGGATGGAGAACCATCATAAAACCTGTCTTTCCCACATCATTTTAACAATGCATCTCAGGGCAAAACCCATGAGCTTTCCATTAGATCATGGACTTGTCCATCTTAATGGAGAGCTGACACCATTTAACTCCAATCTACATCTGCCTGCAACGTTGATCTCCACTTTAGTTTTCTTTTATATTGTACTTGGAATTAGGTGACTTTTATAATCCCATTCTATTCTGGCTTCAATTAAAATAGTGTCATTTTATCTTCACAATCACTTCCAGAATAAGAGAAGACAAACTCATAAACACTGAATATTTTGAGCGCACTAAAGAATGTAAGAGACTGATCAGATGCAGAAATGCATTTCCAGTCACACAGAAATAAAAAAGCATATTAGAGTTTTATCTTCCTTTCTCTGCTTAAGAATAGGCAGGTGAGAGTTGTTGGGATATTTCCTTAACCAGTCCATAAGAGATATGTTCTAAATTCTCAGCGATGAAATTTGTGTAGTGTGCTGGGGGTGTTTGGATGAAATTTTATAGAGAACAATTTAAGTCTGTTAGAATGCATTGCTCCAACACTCAGTTGCTCATTTGAAAAAATCTTTTCCTTTCTTCTAGTCCTAACGAAAAATAAATTTGTTAGGCTTGTATCTCATATTTAAAATATTTAATGTGCTGTATCAGACCAGGGTGCTTTCTACCTCATGCTCTCAGAAACTTCAAGGCATCATCAGGTATTAGCATATCAAGCTTGGAATGGGTTAATTAACATTATTTCTGTGGTCTCCTTTGCTGGTAGCATGTTCAAAGTGCACAAAGCTCAGAACATGTGCATTCTTCATCCAATAACTTGTCCAGTAATTGGTATATTGATTGCTAATGTCATCATGTTTTAGTATATATAAACCCTCTCACTCTATCACACAGCCGCCAACAATCCAAGAAGTCATTGTTTATTCATTGTAACTCCCAAACTGGCCGTGTCAGATTCTGCTTCAGGCCTTGCTGATAAAAATCAGCAGATGATTGGGCACACACATTCTTGACATGGCTGACCCATGACATCTTAGGGCCAGCAGGGAGCCTGTCATTATGTGTACAATACTCTTCTTTCTTCCCCCTTATCTATTCCCAGATGACTTTGAGATTTTTATTAACTCATTAATGACTGAAGATGTCATTAAAGAAAGTGGGGAGGAGGGGGGGAGAAGGACATTTTGTTTGTTTGTTTAAAAGTGGGGAGCAGCAAGCTGTTTGCTCCACTTGGAGAAAGGTGAGGAGCCTTAAAGACAAAGCTAAGTATATCCAGAGGAAAAGATCATTATTTCATTAGGATGACTAAAGCCAAGCTTTGAACACAGAAAATTATATTAGGCCATATTTGACACAGAACTAAAGAGGGAGGGATTTATTTCTCCACAAAAATAGCAAAAAAAAAGGCTGGTCAGGTTTATTTAGCACAATCAGGAGCCCTTACAAGCACATAAGGATATGTCCCTGGCACTGCCTGGCTGTTCAAACACTTCAGTACTCACTCAGAAGGAGTTTTGAGTTCAGAGTGGGCATTTTATGATGTCTTTAAAAGTGTGTCACTTTACACAGAGAAATAGCATCTGGTTTTATGATTTTTTAAATTTTTTTTGTATATATGTCTGTTGAAAGGACATTGAAGATCATTAAATAGTAATCACACCTGAAGTTTTTTCAGGTTCTTTTTATCCTAAGTTTGTGAATTCTATCTGTAAATATAAAAAATTACTGCATATATAATTTTGCATATTTTTTACTATATGGTCAGAATTTTACTACATTCAAATATATATATTTAAAGCAGAATTCTTGTGTGTCTGTTGACAGCCTATTTCTGATCCTACAGCACTCAGTCATGAAAATTACCCTAAATTCAGGATAACGAGCTGGTCCCACCTTGTAGATTTTTCTTCCACTCAAAAATATTGCTTTCCCTAAGAAACAATCTCAAATTTGATATTTTTATTGGAAGTTGGATTCATCTGACAATGAAAGTCACCTTTCTCCTCCTGAAATTTATGTGTTTCCTATCATTAGAGTCCCGTCGGCTTAGAATCAAGGACTTAATATTTTAAAGATTGCAATCATTTTATTTTAATGGTTGCCATTTGTGTGTTGACCGAGGAATAGTGAACATTTTCCTTTCCTGGGCAGCTGCCTTCCATATGGTTGTTGATCTCAACCTAGAAAACTCTGATGTGGTACTGTGATTCCAGTGGCACTGGGTGCTAAAGTGACACAGAGCTCAGTGTAATGTGCATTGGCTGGCCCTTAATATTCCTTGTTTCCGCGTCTATCTGTCCTGTGAGGTGAGTGGAAGAAAGATGAGCCTGTTTCCCAAAGGGAGCTGCAAGGATTGGTATAAAATAATGGCATAAGCTCCACGGATAGGACATGTGAGTTACCGCAACCAACTCAAACAGGAATCTGCTCATTCCATCACATGAACTACAGATAATGGTCTGGCAATCAGATGTATCAATCTGATCTTATAGACTGAGTACAGTCAGTTTTAGTGTTCCTAATAGGAGCTAAATTAAAATGATTTAATTAAACCACATTGTTTGTGACAACTCTCCATTCTCTCCACCCAATAGATGATCAGATCACCTGGGTCATAGGGCAGACATTTATTCTCAGGAATAATGATAATATTTGCTGTGTCCTGAGTCCTTGTCAAGACAGTGGACTTTTTCTGCACTAGTAGATGTCATTTCTGATTTGCTTCTTTAAGAGCGATTTCTATTCTTCTTTTGTCTCCTGGTAATTAACAGAACATTATTTGTATTGTAGTGGGAGCTGGAGTTCTCCATCAAAGGTCAGGGACTTGTGCAAGATGCTGTCTAGGGCTTTAAAAAACTGCACATACGTATATCTTTATATATCTATATTCTCCAAAGGAACGCAGATGGGTTTGAAAAAGAAAAAAAAATGGCAAGCATTTGCTGGCCTAATCAGCTATGCCCTGATTAATCAAGGTGTGTCATTTCCCAAATGCACCTTTCTGAGAGGAAGCTTTCCTTTCTCCTCCCTTGCTGACATCCAGACTCTCTTCCACAGTGTACCAGAGCGGGAACCTGTGATGAATCTTTGGATAATGGACTGTTGCTTTGACAAACTACTCCAAGTGAAACAAGTGCCTGTCTTGGCGACAATAATAGCAAAGTGAGGATTTTGTGGAAGAAATAGAGGTTTTGAGGGCTACAGCGCCAGACTTTGAGTCTATAAATTGCTGGCCTGGGATGTTAGATGCCTTTTAATATTTTCAAACATCCAGTAGAGTAATGAAAGAACTGTAGGACTACCCTGATGTTAGACCCCGGGAGAGTTGTTTTCAGAGATCATGGGAGCTCACAACTTGTTTAAGAACATGAAGTCCTATCCAAGTAATAGCTGGAAATAAGCTGCTTGATTTTTCTATCCCTAAAGACAAATTCTTGTAATAGCAAAAGTGTAAAATCCAACAAAGAGAGGCTTGATACTTTCAGATACTCCAGCCACTTCATAGTGGAAAAAAAAAAGGCAGACTGACAGTGAAACTATTTGGGGTAAATAATGAGGACAGACTTCTCAGAAATAAACTGGCATGGATTTGGCCATGAGATGTCAGATTCATAACTTGGGAAATGAAAGCCTCTATATAGCAGAAAGCAGGCCCTAGCCCAGCAGTGGCAATTCAGCGTTCTGAGCCACAGGGATTTCTTTATAAGCAGTGGTATATTAAATGTGGGATCGGGTAGGCCAAAGGGACAGCAGTAAAACAGACAACGTGCAGTGACCAAAAATGAGCTAAAGCCAGACACTAATTACTTCACAGTAATTCTGTTTTCCTGTGGAGTTGACTAATATTGCTTGCTCTTGGAAGGTAAATGGCTTCCCTATCACTTAGGTTTTACACCTACCACATTTTTTTTCATTTAAGTAAAACCGGGGAGAAAGGAGCTTTTGTTTATTTATCCAATTTGTACCTTTTTCAGTGTGAAGATGAGGGGTGGATTGTTACACTGTGCACATAGCTGGAGTGGGCTGAGGAAGAGCACCTTTAGACAGGCCTAGGTCAACAAAACAGATTCATCCATCACATCTGCCAGAGTGGAAAGATAGTTGTCTGGATGCTCGGTCAATCCGAGACCTTTCTGCTGAGTCAACTGACAAGATTGCAGATACTTGTGACAATGAGGACACTTATCCACTAGTAAGTGGACTGAAGACCACCAACATGTTTGGCGGTGGGTCTTCAGCTTGGGAAGCTCTAAACTCTTGAGCACCAGCGTTTACAGCCCTCCTCTCCTCATCACCTGAGAATCGTTACCAAAAACTAAGGTGGAATAAGATAAAAGAACAAAGGGAAGGGATTCTGAGGTGCTAATGGTGGAAGGTGTGAGAGTCAGTAGAAAGTACAGTAAAGAAACCCATGACAAGTCATGATAAATGGGTCGTTATAAAATTCATGTTTAGGCTGCACCAGTCTGGGGATAATGCCATTCGTCATGGCAACACTGGGGCACTAATGAGCCCTCATTGCATATTCATGGCTTTGGCGCCTCTCTCCTCTCTCTGCCTCCCTCTCACCCCAGCCAATGCCTGGTAAATATCTCCACCTCAAGCTGAAACTCGACTTAGGCTGCTTTTTTTTTTTTTTATTATTTGTTATGTTGCAGCAATTACACTGTAAAAGTGCTGCACAAGATTGATTGCTCTGATCTGTAGTTCAATTGTAAATTAGAATACACATCCCCCTGGGGACACACGGCCCCTATTTGTGATTAAGAAAAAAGCCCCATAATAGACTAATAGCTAAAGTTCTCTCTCTTTTACTTTCAGGCAATTAGCTTGATGAAATGGCCTCTTTTTGTGTACCCTGGAAGTGTAAACCGATATCATAATGAAGTATATGATGTTTATTCTATTATTTTCACCTTGCCATGTATGCAGGAATGCATAAATAATGGCTGCTTTGTCTAGTACATTTACTGATTCAGAAGTAAACTCTGTCTTAAAGATGCAGCATGTGATCCCATAGCCTTCTGTTAAGCCGGACACTGTGACTAGTCCCTAAAAAAACCCACATTCTGCCCAAAGAAGTTGGAGACCATTTTTAGCCAGGTGATTAAATCCTGTTTGCAAGACACTTTCATTTATGACGAACCTTAATTGGAAAATCCTCCTAATAACCTTGTGAGGAAAACAAGGTATGTCCATTTTACAGAAAGGAAAATTGAGAGGCAGATGTTGAACGCGCTACACAAGCCCACACAGGACCTCAGTAAGTGCTTAAGAAATTCTACCTCCATGAAGGTTTTTTCAGGCAATCAGAAGCTCCCTTTCCTCTCTCTTGTAAAGTGTTATTAATGCTGTCCTGGATGGGTCATGGAGTGGCTCTGACCTTCATCTTCCTCAAAGACCTACAACTCTGTGGTGTCACGGTTGCCTTCATCCCCATGTGACACACATGGCTGAAGCTCTTTCACCTGAATCCAAGGTGGATTTTATGGTCGTGCCCATATTCAATATCATGTGTTGGATGTTGGCTTTCCCAAGGCTCAATTTGAGCTGTCAGTCTGAGCAAATGAGCAGTGTTGTGCAACGGTGTTATAACACGGGGATGGTGTTCGTGCAGTTGAGCTCCAGATAAACATCTGGGAAGAAAAGTGCCATGTGATGATAGCTCTGGGCATATCTGCCTGGTGAGGAAAGGTGCATCTGCATTAGCCTTTCACTTTGGCCCAGGAGCACACTTTTGAAGAGAATCCTCCAAATGACCCTGCTTACCCTGTCCCACCAGGCCAGGCAGCCTGGGAGCACGCAAACGGAATTCTTTTGTGTGGAATTAAAGCAGGTGATGTGGTCTGGGAGCTCCAGCAGCTAACGGGAATTCAGTCCACGGGAGCATGCTAGGGCTAGTCTGAGTGCACTTCTGCCATGCAGTGACCTGGGGTCAGTCCTCAGAGCACAGTGTAGACAGACCTTTCCTTGCCTGTTTGCTGAGTGGAGCAGGGCTCCTATCCAAGGAGTTATGACAAATTTGGATAGTATGGCAGGGAGGACATCTGAAATGGCCTAAAAATCCTGCCTGAGGAAATGCAGTGCTTTATGTACAGCCCCATCAGTTTGTCTGCAATAGAAATGTCTCCATTTAGTTTAAATTCTGTGTGAGAGGGGTTCTGTAGGGGAATATAACAGAGCTCGGAAACATTTTGCTAAGAAGCACTACCAGTGCAAACCTTCAAAGGGTAACTCTGTACATGGCTACAAAACCATATTCTGTTTAAACTTGTTCATCATTGTCTTCTTGCATGACAGCCCTGGCATTTAAAATATGTTAGGGGTGACACAATACTTTCACCTGGTGCAGACATATATCACTGGAAGGATGTTCTCATAAACAAAGTGCTGCAGGCTATGATCTTATCATTCTCCTCTTCCTTCTTCTCGGCTCAGTTCAATGACAAACACGTATTTCTCTTCTTTGCTCCAGTTTCTGCTCTACAGGAGCCTGGTGTTGGAGCAACAGGTGATGTTGCAAATCAGGAATGACAAGCGGTGGTGGTGGCCTGGTGGGGGGAAGCATCGGAGGGGGCGGAAAACAAATGGCACAAATTTTATCCTGGTTCGGCTGGTGCGACTTCACGGCACGAGCAGAAGGGCACTCGCGTGCGTGCCTGCACACGCGTGGGTTTTTTGAGAAAGACAAAGCAAATTAGAGTGTTCATGTGTAATTAGCTGACTATTAGTGTGGTTCAGCCAAGGCAATAGGCAGACAGTTAACTTGAAGATAGCTGGCAGATAAAAGGGCTGAGGAGGGTGTTCTGGGGAAAGCTGGAGGTAATAGTTCAGAAGATAAAATCCTGACAAATTGAGCAGGCATCTCAGAGGTTCTTTCCCCACACCATTAGCACAGTGAAGCTACACAGGCCTTCCCTCTCTGCCCTACGAAGCTTAACCCTTCATGGCATCTCTTTGTCCTTGGATAGCTCACTTCTAAATTATTTAAGAATTCTAATTTTCTGTTTAAACACATTAGTTTGGACTAAAACTGTGAAATTTCCTGCTCGTGCTTCCTGCCCTCCTTCTCGTGCCATATGAAACAGAGATTATTTTCCCTGAAGAGGCTGGAATACCTCCAGCTCTTTATCTGAGAGTGTGGGTGACCAGATCTAGTAAAAACATTATCATTAAGCATCACACCCGGGGAGAAACCAAAAGTGTGTCCGAGTTCAAGTCCTTGCAACTTCTGTGAAAATGTGGGTGTTTTAGTAAATCTCTGTGCTAAATGAAAATGTCATTATAATTTTCTCTCATTTTATAGCTGACAGGGAAATGCTTTTTTCTGCCCTTTGGGAGTTTTCAAGATTTCATATTTTTTTCAGCTAATTCTATGGCTAACCAATAAGTTGCTAAAAGGTGAAAAATCTAACTGAGCCATTTGCTTCAGTAGTTTCAAAATATTTCATTTTTTAACTTTCACTTTTAAATTAAAAATTAAAATCAAAATATATTTCAAATCAAATGTATGTTCACTTAGAACAATATATATTGGGACACTTGCAATGATTTTGAAAAGTCTTTAACATCTTTTTTTCAGCTGAGAAGCTTCATGAAAACTGCATTATTCAATCCAAACCTTTTTGCTTGTTTGGCATTTCCCAGCAGAGTTTTCATGGAAAACCCTAGACATAATCCACTTTTATCATCAATTCAGTATATCAGGGTGTTCTTGTTTGGGATGACTTCTGGGAAAGAATAATTGAGAATTTCATGCTGAGTTGATTCAGCAGTGAAATTCTCAAATATTGCTGAAATTATCTACACTTCTGGGTATCCATTAGTGGAAAACTTACATTTCTCAAAGGTCTATATGCCTACGGCCCCTTCCATTCCTCTCAAATATGATTGATTAAAGGTGTTTCTGTTAAAGTAAAAGTTTATCATAGGTTTTGCACAACTTGTGCATTATTTCTTTGTCGGTGTGTAAACTCTGTATCGAGACTGTTAGAACTTTTTCCTGCAAGAAAAATGCACTCAGGATATTTCAGATGAGATGTTCTTCTTTTCTGTCCTGCCAGACACAGAATTCACCAAATAGACAGGAAAACATTCACCCTTGGGGTGGGTAAAGCCATATTCACTGAAGCATTATTTGCAGGCAATAAATCACCTCTCAGCATACAGTTAGCAACTTTTGGTTCATGGTTATTCTTTAACCCCCGAAGAAAATTCCCACTGCTACTTTTAATGCTTGTTTTTCCAAGCCCTGTGTAGGCATTTGTCACGAGGAAAATTTGGAGTAAAATCTCTACAGAAGAAATGCGAAATCAAGAGTGGGCAAGATTGTGTTGGTGTTTCTGTTCATCTTGAAGGAGGGAACCTTCTGCTGTAGATCTCAAGTGATGCTCGAGGGGAAGAACAGCACATACGAGGAGGAGAGCCAAGAGCCTGCCACTAGAGAGAAACCCTGGGGACAGTGTCAAGGTAAGGGCCCTCACCAGCCACTCAGCAAATGCTTTCTTTGTGACTTTTGCTGTCCCACTTACCTTCTTCCCACGTCCTGTCATTTTCTTCATCCCACTTTGCACAACGACAGGAAAGCCTGAGGTTTTACACAGGTTTCTGGAGAGAGGAGCAAGCTTTCAAGTAACTGCTTACCTTGCCTAAAATCAGCAGCTGGGTTACACCAGAGGTCCTGCAAGCCCCTCACCATGTCCTCTGAGGAGCAGCTGAGGGAACTTGGGGTGTTCAGTCTGGAGAAAAGGAGGGTCAGGGAGGACCTTATCACTTATCTCTATAACTCTCTGACAGGAGGCTGTAGCCGGATATGGGCTGGTCTCTTCCCGCAGGTGACAAACGACAGGACAGTAGGAAGCGGCCTCAAGTTACACCAGAGGAGGTTTATGTTGGATATTAGGGAAAATTTCATCACTGAGAGGGTGATCCAGCACTGGAACAGGCTGCCCAGAGAAGCAGTGCAGTCACTATCACTTGGAGGTGTTCAAAAAATCTGTGGATGTGGTTCTTAGGAACACGGTTTAGTGGTGGACCTGGCAGTGTTGGGTTAATGGTTGAACTTAATGATCTTAGAGGTCTTTTCCAACCTTAATGATTCCATGATTCTATGATCCCTGTGGCAGAAAGCCCCCAGAGACGTACAGAAAAATGTCAGAAGTCAAACTGATTCTTCTCATGAGGTATTTTCCTTGTTCCTATCACTCAGTGCATTAGAGACTGGTAATAGAAGTTGCATAAACAAGAATGTTTAATGGTATTTTAAGCTGGTTATATTTTTGGTATTCTTTTGGCAGAAACTCTTGCAATTTAATTAACTGATTGTGCTGCATGACAAAATTTTACTCACTTTAAACCTCTTTTGCTCCTTGTATTAACATAGTCTATAAATATTCCCCTCCTAAGAACATTTTTCATAACATTTGCCATGATATAAACCTGAGCCATCTCCTTCCAAAGAGTTCTAAATTTATCTAGTTTATCCTTGCATGGAAGCAGATACTTACAATTACTGACAAGACAACCACCATCAAACCCAACTGTTGTTACTGAGACTGAAATGCTTCCAAAAATTAATTATTTAAAATAATCCAAACGGTGCAAATATCCAAAGATCAGGCAGATCTATAAAACTTGCCTGTAGCAAAATCATGCAATTAGAATCATGCTCATAACTGTTGCAGTCTTAAAACATTAATGGAAGGAGTTATTAAAATTGTATTTGATTTGCATTATTACAACACTGAATGCACTATGGAAAACTGAATCCATGAGTGAGGTGCAGCACAAACCAGAGTCTTATTATCTGAGCTGGAACTTTAAAATAGACTATGCTTTACAGTTCTGCCTGAATTTTCTTTAGTTGTATTGCTCTTCTAAATTGATAAGGACTCCTGTTTTTATATTAGAAATAGAAAATGAGGAGGAGGATAAGAAAATAGTTGGAGATTGAAATAAAGACTTAGAAAAGCAATTTGAGGAAAAAACAATTCTTCCCAAAGTAAGTAATTTTTATCAGAAATATGTTGTTGTGATCATAACTGCCATCAAAAGCCCCAAGAATGGCAGGGTTTCTGTAGACAACTTAGGAGAAAGTTGTCCCAAATGTGGAAGCAATTATAAAGAAATTCATGACTCATAGTAAGAATTCCTGGTTTTATTTCCGTTACAAATAGACTGTAAGTTGTGGACCTCTATCTGACATCTTTTTATTGGGCACTTACCCTCTCTGACATGTTTATAAAATTACCTGTTTCATTAGTGGGACATCACCAGCAAATCTGATGCACAAATATCACCTCTAATCCAGTAGGAAGCAGAGTTTGTTAAAGTCAATGGAATAGCTTCAATCATTTCCAATAGAATTAGGGATAAACCTGTGAGGGTTAAAAAAGATATATATATAACCACTATTACAAAGTGTAAGAAGGAATACAGGGAATTTTCTTTGCAACTGAGATATTTTTAGGTTTTTTATTCTTTAGAATCCCTGTACAGGCACGTCCCTCATGCACAGTTGTCAAAAATAGTGTTTAGGCATTTAGACTCAAGTTGATTTAATCCAGTACAGAAGTGTGCTCTAAATTTTTCAGGGCAGTGAAAATGTGTAAAAATGGTGTCTTCATGTTCAAAAGTTCCATTTCATTTAGAAGAACTGTGCCAATAAATTAAATAAGCAAGAGTATTTCTATTAAAAATAGAAATAGTGTCTTGTAGAAAAAATACTCTGTCTTCTGAACTTAAAATATGTTTTAAAATTCAGTATTCAGATCCTTAGCAGGTGTAAATCATCACAGAAATTATGCTGTTACACTTTACATGATATTACCAAATTGTCTTGCTGGTAATTAAGAATATCCTCTATGGAATAAGGACCAATGACAGGAGAAAGTATAAGTTGATATTGTCTCAGCACGCATAAGTGGTAGACAGAAATATTCATGTGCATAATCTTACACCTTCCCTACATGATACCCAGTGGGCTAAAGTAATAGTGTACAGAATTATCTCGGAAAAGGCAATTCTCAACAGAAACAAAAAATCTTATGAGTTGTCTGTGTTTCTCATAATTATACATGGCAAAAATGAAGATAAAACTAACAGGCATGCTCCTGGAAAATATTTTGTTTTAAATGTTTCTTTAAACTTTCAGCATATTATACTCAAATGTTTTTCAAGGCCAAATTTTCTGTATTTCATTCCAAGAAAATCAGTATTCCTTTCTCCATGTCTTTTCATGGGTCTATTATGTCTATAATGTACAGCCCAGGGAAACAAATGTCATTCCTATCACTCAGGAAGGTAATGAACTTGTTCTGATCAAAGATGAAATTTCTGAATTTCTGGTGTAGATTTCAGGGGAAAGGCCACCTCTGAATACAACAGACACTTCCATGAAAAGCCAAACAGCCACTCTGTCTTCTACAGCACAGCTCCTTTAACTCACCAACACAGAGTCTTTAGCAGAATCAAATTTTTCTTTAAAAAGCAAGTGCTCCCTTTCCTCAGTATTAAAAGTGAATGTCTTCTGATTCTGTTGAAAATTATTTTCAACAGCTTCCTTAAGGAGATGTCCATTATGAGCAGCAGAGGCTCAGGGTTAGAATTTGAGGTGCTCAAGAAGCATGTTCTGACCTGTGCATTCAGCTCATGGCTCTCCCCAGAATGCTTTGGGTTTGTGAAATCACTTTTTTTTAATTCCAGCTAAGTCACAGTGAGGATGCAAGGTCTAAATTTCATGTAACAAAGCATACAGCTGATGACCAAGTTCCTGTTTCCTCATTTTGGATATAAAGATCAATGTTGGCTTCACTATCCCCAAAAAAATTTGGGAATAGTCAACTGAGGGAGGAAAAATACAGTGCATAGTGGTGAATGATGCTTGGATGCATGTGTTTAAAATGTCCTATAAGTGCAGAGTAACCAGAATCATGATGTCATAAACATGTGACATTGAAAGGCCAAATACCTGAAGACCGAAAAATATTCTGTATAGATTACTCATGGACATCCTTATGGCAGACACTGAGGGATATTCTAGATTCTAGAAGAAGTCAAGAAAGAATTAGGCATATATGGATATATAGGATGAGTCTTTGATCTCATCTAAAATGTAGAAAGCATAAAACACTGTGTATTAGAGGTCCCCTGAGCAAGAACTATTATCTAGGCATCAACTGCAAACACATTACCATCGGAAGGCTTATTCCAAGGTATGAAAAAAATCCACTAACAGCAGGAAATAGAAACATTTGAAAGCTCCTCTGGAAGCCCTCAGAACCAAACCAGGATGCCTCTGTGTAAGGCAGGCTCCAGCAACACGGTCCCTCCAGGAGCTTTGATCAGGCACTTTCCTGATCTTCGTGTCTGCACGCTCCAAGAAGGGACAAGTTGAATATTAGAATCTTTCTGAAGCTGCTTAATGTGTGAGGTTCTTTTTTAACCTCTTGGGATCCTGTCTTCTCGTGGAATGCAGAGAAGTGTAGTTTTTTCCTTATCAATATAGAACTTACAAGTAAAACATCTCCTGTTGTAATACAGAAAGAATTTTGTACAGAGGGAAAAGCCTGTGACCTGCCTAGTAAATGACAGGCACAAGCAGTTCCTTCTGTATGGCCCCCAGTGATCACATCCCATTTTGTGCATATTGGAGCTTTCCAAACCTCCAGAGTTTTGTGTTTAGCAAAGCAGATGTGCAAATGGAGATCCATGTGACCTCCCCTCTGAGAACCAGGCCTTTGACACACATTACTCCCCTGCTGACAGCACGAGAAGTGCGGATCAGCTGGCATTTCACACCTGCAACTAATGTAGAAGTTGTAACCATATGAGTGAGCATTAGGGAAAGAAGGGATCCTTTGGACATAAACCAGCTATATTTAACAGGAAAGGTGCAAATCCACATTATGACTCAGGATATGTATTAGTTGCAGCCCTTCTTTAACCTAGAAAGAAAGAATTATATCCAAGGGAACTTACCTCAAAGAGTTTCTCTTTCCTCTGGCAGAAGTGATGATTAGGCTAAAACTGGCCATTTGTTTTATCTGTGGGCCGGGAATAGACAATTTAGTCCGTGCAGCTTCAGCTTTCTTGGCTCAAGATCCTGCTCTACAATAAATACCTCTTCCCGATCAATAGTGCAATGAACTTGGAGTAGAGCCGAGGACCTTTCCCGGCAACTTTGGCCTGGACTGAGCTGACCTGGTAAATCTGCAGGGGTTGGGGAGAGATCTCACTGCAAATTCCAAGTTCTCCAAGTTCTCTCTGCCTTGGGAAGTCTGTGCCTCCAGTTAGGCTGCTGGGGACAGGAATTACAACAGCTTTTCACATGCTATTCTCTTGATGGTTACAGATGCTCTGCACTGCTCCTTTGGCTTTTTGGACCTTCCTAATGCTGCAGCAGCACAAATCCTACAACACTCCATTACTGCTCAGGGCTCTCTTCACTGAGTATTTCCTCCCCCATTTAGGAGAAAGATACCACCATCTATTGTACCAGCTTGATCTAGCCCTGGGAGCTCATATCCACTGAATGGGTTCTGGAGGTTTCTTTGTCAGGGTCTAAAGGTGGCTGCTCTGATCCCTCCCTACAGCCTGATGCCTTCTGCCTTTCTTCCTGCCTGAGAAATGTCAAAGCTGTAAATGAGCAGTTTTGTCTCCTCCTGCCAGGGGTACAGGGTGGGAAGGGGCCACAGCAGCACATTTCTCCTCAAAAAGTCAGGGTGCAACCCCCACCAAAACAGGTCCCTGGGCAGTTACGTGATGTTCAGCTTGAGAAAGGAAACCGGTTTGTCACCTCTTGCTTAACGGTGTCACCTCAAGGCAGAGCTGAGGAGCACCTGTGGGCACGAGAGATAAGATTGCATTATTAACACTGTATTCATCATGTCCTGAAGATGATTGAATCATAGAAAGGTTTGGGTTGAAAAAGACCTTAGTCACCTAGTCCCAAGATATTCTAGTTTCCAACCTCAAATGTGATACAACATTAAAAGTGTGGTGAGAGTCTCACTTCCATAAATACTAATTTATAGATTCTCCTACCAATGAAAGCAAAGCATCTCTCCCTACTCATCTTTCTGATTTCTCTTAGAAGATACAATAGCTCCAAAGTAGATGAGAGCTGTCATCATTCATGACTCCTTGGACTGAGAACTGTATAAAAACACAGAAGAGTTGTTCTTAATTCAGAATAACATGAACTACAGATGAAGTATGTGTGAATACTTTTGTGTAAGGTGATTGCATGTATGTACTCTGTAAAATGCATTTTGGATGTAGTTGAGAATAGTAGTGCATAAAATTCAAAGACACCAGGAATATAAAAACAGGTAGGAAGGGAACAGGAAAGACAAGGGAAATTGCAGATGAAGGCAGGAAAAAAGAAAAGATGATAGATGTGGAGACAGCTAAGAGGATGAGAGGTGTGACAGGCAGGATCAGGTAGGACAAATCCAAATGGTTCATAAGATGAAAAAAT
Source organism: Falcunculus frontatus (assembly GCA_013398115.1). NCBI lineage: Eukaryota > Metazoa > Chordata > Aves > Passeriformes > Falcunculus > Falcunculus frontatus. Next base: position 867,581 of record VZRV01000635.1, read on the forward strand.
TCCTCTGTGGCATTGTACCTCTAGTTTGTTTTTCCACAGTGGTGTTACAGTGCTTTTTCTACTGCTACCACAAATGCAGCACTGAAGTTCTCCTGATTAGTTTTTTCCCCCTGTGTAAGATGTCCTTTACGCTGTGATGAGATCACTGGTGTATTAGTTCATTTTAATCTTTTCAGAAGGAATCCAGGAACTGCAGTGAGGTCATGACTGCAGTAATGTCTAAAAGGATGGTTTTATGGAGGAGAGGAGAAATATTCCTCTCATTTAGCAAAACTGTAACAGAATTTGTGGTTCTCAAGCGTGTTGGAGAAGTTAAGGTTTGGTTTTTTTCTGTTGCATGTGTTTGCAAAAGACAGCCTGCTTCATACTCTTGTTTTTTTCCCTAAGTATTGCATAAATCTAAAAAAAGTTGCAGGCAAAGCACCCTGTTAGGGCTCCACCCGAACAACCCTCTAGCATCATCCTAACCCATGGCACCTCCCAGGCTTACATCCAGAACAGGGCAAAAAAAACCCAGACTCCTCTGATGGCCTGAATGTCCTCACTTCAAACCTTCTGTACCATTGAGAAGGCAGATGCCTCACTGAGAACATCCTTGTTCCCATCTCTTTCAAGGAGAAAAATCCTTGGGGCATCCCCCAGGACCATGATATCACTCTTTTATATGACATATTTGTGCCTCATGGATCAACAGAGCAATGTCAGGCATTAATTTGGACCATGACATTTCAGGCAATGACCCAAAAATAAAAGCGGCTTAGAAGTGCCAAAATTCCTCTATTACTCTGATTTTTACCTCCAGTCTATTCCACTCTCTGTGGAAGAGACAAGACTTAATGATATAATTCTGAAAGGTCTCTGGATGGATTTAGTACTGGAAAGAGACCTGTGGACAGATGGAATCACGTGCCTTGCTTTGCCATGGCCGATGTGCTGTATTTTAATGTGTTCTAATGAACTTTAAAATTACTCCCCAGCATGCATTGGTCAGAGGGTTTATTCTGAGTGTGCCGTCTTCCTGGATTCTTGAGATCATTCCCTCTGGATTTGTTGGGTCAATAACAAAGTGGTGATAACAGACACACTGCTGCTTTAACACAGCACGGTGCTTTACCCCTCTTTGCTAAGTGGATTCGTGCATACTAAGAGTTACCTTGCTCCTCTTTTAGCAATTTCAGGGCATTAGTGACATGCACAAAACCAGTTCCCCTTTCATATCTAGAGACCAAACAACTTGGATGATCCATGGGACACAGAAGATGCTACAGGCTTAGTTTTGCTCCAGGGGTTTAAGAGCTTTAGTTATCCAGAGAGGAGTGGGAGATTAATGGTGCTCGCTGATGGTGACAGGGACCTGTGTGCTCTAAATCCCATCACAGGCAGAGAAGAACCCACCTCTACACACTACTAATATGCATAACTATGGGAACTCTTTTAAATAAAAAAGACTAATTAATAATGCTTAGTGGTCTAGGTGTCTAAGTATGAATTGTCAGGGATTTCTGCAGGCTTAGGGAGGTGGGGAAATGGGTTAACATAGCATTGTTTCAAATTACAGGGTTTTAGATTGTTTCAAACGAGAAGCAGAGAGGGTTTCCAAGCCAGATTAAAGACGTTTGTTCTCTTTTATTCGTACTAAAATTTCGGCTTCAGCTCACACTGTCATTCTACCCAGGCTGCTTCCCAGACCAGCTAATTTGTCTACCTGTGTTCCATTTTAGGCCTTGGTTTTAATTTGAGGATGATTCCTGCTAATACCAAAGACTGGATAGGACATCCATTAAAAGTCTACACAGCAATTGAAATGGAAAATTCCAAAAGAAACCCTATTAGAGTTTTTCTCCATCAAATCAACATTACAGACTTCTTATGCATTTCTTAATTAGACATTGATATTAACTGGACTGTTGCATGATTTAAATCTAGCTCTTAATCTCAGCTATTCTATGCTGCTGTAGTTTTTATGACATCCAACTAGCGACTGCTTTATGCATTAATCTATCTGGAAAACCACCTTCACATTTTTTTTGTCTTTTTTTAGAAGAATAAAGGCCCCAAGAAGGAAATGAAAGCTTTTGGGTTCAGCCATTAGTAATTTTCTGCTTAGTATTTGAAAAATTGCTTATTTTAATTGCTTCATAGAAGAAAAAGATATCAAAGCTAACGTTCTTTCTCTCCAAACTTTGTAATTATTTCTCTCAGACTCTTATTTGAAATGCCTTGAAAGGATTTTCATTGAAATGTAGATTTCTTCTCTTTCAAAAGTACTTTTATTCCCCCGTGCTTCTTTCCCTTTTTTTTCCTAGTGGCTTCCTCTCTAGATTTAGAGCAAAAACATAGTCTCCAGTGTCTGGACACTGCAGCATGTGTCACACAGATGTCCCTTGAGTGACATCTTCTTTAAACCTAACCTTCCCATGGCCTATAGAGTGTGCTGACAATTGGCCTTAAGCCTTAGTCTGGTATCCTTGGGCTTCCTCCAGGGATAGTGAAGAAAAGTCATAGGTGTTTGTAGGGGTTTGCTCTATGAGACTCTACTCATTCTGAAAAGCATTGTGTGATTCGCTAATTAATATCACCACCAAAATTAGGAATCTAATGGAAAAATTCTATAGATATGAGTGAGGGTGTCAGTGAGCTGAAGTTGGTGATGAAGCCAAGGCAGAGGTAAGCCTTGTATAGTTTTGGGTTCTGTTTCTAGCAGTGTAAATCCTGAATATCCTAATCCAGAAAGGAATTTGTTAACCAAACCCTGTAGTTAATTCTGAATTGTATTTAAATGTCAGTAGCACAAAGCCTCAGGATCATGTTGGCCTCTTCAGTAAACCTTGATACCAATACAGCAATAGTAGCAAGAAGTTCTTTATTTCACCTATACACTTTCAGAGAGCATTATTTACTAATAGATTATGATCTGGTCAAAATGATCTATACATTCATTACATCTGGAGTGGGCTTTCATAACTCACAGGATCTAAGAATGAGGCAAAACTCACATTTGTTTATAGTGCTGCAATTCTGCTCAGCAAAAAAAGGTGCAGAGAAAACACTGTCCTAAGCACTTGTGGTGTGCTCTGAGTCCCAGGTGATTTCTCATGCCAGCTCACAAACATCTTTAAGAGCCTCAGAAGAGTGGGGACCTGGCTGCCTCAGAGCCACCTCAAAATACAGCTGTTCCTCTCCCACAAGCCTCGTGCAGTCATGGCTGAGGTTATCTCACAGGGGAAATCTTCCCAGTGGAACAAAACATTTTGAGAATAGAAGATTGAAATGAAGCTAAAGCATTCTCAGTATCAGATTTTGCATGCATTTTTTGCAATAACACAAAAGGAAGAAAGAGAATAAGAAAATGAGTTAGAGGGAGATGGAGAGAGAGATGGTCTATTAAGCAAAGCTACTTTTTTACTCTCTGAATTTACAGTCCTGATAGACATCTTTATTCAAAATTACTCATTTTTTATATTCAGATACTACAGCTTTCAGTGCTGGGTCCTAGATTTGTCTGGACAGATTACCCTCTTATTTCCACAATGAAACTTAATCATCCTTTTTATGTCTTCAGATACTTCCAGTTATTTCCTGAACTGTTTCTGGGGACAGAGAGCAGCTGATGGGTCAGTCAGTAAAGTAAATACTGTGCATCCCTATTGTTTTTAAGGTAAAAGCCCTTTGGCCCCGGGTCTTCTTAGAATATTTTGAGGGCTAGTACATGTAATTTGCTCAGATCTACTTTTTCTGAGCTTTTTTTTGTGACTACCCAGAGACTCATCATTTTCTCAGCACCTTTCTGTGTGTTACTTGGAAGCATCTAAATGTGACTAACTCACCTGGAATCCATAGAAGGATATTTGAATGCGTCATCTCTGAGACAAGAATAACTCCTCATGAAATCCAGGGTGGAAATGACTGCGTGGTTTCAAACACCTCTTCCTGTATCCCTGCTGTTGCAGCAAGAAGGAATGAGTCTGAGTACTTAAAGCCCAAATGAACACATAAATTGGTTCAAAGCAATGGTAGGAGCACAGAGGGATGTGGAAGTCGCTGGTATTGAGTAGTTACTGGACTTTAGGGCACTCTGTAGGTTTCATCTGTAAAGAAACCTCTAACACATGATCCATTATCACTACCTTCTGTCTGAGCAGAAATAACACAGAGTAGTCAACATGAAAATGTCACCTACGATAACCCAGGACCTGCAAGTACTGAAGAGAAAATTATAATGAGTATCCATTCAGACTTTGAGAGTTATTTTTTAGCTTTTATTTTTTTTAAAGTCTCAGTTGTTCAAACTAGAAAGTAAAGAAGTGTTACAAATAATTAAAATACGAATTGGCTTAAGAAAATCACCCAAATGATCAGGAAGTAGAGAGAGAGCCCAACTGGGGGTGTGTTGTAGAATCCTTTCTAAATTAAGTGCTAAGTCCTAAAGGGCTCAATTGGCAAAATAATTTTAATATATAAATAGAGCGGGTATTGCTGTGGTACCCAGGTATGATTTACCAGGTTGAACAAGTAGTGGTCAAATGCAGTTTCACTAGGCTGGGAAGAACAACAGATTCTGTATGGACTTCACATATTGTACAAACCCCAAGTTAAAATTTCTCTTACCCTGGCACAGTATTCACACTGCAGTCACATCACTGCATGGACGTTTCTTCTTCCAAGTCCAGCTTGTGACCCCAGCCTGAAAGCAGGAACCAGGATGGTTCAGTATCACTGAGTCTGTCATACCAAAACCAGAAATTAAGATGTCACTGCAGTATAAAACACAAGTTTCTCTGTCACACCCAACCTACATTTTTTCCTGATGAGTTCATCATACTCAGTTTCCACTATCCTGAGAGAACAGATAATCTGTTTCCTATAAATACAATAAAGAGTGCTTCAAATGACATGGCATTTTTTCAATTCATCATTTTGGTGATTCAAAATAAGTGTGAAAAGAGAAGATGATGAAAGCAACAAGCAGCAGGATCTCAGGACTGAGGGTCCCTATTTTTGCTGTGATGAGTTCTCCCATCTCAGACCTGTCACCTGAACCTTCAGCCTGGGTGCATTTACCTGCCTCCACAGGGTCCTGCAGCCCCGTGTGCTCCACAGTCTGCACAGCAATAAACTGGGTCCTGATCTCATCTCTGCCTTCACTCCCTGCAACTGGAAAAGGAGTGATAAAAAATAATAATAAGCCCAGAATAATTATGTATTGTCTTCATAGTGAAACAGGCCTTGAGCATTGTGAGCTCTCCACTGGGAGAAGTCCCATTTAAAAAATCTCCCTGGCATAAAAATGAATCGGATCCTGTTACATGAATGGCCTGCATTTACTATTCTTTTCACTTACCTTCTAGTCGTTCATTTTCTGAGCTGACTTGTGCCTCTTCCCCTGTTGTCAGTGGGGACTGGGTAACAAGAACTTGCTGGAAATGGAGTGGCAAATAAATAAACAAACACAGAAAAAAACCTGCTGACTTGGCAGATGCACAATTACAACCATGATGCAAAACTATCGAACAACAAATGCAACTTCTGAATGTCTCATGACTCACATCACAAAGAGCAAGGGAGGAAACTGAAAGAGGATTTTAATCAGTGATAATGAATTTGGAACAACACTGGATTTTCAGAACATAAGAAATTCAGGACAAGTCTGGGTTGAATTCCTGGTCAGAACTAGATATTCTTCTTCCTGTAGCCATCAAGCACTGCATCCATCATCTGTAAAAAGGCAGCACTTGGACTACCCCAATAGCAATGACCACTCCACTATTGCCAAGAAAATCGGTCAGCACCTTTGCTCTAGGGTAAGGAAAACATTTGGACACTTCAGGAGTACTCTTTTCTCCTCCCAAGAGCCCAACACCTCTAAGTGTGATACGAGGGCTCCTTGTTTCATCTGTTTCAATTTTGAAGCTCTTGGAAAACATAAAAGCTCACAACTGCTGTAATGCTCTTGCCCAAGGAGATGGACAAAACAGCAGGGCAGAGGCAGAAACACCACAAGTAACCTAACCAATGTTTTGTTGGGAAAAAGGGGAGATTAATTAAAGTGGAAAATCTGCTGGTCATTAAGTGTCCTGGAGCTACTATTGTGACACTGAAGCAGTGAGTTTCTGTGTGGCTTTAAGCTATCTGCCCTAAGGAAACATTTGCAATTGAAACTGTGCCCTCTTTTTCCCAAGTCTCCGATTCCCATGGGCCAGCAGTTGCCTTGCTAAATGAAATGCTTCTTTAGGGAGACTGGCTGGCCCCAGGGACTGGTAATGCAATATAGAGCCTTTCATCTCTCACCCATGAACCCAAGTCAAACAGAGTTTGGTAAATGGCCAATAACCCCTACCATCCCGGGGCTGTTTGGTGACCTGTGCGAAATGAGGAGGGTCATCTCTGTGTCTGTTTACTAGAAGGCAAGTGTCGACTTCACCATAAAAAAGGACACAGTTACCACTCATTATCACCCAATTTAACATTCTTAAGACAAGAGAATGAGCCTGGAAAACTCAGCCATCTTCTGACCCAACGATGGCGGTCCCAGTACATCAGGGCTTGAAGAACATTAATGAGGACAGTTGCATTGTAGCAAACCAGGCTGTGCCTCTCCTGCCAACAAGAAATCCAAGTCTGAGCTACTCTCAGTGGCATGTGATTACAGATCTTCCCAGATCCACACAGAAATCCACAGGATTCAGTCCAATTTTTAGGTGCATCAGGCACTAAAGCAAAACCATGAAGTTACAGAACGCTGCAGACTTCTGCAAATCTGCATTTATGGTCTTGAATAGACACAGGCAGCTTGCATAGGGACCCAGCATCCAGCACTGATAGAGTTAATGTGCTGAGAAGCCCTGGACTGGAAGGCTCTGTTCCCTCACCCATCACGAATATACTGTTCTGGTTACCAAAATAGCTGTATTTGGAAGGGTTGAAGGCCAGAAGCTCACTGCAGTACCCACTCTTGCCCTATGCACTGCTCATTTTAAGGTCAGACCTTTAGCATCAGGAATCTGTTAGAAGAAAGAGGAGTCGCTTTAAAAGTTGTTGCCACTCTGGGGATTACCCTGGAAGGTCTGAGAGGGTAAAGGAAAGGGCACGGGCAGATAAACACTTGGCCACATGAAAAATCAGCTGCCCCTAAATTTCAATACATCTGCATAAACCTCCCAAAAGTGCAGCCAGCTTGTTCTTCCTCACAGTGTTCCCAGTCACCACTCCCATTTTCCATCCCTTCTCATGCCACAGCAATGCTAACACTGTCATTGTCAGCTGTGAGTTACTGTTTAATCCCTCCTATCTTGATTAATTGCATTAAATTGGTATACCTATGTTAATTAAACAGAAGATGGCAGAGGCAGCTTTTACTGCTTGTTCTTTTGTGTAGATCATTTCCCAGGGCTTCACAGGTTGTGGAAAAATAACAATACCACACATCATATTTCAGCACAGTTGATAAAGCTATTTTACTCATACAGTGGTCCATGATTCTTTTTGCATATCACAGTATAGGTTTAATTACCGCGCTGCTGCTACATGGCAGCTCTTCTCACTTTTTCTTTTTTTTTTATTTGTATTATTTGCAAGTCATAATCATGTTTTCCTGTCATCCCCGAGCAATGTGCATGCGTGCGTACAGGCAAATGCCAAGCCTGGAAAGGAAATTTGATGCGTGTCCATGAATTGGAGTTTTCAAACTTTGGCTGAAGATTAGTACATGTAAACATAGCTCTGCCCCCTTCATCTTGGATAATTGGTCACAAATGCTACTTGACACTTCTCAAATCAGACACTTTACATACTTCTGAGCATAGCTGAACTTTTTTGGCAGGAATTAATTTGCTTTGCAACTTAGCTGCTCATTCCTGGCCCGATCCCTGCTCCAGTGACTTCAGGGCAATGTTCTGCCAGTGTGAGGAGCACAGAGGCAGGACCGGATCTGTTTGCTAGCGCGGACGAGCCCGGCTTTGTTGACTGCCTCAGAAAAACAATTACTGCAGCTAATGTTCTGCCCTTTGCCAGCCTTGATTAACGTCAGGTTTTTTACCTTCAGGTCCCTCTTTCTATTCCAATTACTGTGTGAGTTACAATGCAACAGGGGACATCTCAAAAGAACGGAGAAGGCGATGTAGCATCACCAGAAAATGCAACTTCTGACAGGCCAAGACCCTTCCACAGCATTACCAGCTTCATGGGAGATGGTTACAGACACCATCCAAGGAGACTCTCTCACTTTTTTTCCTGCCCCCCCCCGCAAACCGTGCACGCTCCAGCAGAGAAGGGAAATCCATTTCTGGAGTACTGATGGAGTTTGAAGCAGGCACAGAATTTTGTGCTATTAAAGAGCCCCCTGTTTGCTCTGACAGTACAGCGTGTTTACTCACCGTGCACCAGTACTGAGAGAGCTGAGCAGACCATATGCTCACTTAGAAGGGCTGCCAGGTCTCAGGGAGCATTACTGTGCCTATTCCAGGAGGGGTTTGGGGCAAGAACACATTCCACAAAGGATTTCACTAGGAATATTGTATTTTATCTGGTGATTTATTTCTGTCCAGTCTCTGGACTAAATGGCAGTTTATCAGCATATCCATGTAGATCTATGAATAACCAGTGGAAAATATCATTCGCTCTTTATTCACTGGGATGTTGATAAGCTGCAGCATATTAAAAATGTTTGTCAGTTTGCTCTTTTCAGCTATCAAGTGGGGTATGTGCCAGCACGCCCTCCTCGTGCTGGCTGCTTCATCCAGAAAATGGACAGAAAATGACAAAACAATGTCGGTTCTAGAAGAGGGAGACCATTTGCATTAGTTATTTTAGCATTATTGCCTTGCTTCTCACTGAAACTAAATCTGTAAATTAGATTGCGCTCCTACCTGCAGAGGCAAAGGGTGGAACTTTGTGCTGTGCTTCAGGTGTGGACCATGAGAGGAGCAAATCCCTGGTGGGGCACTCATGTGGGCTTGGTTCTCAGGGCTTCTTGCAGCTCAAAGCACTGATGAGGAGTAGCCAAGACAGACACAGTCCCCACGATGTTTCTCTGGCCTCTGGTGGCTGGTGCCATGACCAAGAGCTGACCCACTGCCCAGGGCCAGGGAACCAGCTGCATCAGCCATCTCCTTGAGTGCTTGGTCCCCACACTTTCCAATCACGGTCTTGTGATGGTTCACCCCTAGAAAAGAAGGGTAGCTCTTGTTATCAGAAATATGGCAGATTCATTGTGGAGAAGCAATAATTGACCCAGAATTTGCCATGGAAAAATTCAAAAAAAGACATTGCATGTTAGTGTGTCTTGAGTTTTCGTAGATTCTTGCCTTAAAATAAACAAAAGGAGACGTATTTTGCGTCTTTCTGTTTAACTTTGATATTTGAATCACTGTGGGAGTGGTGGGTATGATATTTCTAGGTGAACAAGGCAACAATTGGCCAAGAGATACAACACAGCTCTAAAGCCTGAGCTGAGGAGGAGGCTTGGTTTCCATTGCTACTATCTATCACTATAAATTTAGCTTTCAGGTCCTAGACATTTTAAAATAACATGTCTAGTGTTAGAATAGGAGACTATCAGAAAGAGTGAATTACAGGTTACAGGCTTCTAGTATTTGCAGTAAAAGAACTATTACCATAATTACACCTGTAGAGTACTCATTTATGTTGTTATTAGGGGAAAGGGATGGTAGAATTAGGATGTATGGAAACAAAACATTGCAAAAGGGGAGTTAAATAGTTTAGCTGGGACAAAGAACTATGATGGTTACTGGACACACTTCTGTTTTCAGCTTGTAAAGTCACCATGTGCATGTGGACCTGAAACGTCCAGGGATTTAGGTGAAACCTCTATAGATCACCAATGCCTGGTACAAATGGAAACAAACCACGGCCCACAGAAAGGCCCAGCCTCACAGTCAGCCCCCGGATTGGGAGCTGATGCCTTTTGGTCCCATTGAACATCTCCATAGCCTTTGCTGGGTGCAAATAGGAATTGACCAAGTGACTCCATGAGCTCGATTCTTCATAGACAGAAATCCTTCCCCATCCTCAAAGATCAAAACCAGATTTGTGAACATATGAAATGAGGCTAGAATAAGGAAAAAAAAAATGTTTCTCTTTGGGGGCAAGTGAACCTCCATTTTGACTCGTTATTTTGTGGTCAGGGCTAAGTGGCCACTATTAGTCCATAGGTACTTGCTGGTGTAAATCCACTGTGTCACCTCCTGGATGTCATTACTTAAAGTCAGCAAACTCGTGCTTTAGTGGCTGAAGATTTACTTGCTTAATGCCTGGTGTCATCAACAAATTCAGGCTAGCAATGACATCCTACTTGTCTAAGCTAATATACAGCCTTGCACTGTCCTTGTTTTCCTTCCCATTCAGACTTATGGCTCAGTGTCAGTGTCTACCAAAAACCAACACTACAGCTGAAGAGAAGGAAGTGATGAATGAACATGAGGTTTGCATGTAGATAATTAGAAGTCCGGCTGAGTAGATCACATTATTTAATGTATCATCATTATGTTTGTATTTAAAAAGCATTTAAAATATATTATTTCTTCTATTACTCCGTCTCTTCAGTGCTCTGACTCCAGGGATGGATATGTGCTATGTATTTTGGTAGAGATTCATCTTCTAAAACATGAAGGAACTGTGTGGAGCTTAAATCATTGCTGTAATAAGTTAATAAGTTGTCCCTGCTTGAGGAAACTCTTGTGTCAGGAGTAAAAGTCCTTGTTTGGCTGTGCTGCAAGAAGCAGGATGATATTTAATTATGACAGTTGAAACTCCATCCAAGTGCAGACAATATTGATTTGTTCTAATACAGAAAAGGTGGAATTAAAAAGCTGGTTTATTTAGAAATTTACTTATTCCTAAAAAACGTCTGTTCAGCTCATTTTTAAATTTGATTTCTTATCCCAGGTGAATTACATTGCACTTCTGCATCTCAAGAACTGCCTGTGCCTGATAACAGCTGATCGAAGGACCAGCATAATTCAGTTGTTTTGATTGTAGGATTTTTGTTCACTGCTTTATTGGACAGTGGTGTTTGCAAAAGAGAGGCTAAGAGCACCAGAGACAGAATTACAGCCCACGGTTGGTGCATGAGACTTAATGTTAGTACAGCACCACGGTCTATAATGGTCAGTGGCAAATGATACCAGCTTGCAGGCAAAATCAGTGCCTGGTTCTGAAAAAAAAACAGCAAGGAAAATCTGTGCCAGTGTCCCAGCATGACAAATGAACTTAGGCAAGTTGAAGATAATCATGATTATTTAATATTCCACAGCTTTACAACTTGATACTCTGCAGACAAAAGATCAGAAGTCTGCTGAATCCAAAGTTTTGAATCTTTGGGTCAATATGCTTCTCATGTCTTCAACGTTTAGTTTAATTTAGGAGGAAACAGTTCTGAGCTAAGATAAGATCTCAGACAAAATTGACATGGACTCACAACATGGCCTAACATAACAATTTAATCTATCCTGTGCTTCCCCTGAAAGAAGGCTTAATAACTGTGGTATGATTTCACCTGCGGCTTCTAACATTTGCTCATTTTTTTTTCCTGAGCAAATTTGGATTATCAGATGGCGAGCAGCTTTGTTCATGGTAGACAAACTTGAATTCATTTAGGATTAATAACAATAGGTTCAATCTTGGATTCAATGGCAGTTCTTAATGAATGGAGTCTTTGGAAGACAAATGTTTGTTTGTGTTAAAAGAGAAATAATTAATTCTCCCTTTTTCTGGGTATGAGGTGATTATAGCACATATCACAAAATGTTTCCCCTGTGTTTCCAGCCCTGGGTATAAGAACTGCAGGAATGTTCCCCAAACCCCAGCATCGCAGATATGAGCCATTTTGACCTTGTAATTTCAAAATCTGAAGTTTTGTGACAAATTATTTGGTGTGAGAAAAAAATGTATCTCTTACTCACAGTACTCTCAGGTCCTGCTGGTGATCTGATGCAGGGCAGTGAGGAGAGAGGAAAGTCCACATCGCTGCGATCCATCAGCGGTCGTGGGTCAACATAGGGTTACTTGGATGAAGGAATCAAGGCTGGATGTGGATTTTGGCCCAGTCCTCACCACTGTCTTAGACATGGGCATCTTCCAAATTCCTGTGGGAAATCCTGCGTTCTTCGTTACTGTCCCTGTCTCTTGGGAGGCGGCTGGAGCACGCACAACCACCGTGCCTGGCCAGGAGAGGCTGCGCTGCCCAACACTGGGTACCCACTGACCTCGGGAAAAATTAACAGGCTTCAGCAAATGTACCCTGCAGGCAATTTTTCCCTGGAAAAACATCGCCCACATAGCTAGAGTTTAGGACAACAAATTAGAGCTTTTAATATGCACTAGCAGCTTTTTTTTTTTCTTCCCCATCCCCACATCACCACCATCCCCCCCCCCCCAGCCCAGTAACATCCAGTTGCTTAATTCCATTCGAAATCACCCGGGTTAGGCACCTAAATAATCTTGTCCTTCATGCCTGTCAACATCTTGAGGCACCTAACCACCTTTAGAGATGTGGTGTGAAAGCTTGTGAACGATGCAATCGAGGAGGGAAACAAAAGACAAGTATCCCTATTTGCTGCCCAAGAATCCACAAAGAATGCTGCTTCAGCTCTGCTCTGATTTCTAATTAGATTATGAGTGATGTAGGACTCTGAAGCCAAGCTGGAGTTTGTGCTAGCACTTTGCATGTATGAATGACAAAGGGACACCACTTTCATATTGATTTAAGCAAGCCAGTGGAAGAATGTTTAAACATCAAGTGCTTGATGTCCCAGTTTGCCAGAGCACCTGGAAATATCAAATTAATTCCAGGTGTTCTGCCATTAAGACAGGCTTGCTGCTTTTACAGCCACACATACAAAACGTGGCTCCCAGTTCCACAAATAAAAACAGAATGGTTTCTGCTCCTAATGCCTCGATAACTCCGACATATTGCAAGTTCTGGAAAGAATTTTAATCTACATAGGTTTTTTTTAAATGGGGAGGGGAGCGAAGGGGGAGAGATTTTAAATATGCTGCATACAATTTGTGATGGTCATCTCTAAAATGCAGCTCCATTATCCTTTTCCATTTGGAATGAATGAGGCTAATTAATTTCAGGCCATACTTGATGAGGTCAGCACCATACGAAGGGTGCGTGCTAGACATTGCTAATCTCTTTCAGCTGAGAGTGATGAATTAAAGATGAAGCATTCCTTTGCAGGCCTAATTTAGAATGTATATCAAAAACCTACAGCAAATAATACTATACCCTACAACAAAGGAAAACTTGTTCTCTCAGGCTCCCATGTAGGGTTGATTTTAAAGGCATTTTCATTTCGCTTTGGAATTCCAGCTGTGGATGGGTGAAACAGTTCAGAAAATTCAAGCTTTCTCTCTCTCTATTGCTTTTATGGACAAAAGTAGGCAAGGGGGGGCCAAGGGGAGAGAGAAACTGGTCCGTGTTTGATCCTGTATATCCTGTGATTCTGACTGTACGCTCAGCATTTAGGAAACCAAGTACCTGTGACGTGACACCCCCTCACGGCCCACACTCACATTTTACTGTTGGGGTTTTTTAAGTCTGAGGGGAAAGCAGTCAAGGGTCCCCTTTGGTTCAGCAGCATCCCATGAATGTTTTGTTGGATGTTGCAGGCAGGAAACAGGACGGGTCCAGCGGTTCTACTGCGTCACCCAACAAGGACAGGAGCTTCCAAGCCCTCAGAGAGCTGTAATTCTCCCAAAGGATAAACACCTCCCTATGCAAAAAGGTCCCATCACATCTAGAAGTGCCGATAGCAAAAGTGAATGGAACAAGTCACTGTGAAAGCAACCAGGTCGGGGAGCAGGACAAATTGCTGCACAGCTCCCAAACTGGCTGGAGTTGAGGCTCAGCCAAGCTTTGCCACCTTTCCCTCAAGGCAAAGCCACCCACAAAGTCCACAGGGGCTTTCCCCAAGTGAGGGACTGCAGGATTTGGCTCTGTGGGCAGCAACAAGCTTAATTGTCATTTTAGTAAAATAGGGACTTATGAAATCTTAACCCAGCCTCTGAAGGAGGCTGCAAACAATAGACCACCGTTTTCCCCACCACTTCACTGTTCAATACCTGGCAGTTTCTTGGAATTCTTGACAGGTTGCTGCAGCGAGTCGAAGTTCCCAACTGGTGGCCATAAGCGGCTGCCGTCTTTGTATCCCAGTAGTCCTCATTAGAACAAAGCTGCTTCGAATTAAATCCAATCTACATGCCGAATCAATCTTTCAACCCTTTGATTGCTTCTGAAAATATTTATACTTCTTAATAATGCACATTTTGTCCCAAAGCCTGTGATTAAACCCAGACAAGGTCCGGAGAAGCCTGAAGTATATGTGGAAGGGGTTATTTTGGACAGGAAAAGAAAGATAAAGACACAGGTTTTTCTTATTGTGAAACCATTAGAGTGTATAAATCTAGCAATTGCAGTTGTATAAGCATCAGAGTGAGGTTGTAATAAATACAGATTGGAGTATTATAGTAACCAAATGGAGTTTATGGATTATGTTCCCTAGTTCATATTTCTCAGCTACTACAACCTAGCTAGCATCATGCTGCACTCACCTGTGTTAATATTCCCTATTAATATTCTCTTTATGTGCTTGCAGGGAGAAAAAAGTTAGGATTCAACTGCTGCTCTGTGTAAAACAAATATGTTTAAAAAATCATGCCCTCCAAAGAAAAAAAATAAACACAGGGATGCTGTAAAGCGACTGTGTTCGAAGGGCACGGGCTGTGGCTGGCTGAAATCGGCCCCGTTCTGCTGGAAGTTGATAACTTCCATCTGAGTGGAATCTGGTCCTAATGCAGGGCATTTGCTGCATGAAAATTAGAGTGTAAAAATGAAGAAAATAACTTCTGATATCCCTTATCCTGGTAAATTTTTAAGGTGGTAAATAATAAGCTTTGGCTGGAGATGAGAAGCGCACAAAGGCTTTGAAACTGTGCTACGTGGTAAACAACATGTTATTCCCTTCTCAAAAAGCAGCATACATCACAGGTGAGATATGTGGAGATGGAGGGAAGGATACACTCTTTGGCTAAGAAGTAACCCAGATAGAGCCAGATCCTCCAGAGTGGGAATCTGCCGTCGATTAAGAAGGTAGTGGTGGCTGGGGACGCCGATCAGATAAAGGCTCTGTACCTGTCTCCCTCCCTACACACAAATGACTGCCCTTGTCTCTAATAAAAGGGAAAATTTGACTTTGGAAAACACGCCATGATAAATCTCCTTGGATAAAGTATGTAGTGCCTCAGTGTGAAGGAAAGAAATCCTAGAAACTAAAAGTATATAATGCTTTTTTAACATCACTGTCATCAGCAGCATCAGGGTAAATGCAGGTAATATTCTTCAGGAGTGGGCTGGTAAATGCTTGTGGTAGTTTTGCTTGTGACAGTTTCCCCTTTCATAAAGGAGAGAAAGAAATATTCTCAGTTAAAATATTATTCATTGACTCTTTCATCACATAGTTCATTATATTAAGCTGTAATTTCCTAAATATGTTGGGGGGTGGTATTATTATTATACAGATATCCTGAGTCATGATGGCTATTTTGCATTAATGTATGATTTGGATGCTCAGTCTTTAAGGTAGAGAGAAGGGGGGGGGGGGGGGGGNTCACCATTAATAAGGGGAGAGCAGAGATTTAAAAACCTCTCATAAATAAGGATGGATCCAAAATCTAATGACATGCATGAAAATCCATTTTGGATCAGGCCCCCAGCAGAACTCTGTATTATATAACCAGCATTTTCTGAGTATCTTCTATTGTTTGACAACCCTGATTTCACACTAAACTTAGAGTTCATTTCTGAACAGAAGCTTTCTGTATAGAAACTTTAAATCATATCCCTTCGTGAACACACACATACCATCGAGGATATTGTCTTATTAAAGAGTTTAAGCCTAAAGGTGTATGCCTATTTTTAAAAGAAATTTTCTGATTGTAGATAACTGCTCAATTTGATTTAGTGTCCAATGATAGTGATGGGGTTGATAACTGAGCATTCATCGGTAATTCATCTTGTGCTAGTAGAAATTTACAGCAAAGCAGTGCTTTCCCAACACTGACAAGTCCTATTAATCTTCTTCAGACACATTTCAATAGGTGTCTCCATCTGTGCCCAACATCTAAACACTCTGGCATCACTGGGGACTTGGAGACACCTTCATTTCAGGTTACACTAGTGAAAATGTGATACTAGATTGTACTCTATTTTTAACCTAATTCTCTCTTTTCATTCAATTAGCCTTTCTTGCCTGCATTTTTCTACTCATGTGTAACATCCTTTTCCCAGGAATAGCTTAAAAATAAGATTTAGTTACTTAAAGAGACAGAATCTGCCAGGCTAAGAGCAACCAAGAGCTTAGTACGTAAAAGCAGAATAATAAAGCTCAGGGACAAGGTGTGGAGACCGAATCACCAGTCACCAAACATGTCCTGAGCAGCATTCCCATGATATTCCCCTCCTGGTGCACCTCTTGCAGGCACCACTGGGTTAGGACAGGTCTGAAACTAAAAACCCCAAATCTGAAAACAACTGCAGGATGTTTGGGTGTTGAAATCCAAAACATCTCTCCTTGTTGGTGCTGCCCAGGGATCCCCACCATCCATCCCCACTTCACTTTACATATACAACTAATGCATGAACAAACACAGAGCAGTCAAATTACAGCAATAACATTTATGGGTGGATTATGTTCCAACTTCCTCACTTATTATTAAAAGCGAGTAAATTGCGAAGCACATGGAAGAGGTAGGGTGCAAATGCAGGCGAATTTCCACTCTGAACCAAATGTTGTTTTTTCACTTTCAAAGCTGCGATGAGTTTGTGAGCAGACGCAGCACAGCTTTAAAGCTTACTCATTCAAAAATGTGTGTTTGGGTTCCTTTTTTTTTTTTCTCCCCTCCTTACTCCATTTACGTTTGCCTTTCAAAGAGGAGCAGATGCACACCATTTGGGTTTGGGTGGCTCCTACTTGCTCTGAACTTTCTTCTGAAAAGAGCAAACCATGAGCCGTGCGTCTGCTCCACGCCTCAGAGGCAGTTTCAAACTTTGTTTCTGGCTTTATGAAGTTCTCTCGTGAGTCGTATTATAGATCTAAATGACCTTATTGTAGGTGGCAAGTTTAAATGTGCCATATTAATAACTTGTTATCCAAGACAAATTAAGTCCTTATGTGTCAAAAGCACTCTGTTCTGGATTACCTACAAGACAAGTATTTATTGAATAAACGTTGGATCCAATTTCATTTTAATGTGACTGACTGTATGCTGCAGCCCCTCAGAATGAGATAAAAACACTCAAACCTACAACTGTGTTGCAACACTACACCTAACTTGTCTATTTCTATTATTGTCTTTTTAACATGGGATATCAAAAGTGTTTGGGGGGTTTAAGGATTTATTATTATTATTGTTATTATTTTTTCTGAAGAGCAAGGAGAGAGATAGAAAAAAAGACTGGCATTCAGCCTAAAGAGAAATCATTGAAACAAATTAATCCTATGCCGTTTAAATTGACATGGTAATCCATCATCAGCAAAGGGAAACTCTGAAAGCAATCTAGAATCTGCAGTGTTTTTTCACTGGCCCTCAGGCATAAAGACAGATAGTAAAAGAGGAAGGGGGAAAAAAATCATAAAAGTTAGCAGCACCTTAGCATAGGGAAGGCCTAGAGAGAGCAGCTTTCACTTTTTCCTGCTTTCAAGCACCCAGCTCAGAAAGCAGTGCTGATTAACCTTCGGTCACTGCCTGCTAACATTTACTTGTGTGTCAGATCATCTTCAGCTGCTGGGATAGGAGTAATTTCAAATAGTGCAGAGCCCCTGTCCTGTATAAACTCCACCACTGAAAACTCTGCCAAACATCAACTTGGGCATTTCTGCTTACAGAGGGCCTTTTATTAGCCTAAACTTGATCATTCCAAATGGACAATAAATTCTATCTGCACAGCCCTGGAGAAAAGAGCTGTACTATCCTTGGGAGTTTAATAGCCAGGATTTTCATAGAGCTAGCATGAAAAAAACTGGGGGGATTTGTTTGGGTTTGGACTCAGGGTGTTTTTTTCGTCTATCCCCTGCTTTCTCAGTGGGGCTATCCACCATAATGTATGTTTCCCAAGAGATTTTTCAAACTAGTTTTAAATATCGAAAGTGATGAGACTTTGTGCACCTTTAAAATTTTATTAGACTTATGGTCAGAAGAAAACATAAACCTCTTGGGCCTTGAAAGCCCATTGCAATACAGCCATTATCCCTATAATGTCAACAGAGCTACAAAATTCTCTAGAAATAAACCTTTTAAGAACAGCTTTCCCTGCTGCATGTTTTCTTTTAAGGTCAGTGGTGCATCACTTTTCTGGAAAATGTTTCCCCTCTCTGGCCAGGTTTAGCAATGTGAAATAGAATGTATATTACTAAATGAATAGGTTTAATTTTAGACACTGAAAAAATAAATAGAAGAAGAGAGCCAGGGCAGGAATAATACCTTTCAGTTAGAAACAGACATAGTAGAAAGAAAAAGTCAGAACTTTAGTGCCAGGGGCAAAGGGGTGAAAGGCTGGCTAATATGAACCATATCCAACATCTGCCCTATTTTAATTTAGCAGGGATAAAGTTTCTTCTTTTTATTATTAAGAAAACTTTATGTGGCAGAGAAACCCATGAGCTATGTTATCAAAACTGTTTTATTGTCACACTGAAACTTAGAACTATTAAGAATTGGCAGGGCAAAGAGATAAAAACTCCCCTTCTCTCTCCTTTTATACTCTGTGACAAGCCTGGGCTCTGGTCCTGCTGACTGGGATGTCCTTTTCATGTCTTTATGAAGTACTGCACTTGGGGCTGTTATATAAAGGGGAGGTTAATTGTTCAGGATGGGTCCAAATGATTGATTGCTCAGGTTAAAAAAAAAAAAAATTAAAAATCTGAATATTTAAAACAAAATCCTGATGCAGTGGTCACCCTCAGAGGTGAGCGATGGTGGTGGTGCACAACAAGTGTAAAGAAGGGTTGGACTGGGGACCTGTGTGAGAAACAGCCCAAATTGCCAGGCTGGAACATGATCTCATTCCATCTAAAAGTTTTCCACCTCGGTAGTGCAAATTCCACCATAAAATAACAAAGTATACGAAACCACATGTGAGTAGCTGTAGGAGTAAGAGAGCAATTTGGTTTTCGACAAAAGAAGGATGAATACCTTCGGATAATCTAAAGTTAAAATTTGATTGAAAGCATAACATTCCTCTAAGCATCAGTATGCTTAGGATCCAAAATATGGTTATTTTATTACCAGTTAATACTTAGATCAAAGCAAAACACTGTAGCTGGAAGGGACATTCTCTCTGGAAATAAAGTTCCATGTAATTATTTCCTATTAAAAACTAAAACTGGTCTTAGATTCAAAAATTTGGGCTTCCTTACATGTGATATAATGCAAGCTTGTCAAGAGAGAGCAGATGTACCATTTTTCACTGTTTGCTGGTATCTCTTTGCTTTAAAGTTTTCGGTTTAGCTTTAACCCTTTGAAAGTGAAAGATTCTCATCCAATTTACCTCGATCAGACCAGGGGGACTGTTTTGGATTATATTGATTCATTTCTTATGATAAGAAATTAGGATTTTATATAAGCTAACATCATTTTAAATAAAGTCTGCAAATGTAAGGAGGTGAAATCTAAAGAAAATGATATGGCGATGGGTAGGCAGCTGAAAGTTAAACATTAAATTGTAAACAAGGGTTTTACTCTTGGGCAAAACAGCTCATCTTAATTCAGTTCGAGACATGGAGTTTAAAATATGCACTCAAAATACTTCCAAGAAAGCTGCAACCTTTCAGAGGAGAGAGATAAGAATGGATTTTAATTATGAGGTTATAAATATGCGATAAATTTAATTTTTTTTACCAACTCCTAATGTGCTACATAACATTGTTCAGATGCAGTTATACATTTGTCTGTCTGTCTCTATTCTTGTCCAGGGTTTTTCTTTTATTTTATTCTTTCTCTTTTTTTTTATTCCTGATAGCTCAATCTCTATTTATGGCATTGCTGAGGCAGGCCCTGGGAAAAAAAAAAAGAATCTCTCCTTCTGTATTTATAAACCACCACAGAATAAATAGGGAATGGCACCTTTTTACAACTGAAGGGCTGGTATTATAAGTAGCAATATGAAATATTTAGACACATTATTTCAAGCTTCCCGGCTGCTTCTGATTCTGCTAATTATTTTTGATCTGTCATTCAGAAATAAAAAAATAAATAAATAAAACTTTAAAGAGTTCATTAGGACTGCGGAAAGGAAGAAGAGTCAGATATAAGGCAGCAATTATAATTTGGTTTTAACAGGTTTTTTCATTTTTTGCTGACTCCTCAGCTACATTGTTTAGTAGAAGGGTGGCTACAATATACTTCTACATTAAAGCCTGTTAAAAAGGGAAGAAGCTGAGACATTCAGCTGAGATATTGTTTGCTAGCTCAATTAGTATCCCAAGAATTTGAAAGTACAATAAATGTATCTGAAGATCATATCTAAACATACTTACCAAAAAGTACCCACCTCTCTCAGCAGTTCACATATTTCTGCCTTCTAACTAGGAGGGGAAAAAAAAAAGGCAGTTCGATGTGTAGGTTAAGATTGGCGTGTGGCAAGGTTTGTGTGAGATACAAAGAAATCTGTATTTCACTCAACAATTTCATGGCTTAAACATATAGTTTAGAAGCATCTTTTCCTTAAACATGTGGTTCAATAACATTTTCTTCAAAGGAACAATTCAATGTGTTAAAAGATTTAAGAACAAAGAATGTGCTGCAAAATGCAAATTCCTCCAGTGTTATACTGTGTATGCAATTATGTATGTAGGCAGATAGATATAATTTGAGAGTTATTAACTTTCAACATCAATGATGTACCCTGAATCAATACAATGTAACTACCTATTAAAATATAAACCAGGTGTGTTCCCAGGCAAATACAGTCTGAGAAGCTTTTCTAGATTTTTTTTTCTTTAAAAATTACAGCTCTACTGTGGACAAGAAGCTCAAGAGATTGGTGCTGGTCCTAAAGATGGAGATTGCTTTGCTTTTTTGCTGATTGTTCTAGAATGTTTCATTTCCTCCACGTTTGGGGGGAAAAAAAAACAATTTAAAAATAATAAACAATAATGAAATGGTGTAAAGTGGATGAATTGCCTCACAAACATCCGCACATTTATGCATCTCCGGATGCATGGGAAAGAGAAAAGTTCCCTGTTTCCATATTTGCTTTGGCTGAAGGGAGGGAATGAAGGGAGCAGAAATCATTTTAAGCCTTGCCCTCCCGTCGGATCGACCCCTCTTGCAAATCCCTTTCTCCTGGCCGCCCTCCCTCGCTCCCCCGAGCACACAGCCCGGCGCAGTTAACCTTGGAGCGGCGCCGGGGAGGGAAGGGTTAATGAAACCCAGCTCTTTACGACCTCCAGGGTCAGACTCTTCCTATCTGCAATCTAAGGAATTAGGTAAGGAGGTTATAAGATTATAGTGAAAGGAGTTATAGGCCCTCGTAGCCTCACACCTGAACATATTGGGCTAATCCACTGGGATTCTTAAAAATCGCTTCAGCTATGGAAAACTGTTAATTAGGCTGAGTCTGTCCCGAGGTTTCCTGTTGCATTAGTGATCCAGCCGAGCTGCCTGCACTCCATAGGCTCACATGAAATGCTCTTAATATGCCTATACTTTCGTCCCTTCTCCACGACTGAAACCAGCATCAGCCCCTGATTTCGGGGTAAAAAAAAAAGCAAAGCTGGGGGAAAATTCAGCCCGAGAGATGAGCAAAAGTCAACCCCCTCCTGTCCCTGAGCCCTGGGTGCCCGGCAGGCTATTTGCAGCTGTTTCTAACTTCAGTGTTTGTTTACAGTAGCAAAATTAGCACTTGGAGAAGAAGTGAAAAGCTGTTTTCACATCAGTTTTACTCCTCGGTTCCTAGCTTGAGATGCCTTTCCTCCCTCTCAGCAATCAGCATCATTTAAAGTGTGGTTCAAACTTTCTTTCGCTCCTTTGACTTAGTTCTCTGCAGTCTCATCCTATTTTCTGCTAAAGAAAAATACGCGGAGAGAAGGTAGCATGTGAACACGGGCCAAACATCACGGATTCAAGGCAAAAAAATAATAATAATAATCCCGAGCCTCCCCACAGAACGTATTTTAACGTCGCTTGGCAGAGCCCTGCCCTACTCCCAGCTTTCTGCCCTTTGGCACTCAGATATTTGCTTGTCTCCAGCAAAGTTTTCTTTAATCCGCCAAGACACCCCAGGGCTGTACCCGAACCACGGCTAAATTGCTCCCTACGACCGATAAAATCCTGCAGCAGCAACTCCCCAGCTTCAATATTTAAAGCAAGGGCTGATTTTAGCCATTTTGTCATTTGCAGAAAAGCTGATTTATTTATTTTTCTTAAAATTTTTTATGCCGCTTGTGGTCACCCTCGAATGGCAGTAATCTGCAGATTACATATTACGAGCCTTGTCATTAGGTGGATAAAATGAGGTGGTTAAACGCTAAAATCCATTTTACTCACCACATTTGCTTGTGGGGAGGGAGGGGGGCGGGAAGGAGAGGGGAGGACAAACTTGTAGGAGAAGGATTTAAACCCCTCGGATGGGAGCCGGATGTGCCCTCGCTTCTGCTGTTAGAGCCCTCTCTGCCTGGTGGGTACTCGGGCTGGGGACCCCTCAACTTCACCTCCAAGGCAGGCGCCCGATTACTCCAGCCCTCTCCCTCGCTCCTGAGCCTTTTGTCCCCATTTTCGTGGTATCTCAGCTTTGCTCCACAGAGGCGACTTTTCTCTGCCTCTCCTGGATTTGTTCTGTAGCATTTCTAGGCTCCTACTCTCCAGCTCTCCCCCCGTTTGCCTCTTTCATGTGTGTCCCTGATCCCTCTCCAGCTGATGTGATTCTTTAGAAATGTGGGTCTTATCCCGTCCCTACCTTTGCCGGCTCTGATTAGATATTATTTTTTCATTGGCTCTGCTACAATGGGTTCCTCCCTTTAATCTCTCGGTATATTTTCCCCCTCCCGGTATAACCAAATCCATGAAATTCACAGCCTCTCTCTTTGACACGACTGGTTCGTCTAATCACTCCATATCGATTTCCCTAACTCTTTTCATCCAGCTGAAGACACATCTTAAAACACTCCAAGCCAGAGTGTGCTCTTTGCTTTATACACACTAATAAAATGATTTACCCTTCTCTCTCTGCTCTCCTCACAGGAGAAAATCGTTCAAGTCGCGGCTATTTGTGTGTGATCAGTAAATATTTAGTGTGGCGACATCCTCAGCTCCTCTCCTGATCAATACGCAACCCAACAGGAGGTGGACTATTGTCCGGGTAGTGACTTGCTGAGATCTCCTTTAGATGAATTCTTTGCCCCCCATACTGTCTGTTATGATTTATCCTCGAAGGTGACCAATGAAGAAAAATTGAGTCTTTAAAAACGTCTGTTTCTAACCTGTTTACCGTGCCATGAAAGCACCTAAGCAAGGAATGGCTTATTCCTCCCCGTCTCCCATATCCCTGGGATGGGCTGACACACGCAGAGCGCTGCTGGAAAATGGGTATCAAAGCGGGCAGCCCCCGCACCGCTGCTCTGCATCCCCGAACCCCTCGATCCCCTCTTCTCCGGCCCCTCCAGAAAAACCCCGTCCTCTCTCTGCGGGGCAGTGTCACGGCAAAAGGGCGATTCCCCGGTCGCACCCTGCAGCATCTTCGGGCACAGGGCTCGCTCCCACAGCTCAGCCTCAGCGGGTGGGAACGATGTGCCCAGGGATGGAGGGTGCCCCAGCAACTTCCAGCCCACCTCCCTCCTCCTCCTCATCGCATCCCGCGGCTCTGCCTGCCCCAGGACCAGGCTGAGGCAGGGCTGGGGGCTCAGTGGTTTCTTGTTTGTTTGTCTGGGTTTTTGTTTGGGGTGGTTTTTTTAAACGACACGGAAAATCTGCAGTGAAGGGGAAAAAAATAGTAATAATAATGGAAAAGGAGAAGAGCTTAAAGCCCGTTTCCTGTGGTTAACCATAACGAGAGCTTTCCCAGAGTGATAAAATGGGCAGAAAGAGAAGTTCGCGTGTGTATGTGTATGTTTTATCCTGATCTGCTATTTCACTCCTGGGAAAGCCAATGCCTCCCCTTGTAATTACCCCAGGAGTGTGCTGTGCCCGGTGAGATGTCTGAGACAGCAGTGCCTGGTGCGTGGGTGCCTGTCTGGTGCAGGCTGGGTGCCTCCACACAATGGCTATACAGTTCTATCTGCATCCTGCAGCCCATAGAGGTGCCCAGATATTTATTTTATTCCCGTGCGTGTGCGTTTGCACCTCAGCTCTAGGTCGAAGGCGTTTATCTCTGCAAATGGACATCGCCTGCACAGGCGCTGCATAAATCCAGGGCTGTGTATTACAGATGTGCGACTGTTATTCAAATGTAAAACCAGCTACATCCACCTGTTAACTTTGTTTAGAAACCACTTTCACTAATGGCTTTTCGCTAACTTATTCAGCCCGTTACTCGAGTATAGGAGGCAATGGAGGGGAAAAATCCATATGAAACCCTGCTCACAGCCTCTCTTCGAGAGGACACTTTCCACACCTTGCCTAGACAGGGCTCCTATAGAGCGCTTATCTCTCGAATATATCTTTATACTAATGCATACTTAATTGGTCTGTCTTGACTGTCCATATAAAACAATTTAATTAGGGTTCTTTCTGCTTTGGAAAGAAAGAAAAAAAAATCTGCCCAGCATTTATTGTATTTAGCACCAATACAGGCAGAAAATGTTGCACAAGTTTTTGGTTGAAAGAGCACCTATGTGTCCATTGAAGGGCGTTGATCCGAAAAGACAGAGAGGACAAGTAAAATCGATTTGAAGCAACCCTCTCTGTCCCTTTCACACCATTCAGACACTCCATTCCTTCTAAGACAAAGACCCAGCGCCTTGGGAATGCTGGCAAGGGGGGGGGAAAAAAGGAGGAAAAAAAAAAGAGGAAAAAAAAAGGAAAAAAGCTTCAATCCCCCCAAGCAAAAGGGAGAGCTCTGAAATTCCTTCATATTGCTGTTATTTACCCCCGAAGATATGTTCAACTCCAGGATTTTCTTCAATTCGGCGTCTAACACTGCTGCTGCGAGGAATGTCCCTGGAAGGGGAGGAGGTAATTATGGCTATTAGTGCTGCGAGCCCAGCCGCAACCTTGGTCACTCGCAGGCTTTTAGGGTTAAAATAGCCCTCACCTCTGACCCCTGCGGAGCAAAGTTGTAGCTATTGCCACAAGTTGGGCCAAAGTTTTCAAATCCAGGGCTGGGCAACACCGGAGGGGGCAAACTTCTCCCTGGAATTATTTTTGGTTGGGATTTAAATCATCTTTAGTCTATTTAATTGCCTTTCCCTCCTCCTTTGGCCAAACAATCCCTTTCGGAGAGGTGGGGGGGATCTCAAAATGCCCTGCTCTCACTACCTTTCCCACTGCTCTTTCCATTTAGGTTTAATTTGGCAGATTGTTTTCAAGCATGAAAATGGTTATCATCAAACTGAATTACTGGGTCAGCCTTTCATCCAGAGATCTCAGGAAAAAAAGGAGGGTGGGGGGGTCGGGAGGGGGCTCCCCCCTTTAGGCTTTCCCCACCACGACCCTTTCAGCTTTACAAAAAAATGAGCATTTGGAAAAATGAAGGACGAAAAGCTTGGATTTGTCTCCTGTGCTTTCTGCACACCTTCACGATCCTCCTCTGCAAGGGGGGATTTTGGAAGGGGGGGCAGGGGGGTGCTCAAATTGAGGAGGGGAGGGAGCCCACAGATGCAAGCACCCCTCTGGCAATAATAAAAATTCATTCAAGTGGGCTATGTCTCCATCTTCCATGTACTGATTAGACTTAACAAGAGTGGAAACTTGTGTAGACCATATTTATGGTATTAACAAGCAGTTAAAAGATTTATCTTTCTTCTGATCAATATTGTTCGTGCCAGGTCCGTTCCCCCCCACCCCCCGGGCCCTCCCCGAAGGCTGCAATGACAATCGCCTTCATACTTTTTCATCACCGATCGAGGTGGCAAAACCCTTTTGTAATTTTCATTAGCCCAGTAAACATGCAATTAACATGCAGCACTGTGGTTAACTTAATTCCTGTTTTAAGGCAAGGACAAGCAAGAAATGGAAGAGCGTTTGTTCCATTTGTCAAGTATGACACACTCCCTACCCTAACAGTTTCTTAAAATAAAAGCTCGGCTCCCCACCACCACGACCACCACCCCTCTTTCCAGAAACCCCCCACACTGATACACACACACACACAAAAAGGAGCAGGAATCCATTAGTTGGAGAGTATTCTCCTGCCAAAGGCGGTATAATGTATTCCAAATTTTCCCAAGCCCTCACTGTACCGGGGTCCCGTTCCCCCCACTCCCTCCCTCCCATCCCGGGGAAGGGGGCTGACTCGCTGATATTTCTCGTGGGTGAAAGATTCAGCCTTTTCCTAACCGTATTTTTTTTTTTTAATAAAATAAAACTAAACGTGCTTCCCATGTCTAAAAGTTGCCATGTTTGTGAAGGGGGTGGGGAAAAATGTCTCCAAGGGTTTCAATTAGCAACAAATGATTATTGCAACGGATTTTTTGGTAATGAAAAAATGTGGAGTACCTCTTTCGAGCTGGGATCTCAGGGGCAGTGAGAGAGAGAGAGACGGGGAGAGGGAGAGAAGGAGAGAGAGAGAAAGAGATTGCTGATTAGCTCGGATTCTTTCCCAACTTGCTTTAGCGTGTGCTTGCGTTCCCTGCCGACCCTACACAGGACACTATATATTTTTTCCCCTTCGGTGCATGTGTTGATAGTTCAGCCTGTAGTTGTTTGCGGTTGGCTTNAAATCCGTCGCATCCATCCTACCCCCACAGTCATTAACTTAGGAGATTTCCCTCTCTTATTTTTTTTTCTCCCCAATTGGAAGGGTGGGTTGTGAATATTTTTCCCTTTTCTTGGTTTTTTTTTTTTTTTTT
>VZRV01000635.1:911462-921929 GCA_013398115.1 Falcunculus frontatus
CCCCCCCCTTTGTAAAGCAAAGAAATGCAAAATATAAACCCAAAACAGCCAGCGAAAGGCAAGGAGAGAGGCTGCGTTATCCCCTCGTATGTGATACGGGTATTGAGTGAGAAGCACCAGCGAAAGTGTAAATAACACAGTAGTTAATAGGGACCATAAAGGTATTCCTGGCCTGTGGATTTCCAAGTGCCGAGCTGTTTTAGAGAGGATCTTGAATCCTGCGGTAATAAAGGGGCAACGGAGACACACAGCGTCTCTTCTTGGGAAATAGAAAACAGATTTCTGCTATTGAACATCTATTGTCATTAAGAGGAGAGGCTTGTGCTCACGAAGTTATAAATCTTATCACCCTTTTGATAACACAGTTGTAATCAGTTAGCATCGCATTCAAACCCAATTGTAAAACTGCCTAATTTAATATGTCATACATGTCATTAAAACTTTATTTTTCCCACTTCTCTTTTTTTTCCCCCCTCTCTCTACCCATCCCCCCCCAAGTAAAATGTCAACAGATCTGGCTGGTAACGTGCAGCAGGGAGAGCCCGAGGTGGCTGCGCTGCTCCGGGGGCGAGCCCGGTGCTATGATGAAGAGGGTTTGCTTTCTTCCCATCTAGGTAATCGGAAGCGTTTCTATCATATTAGAAGTATAGGGGGACAAATAATAATAAAAATAGAGGGGGGTGGGAGGCAAGAGAGAGAGGAAAATGAAATCCTTCTCCTTCCTTCAGAATTGCCATCGCTCAATGAAGTTCTTTGAAAGAAACTTGTCTTATGATTAGCTAAGCAAACACATCTGCTTTCCTAGTTTGGGCTTAGCTAATTATCAAAACAAAGGGGCCGTTTCTTCTTCTACCTTGCTGGAAAGAAGATGTTATTTCAGGAGTCCTGTCCCTCCTCCCCCCCCTCATCCACACACACAGGCAGCCCCCGTCCCAGCCCTTCCCAGCGAAGCACCACGCTCCTTTTATTGGGATTACCGATGGGGAAATGAGTTTGCGCACTCCTCTTCCTAATGTTAAGCTTTATCATTACCTTCCTTGGAACAATATTTTTCCAACCAAATGTCCCTGCGGCAGGGCGGAGGGTGGAGGTGGGAAGGGGAAGGGAGGAGGGGGAAGGTGGTTTTGAATTGCGGACCAACTTCGCAGCTATTTGAATCAAGGCTGCACTCGGTTGATTTTAGTTGACAGAGCGTGTGTTGAAGCTGAACTCTATAATTTGCACTTCTGTTCTTTTATTAGACTTGGACAACGAACTAATGAGCTTTCCCCCACCACAGTGTCACTTGTATTTATTTTCTTTCGGAAACTTTTAGATAGAAGAAGTGTTCTCGTAAAAGGGCAGAGGTGGAGGGAAGGTTTCGCGTGGTGGCTATTTATTTATTTCTTTTCCTGGAGGTGCAGGGATCAACTCTGTGCTTGTGCGGATGTGTCTGTGTGTGTGTGTCCCTGTCCCCGGTGAAAGGCGACCCACGGGGTGTTAGAGGAGGAGAAGCACCGAGGTACATGTGTTACCCGGGCGATGCTGCCCTTGGAGTGACTCGGATGGTGGGAAGGTAACGCGGAGGCGATCCTTGCAAGACATCCGAAAAAAAAAAAATTATATATATATTTGTATATAAATCATTGGTCCTGAGGCAGAGGCTCTGCTGTGCGGGCGCGCTGTGGAACCGAGGGGAGCGGAGGGCAGTGAGCGGCGTGGACCCGAATTTGATCAGATCTCTGCAGGAGCGGGTTAACTTTGTAAAAGCGAGTGGTGGCTTTAAACGTGTACCTGAGAGACGATGGAAGGAAGGGTTTTTAAAGAAAATAGAAAGATTTAAAATATACGTATATATATAAGAAAGGGAGAAAAAGCCCAGAGGAAGGGTTTCCACACACACAAAAAGGAGGGTGAAATGTTTGTCACTACATGCCCACCAACGCATGAAGCCGTATCCATCGCTCGGAGCCTGCTCCATCCGTGCGAGTCGTGAGATATTTTGAATTTTGATTCCAGCGTGTTTTCTTTGAACTGGGCCTTTCGGTTTATTAAGGCAGGAAGAGGAACTCAGCAATCCTCTTTGAAACACGCTTGGTTTAACTATTTTACACAAGTTTGCCCAGGTCCCTGGAGATTCTCCAGTTGAAGAAGATTGAAATTAGAGTTAAAAGCTGGCGGNGGGCGAGTGTGGAAGAGGGTGATGAATCTATTGTAAATGCTCTCCTGTATTCTTGTGTGTTGGGGAATGGAACAGAAATCTGCGTCGCCTTGTTTGATCCATACGCGCGCATCTGAGTGTGCGAGTGCATGGCTCATACTCTATATGTAGACATGCACACACATCTATAGGCCACGATTAATATTCCCAGAAACGCAGGAGAAAAAGCTGGTATTTAGCTGCCATACGGAGAGGCGCACGATGCCTGGTTCCCAGCAGCTTCGCTCCCAAACTTTGCCTTTTCTTTTGTTTTCTTTTCTTTATTCTTCTTTTCCCCTCCTTCTTGTAAATTGCTGTTAACGTGTGTCTTTATGTTCTGTCTATAACTAGGATGTAATCAGGCGCCCCATGTCTCTCTCTGAAAGCATTTAATAAATGTCTATTAAAGCGCTACAAATGTAAGATAAATTTAGTGGCGCTGCTGTCTCCCTGTATCCAAACGGTAATGATGGATTTATCAACAGGGATTCGCCTTCAGCGCGGTGAGAGAGATTTACTCAAATAATAAGTCGGAAAAGCACCCACCCAAATACAATCATTTATACGGAAACTGATTTCTTTACAGCACTACAGATTCGAGTGAACATACAGCTTATTGCCTTTTTTTTTCTTCGCTTTTTCTCTTTTTTTCCACCGGTCCTCCTTTTATTTCCCTCCTTTTTAACATAATCAGTGGAGCTGGGAGCGTGTGTCTGTCTCTGTTTTGGGAGTGTTTGCCTGCTTATTGCTAGTGGAAGCTCCCAGACTCGATCAAACCCGGATCAATGCCTAATTTCTCGGCATCACCCCCTCCCTTCTCCCCCCTACTTTCACGTATTTCTTTTCCTTCAGCCCCAAAATATCGACGATATGTGTGTTCGGTATCAAAACCCGTCGAGTTTTGAAGTCCAAGATGAATAATAAAAGGGGGGGAAATTGTCCCTGAATTATTTGTGTGTCCCTTCCTAAATGCTTGCGAGCGGCTCTTAGGAGCCACACCACCTCGCAGAGATGCTGCCTACCTCTGCTGAAATTTCCCTCTCCTTTTTCTTAGCCTTTGCTTTGAACCCTACCCAATAGCCTGTACGCGAATAAAAGGAATGAACTCAGAAAGAAGCACCATTCATTGTTGGATTCAAGCACTGTCAAAAAAAAAAAAAAAAGAAAAATATTTCTGAAATGCAGCCACATAGCGCCCTTAAGATTATTTCCCTTTCCTAGAAAGTAGCTCCTAACCTTAGATTTCTCCCCCCTCCCCCTTCTTCCCTGGTTTTGTTCCCCCCTCCCTCCCCACACGCACACACACCCTTGACCACATCTTTCTCCGATTCGCCTTGGAAAAAAAAATTGCATGTGCTGATGTGATGGAGCCCTTTAAACAACGGGCATGCGAGAGCTGTATTCACTCTGAAACATTAACCCTATTTTCTGAATTTCCTTCCTTTCAAATAGCTGCTCGTATCTTACTATCCTGGATCCCTGATTTAAACATCCTCAGTTCTAGGAGCTTGTTAGATACATCTATATTTTAATTTAATTTAATTTCGGTATTGTACTTAAAACAACAATAAATAAACCCGAGAACTTGTGTTTTCTTTTGCAGAGAGTTTTTTATTCTTCTCTAGAAATTTCATTGAGATGTCTCTGTACTTTGTTTGTCAGTTATCTTTGTTCCTTTTAAATAAAGGGCTTTTAAATGGACTTATTGCTCCCAGCGTGGGTTCTTCTCTCTAAATGTTAGAAAATTGTGCCATCTACCCGCTATTCTAAGTACTGTCACACTCGGAGACCTCCAAGGACCTTCCAGCCCCAACTTCAATACAACTGTGTCAAAGGGTGCCTAGTAGCGAGAGGAGAAAGGTTTGCGTGGATTTTACAGATTTCCAGCCTGAATCGCTCTCTGAAGCGCCAAAATGATCTGCAAAGATGCAGTTGGCTGTCTTTGATGGCTGGCGCTCCGGCCCCAGCTCCAACCCAAGCCTTTGCGGGAACTAATGAAGCCTCCCTGCCTTTAGCTACATCGCACTTTCTCTCCAGTGCATAGTTTTCCTGCTAATTTTAGACACGAAAAGTGTGGGTGTGCAGGGAAAGGGGGGAGGGGGCAGTCAGTCTTCTGTCGTATTTTTTTTTTAAGAGAAATAGTCAGATATTTATAGCCATGGCCTCTAATGCTGAAAATATAGTGTTGTTAATTGAAAAAAAAAAAAGTTCGCTTGCTGAGGTTGGTTCTGGCTGATTAGCTGAGGATGCTGCTGGCTGTGTTTCCAAGGGAGGGATGAGGAAAACAGAAATGTATATAAACTTTACAGGCCTTTTTATCTCCACCCCAATACTTTGCACAGTAACCCAGTTCTACCTCATTAGCCCAACTGGAACATTAGTGTTCAGGTTTAAAATTAGATTTCAAAACCTTTCTTGCTCGTGGGTAAGTAGAAATAGTTGAGAAGGTGACTTAATTTATTTTTTTTCTTTTCCCACTAAAACTTAAAATCAGAAGTGCCTTCTAAATCAGTTAAAATGGATTACCAATTTCCAAGTTTATGTAATGGTGTAGTTACATGTCTTCGAAATTATTTTTGCACCTCTTAGGAGTATCAGGAGAGAATTGAGGGTGTTGGACGAATATTTATGTGCGGGGGAAAAAACAGTGATACGCTTTATGACTTTTATGACTTCTTTCACACTGTTCGAGAAATGGAGTTTTAAGCAATGTACGATTAAAACTATATTGCTCTTTGGACAAATTCCAAGAAACTTCAGAATCAATTAGTTTAGGTCCTTGAATACTTGTTGCTAATATAAATATATATATATATATATATATATGATATCAAAGAGCAAGAACGGTTTGCCAAGGACAACTCTGCTCCAGATGTAATTTTTAAGTCCCTGCTATACAGACCAGAGAAGCTGCACAGACTCGCTTCTCCAATTTCTCATTTTTCATTTATTCCTGTCGGAATATCCAGGCATCACAGAATCATTTTTCTCTTCCTTTTTTTCCCCCCCTGTCCATTCCCCCTTTCGTGCCCTTCCGAGCTTTTCGGGAAGTTTCGCGATTTGTTTTTTATTTTGTTTGCTTGTTTTTCCGTTTGATACTTCCTAGCGTCTTTTTAACCATTCCCGTGATTGTTTCTATTTGTCAGGTAATGGCGTTAAAACTTTATACTTCGCTACCCACAAACTACCGCCCCGCAGGCGAAGCCACATTCAGCCACTCTTAATTCCCAGGTTTAAAGATAATCCTAATTTTGAAAGCGGCTTCACCAGCCGCTCTCTTCCCTTGATCACAAACTGTTTAGTCATCTTAAGTGCGATTTTCCATCCTTCCCCAATTTTTTTTTTCCCTTGCCCCAGAGCCTTTTCCAGACCACATTTCTGATGGCTGAGGTTGGCGGTGGGATCGGGGCTGCTCCCCAACAGCTCAGGGCTCTGGCGATGGGGCCGCAGCGGCTGAGGCTCAGCTCCGGGCATCCCAAATCATCCCAACGCTCTCCGTTTCTTCCTTGGAGATCATTGTCTGTCCCTATTCTTTGCAACGTTTATTTTTCTGGACAAGAAAGTCATCCCCCGCTGCAGATGTAATGGATTCCACTCGCAGGTTTTCCTTCCTGCAGAACCTAATCTCAGCCAACAAGTTTCTGCCTTAACTCCTGCATCGTTATTAGTGAACGACCCCTGGAAATTAACTGTACAGTGACCTCAAATTTCATCCTCTCGGCAGACACTTTCACCCAGCCTTAAAAAAAAAAAAAGCTAAAAAAATTTTGAGCTCACTAAAGTAAATAATAATAATAGTAATAGTAATAGTAATAGTAATAGTAATAGTAATAGTAATAGTAATAGTAATAGTAATAGTAATAATAATAATAATAATAATAATAATAATAATATGATAAACAACTCTGACAGAAACATTTGCAACATATCTTGAGGGTAAAGCCTTAAATGAGACATTTGACATCCAGACGAGTATTTGCACTGACATTGCATGAGGCTCAAAGGAGGAGGGAGAGGAAGAGCTGCCATCCAGCAAAGTTTGCTGGACTTTATTCAGATAAAACTCGATCTTTCTCTCGCTGAAGCCAATGGCGAACTTGTACAATAGGAGGCAGGTCAGAGCACATCACACTGCCCATATTGTCTTCTGAAACATGGGAAAAACCCTGCCACCTTCCCCAGCTGCCTTAAAAAAATATATTTTTTGTTATGTTCCACGCCTGATAGACACCCCCCTCCCCGCTCGTGTTTTGTATTTCCTAGTCCCTTTATAGGAGAATGATTCATTTCGCACTGTCACTATTTTCAATTTTGTGGGTTTAGTGATGTCTTACTTAAAAAAAAAAAAGTACACTTTTCCTACCCCAAAGGTCTCATTAGCCTCCGCTGGCTGCTTTTTAGACAGCAGCTCACTCTGTCTCCTCCAGCTGAATTTGTCCAACCCCTTCATCTTCTCATGTTTTATTTCGAGGTCTCACTGAAAAAAAACCCCATTAAATCCCAAAAAGGTCAGCCTCTCCCGGCTCTAATATCCCCGCAAGGCTCCCGCAGCCCCGAGGTTCCGTCCCTGCTCCCGTTCCGATCCCGTTCCGGGGATTTGGCAGCCCCCGGGAGCTGCGGGCCGGGGCGCCGGGCGGGTCGGGCTGCGGGGTCCGCACCCTCCCCCGGGACAGCATCGGCCCCAGCACCGCACCAGCGCTGCTCTGAGCACCTTCCGCTCTCTATCTCCTCGCACGCTCTAGCGAGAGCTTAATGTTGTTCATTATAGTATTATTATTATTATTATTACTATTACTATTATTATTATTACTATTATTATTACTACTACTGATATTCAAATGGGTGCCTGTTTGTCCCCGCCACCAGTGTGTTTCGGAGCGATTATCTCATATCTTTCCTGCAGCAGTAAGCTATCCCTCAGCCCCGGGTCAGGCATTGATCTCTCTGCAATGTAACAAACGGCCGGGTTAATTTTCCCTCATTACCATTTCCATAGCTCAGGCTCCACACACAGGACGGAGCCCTCCAGCCCGCAGCCGCTGTGTGCGGCTCAGGGCGCGCACACGGACACACACACGGACAGACGGACACGGGGACATGTGTCGTGACAGCACCCCAAACCCTCACAGCCCGCTCCGAGCACCCCCGGCAGCGTGGGGCGCGCTCACTGCCTTTCTCTCCCGTGTCACCTTGCCTGACCCCCCCTCTTTGTACGGATTTGGGGTTTTCTTCGGGCTTGTATTATTTTTTAAACGTTGTTCTGCTCGCTATAAATTAGAAGGATTTTTTTTTCTTTTGCTCCCCCCGTTTACTTCTTAATCTTTTTTTTTTTTTCCTCGAGTCTTTTCATTCACTGGTTGTAAAAGAAAAGGGGGTTGGTCAACACCGAAATGGCAAAGTTCAGCTTGGAGAAAAAAAAAAAAACCCTCCAGCTACCTACAAAGGGGCTCAGGGCTTTGTAATGGCAGAAAGAAACAAAAATGAAAAGAAAATTGCAGTTGAGGCTAAAGTGTGAGAGTGTGTTTGTGTGTATGTATATCTGTGTGTATTTTTAAAGGTTTCTTTGAACTGCCTTTGTGCTGACTAGGCAAAGCTCCTTGCCAATGCTAGTCACGGTTTAAGGAACTTTGAGTTAACCTCTTATATCGAATGAATCTTTTCATTTGGAAACCAATAAATCTCAATCTCTAGCCACCTTTTGTAGAACAGGCTGGGGCTTACCAAGGCGAGGCTGAAGCTTATAATAAAGAAGAGATAAAGTTTGCCAAAGTTTGGTTTGCTTTTTTTTTTTTTTATCCTTCCCCTCCTTCTTCCTCTTCTTCTCTTGTAAATAAAAGTTTTGGAGATGGCAGCATTTGGAAGCAATCCGGAGAAGGACTTGGATCTATGCATTGTTTCACAGTAAGCCTATTTACTTAAATAGAGTCTTCAGGGATTGAAACACGAAAATGATTTATAGTTTTCCAACAAGTCATTATTTTGGTCAGTTGTTGAGGGTGGGGTTGTGGAAAAGGAGGGGGGTCCATACAGTCTAATAATCAATGTGTGTCTATGGAAAGTGAAAAGGGAGGGGTGGGAAGGGGAGGGTTCTGTAGATAAGTAGGGTTAACACTATAAACATTACAGACAATTGAGTTTTCCCATCTGAGTGGGAGTTGGGGAGAAAAGGGGTCTTCACATTTATCAGGCATTGGAGAGGGGGAGTGTGGGTGAACAAGAGAGAGGGGGAAAAATACATTTCTCAAATCACTCTGGACTCACTCCTTTGGTTTCTGACTTGCATTTTTGCATACTGGGGATCATTTCTTTGAAGTACTTTGAAACCCAGCGTTTCGTCTAGTCTTTGGATGGGAGACGTGACCACAAGAATCAATGTTTTGATTTATTTTTTCAGTATTTATCTCCCGTCCAGTCTCCCTCGCTCGCTGGCCTGATTATGCCATATTTATACTTGTGTATACATTATATACATATTATATATATAATACCCCTGTAGACATCTTTTAAAAAATCATTTGCAATTTCTCTTCCACGGAGGTGCAGCTCACTTTTCAATCCCTCTCTTTATCCTGTTTTATTTCAAGACGCTGTCTTCTTGCCGTCTCCAAATTGTTCCCATCCAGGAGTTATTAATTACTCTTACAAGGCGGGAGATTCTTAACTAATAACAAAGTTGTAAATTACCACCTTCCCTCAAATATTTCTCATTTGTCAACCCTGATTGATTTGATTAATATTGCACCGGCTGAGATCATTTCAAGTTGCACTATATAATCAGCAGCACCAGGCTGCTCAGCAGAGCTTCTGCTTGCGGAGAAGGTTTTTCTCCAGTCCTTAAAATGAAGTGTATTTTGCATTTGCTCCAGAGGAGGTATAGACGTGGACCTACCGCTTAAAGGACTTTAGGGTGCAGAGGCTGAATACGGTGTCAGGAAATAAAATTAACAAAGCGTATCTGTTTGGTAAAAAAAAAAAAAAAAAAAAAAGGAAAGAAAAAAGAAAATTAAAAAAAAGAAAAGGAACAACAAAAAAGGAAAAAAAACAGTAAAGAAAAAGAAACGAATGATAAACCCTCATGTAAGCCTGGAAGAAAAAGAAGACACGGGTTTCAGCCCTGCTTGCGGGGCTGGTTCAGCCCCCGCCTGAACTCTCCCACAGTCCCTCCTTGCCTTGCGTCCAGACTGTCACATCGCCTAGAACTAACACCCAGCACCTCGGTTTATGCTATGCTTTTGGCCTCGGACGCAGAGAAATAATAGTAATAGAGCTTAAATTAACCCCCCATCCCTTGAAGTGATAGACAATAAACTTGGCTTCAGCCCCCCTCGCTCCATCGCGAGTGGGACTGGGATTCTGGTTCGAAACCATCATATTGACTTAATTACGTGGCTGTAAATAACGGCGCGGAGATCATCTTTCTCTGCTTTTAAGGGGAGAAAAAAGGAAAAAGGTCATCTGGGTGAGCTTTCTGCCCAGTGCCAGAGCGGAACCTACGCACACCGCCGCGCATATGCGCAGATCTCACCCAAAGACCAGGATATAGGAAATAAGGTGGAAATCACTAAATAGAAGTGACCCCTGCGTGCCTGAGCCGGGCAGCAGATCCCGCTGCTGTCCTTGCGACCCAGCAACACCCGCTCCCTCCGCCACCACTTCAGTTTTAATCTTAATTATATTAAGTGAAGTAGAGCTCTGGCCGTGGGGTTGAACGTGATGCGTGACGGCTGCCTGGTAAACCATCGATCGTGACTATCGCCTTTCTATCGCCATTCACGATACACCTTATCTGCGGCCGGGGAGGTGGCGCTGGGTGGTGGGCTTTTCGCTTTTTGCTTTTTTTTCCCCCCCTTTGTTGTTGTTGTTGTTTTCGTGTGAGTGTAAATGTAAAAATGAGAGACACGAATGAAATAACATTCCGCCCAGTCACCTGCAATTCAATATGCACACAAGAGACGCCGATGTATATGAGACGATTTTAATTATGATTAGAAGACACACTCTGAGCAAGAAAATAGATTTGGAGGGAGGGGAGGGGGGAAAAGGGGGGGCTGGAGGAGCATTAATGAAATCTTTCCCCGCGATACTAAAAGAAACAAGTGGTTGATACAACGGAGGTGATTTGTCACCCAACTGCAAAGGGGGGTGGGCGATGGGATCTGAGCATCATTCCTTTCCTCCCCCCCCATCTTTTGAAGCACATGATATGCCATGATGCCTCGCAGGCAGAGCTCGCACCACGCCTTTGCCGGGCTCTCCCACCCCGGCGCTGCCGGAGCCCCCCCTCCCCG